>JANZLD010000004.1:1922261-1963148 GCA_026413575.1 Erythroxylum carthagenense
ACAAACATTTCATATAATAATTTTAGAATAATCCAATCATTCATATCATTATTATGTACACAAACATTGCATATCTCTATATCAATACAATTCAGTAATTATTCACAATCATTCATGCAAATGCATATGCGATTCCACTTTCATTATTATTTTGTTGTGACCAAGTGCCTATTTTCTATCCTATACCCCTTGTGGATATCGGGCTTATTTTAGATACTATTCTGTACCCTTTTATAGATACCAAGCTCATTAATAACTAAGCCTGTGACTTTTTGTGCACATTTCTGAGCTTTAAACTCTTTTTAAACTAGTCACTCCAGTCACAACTCCCTTATCTGATCATGTATATTCATGTGATGGAATGCATCTTTCACATAATATGTTATCAATAACTTTCATTCAAATTGCACAGTCACTTATCATATTCATCGGATTTGAGTCCTGCATTCAACATACAATTGAGAACTCATTTTTCAATTCTCATTTAATCATACCTAATTCATTACCTATATCCTTTGAATCATATTTGCTTTCATGAGAACATCTTTATACCATTAACAACTGATACTTCTCAAATTCATATACTTTGATATTAAACAATCCATTCCTTAAATTATAATATCAATTAACAACCTAAACTTATCAAACACTTAATTAATAAATCAAGCAACTATCTAGGTTCATTTCAAGCCCCAATCATGTCCAATTATACTTAAGTAAAGTAACTTATCCTTAAATGGTTTAAATATCACACAAAACCGAAATTTTCTCACATACATGCATTGCCCACGATCGTGAAGGAGCTAATGTAGCTCCCACGATGGTGGGATGAGTGAACCAAAGGTTCACCATCCTTTTCCTTCAATTTTTCTTCCAGTTTTTAATATCTTCATACCAAATTCAACACATCTTCATCATAGTTCATTACTTATACCTTAATTATAAGTCAATCCTCATCAATTCTATATCCAATTCCAATTCAAATCATTCATTTGGTAGCTCACAATTTATAGTCTTTCATGCATCAAAATCAAAACAGAGAATATCATTCATTTGATTATACATGTAGTCCTAGTTCTTTCCAATTTCAAGATCACTATATTATAACCTTGTTTAACATAAATTCACCTTCATTATACCTCAAATCACAATCCAATTCATCCATAAAACAACCTATAACCAACGGTTTTATACATCAAAAACTAGGCATAAAAGTATCCAAGTTCAAACATCAATTTTCATCCCAATTCATCATCAATATCATATACAGTTCATCCCAATTCAATCATCCTAATCCTTCTATTATAACATGCTATAAAGATCAGTCTTTTATTTACTACTCTAGCTCAAATTTTCACCTTAAAGATTAAGTCAATTAAGCTCTCTATGCATACAAAATCATCACAAATTCAAGGTGAGAATTGGATGGTCTTAGTAACAATAAGACAACAGAATGGAAGATAGCATGGCATAGCTTTCTTGATGCATGATTTTGTAATGAGTTTGGAGTGAAGATGGTTAAAATTGAAGCAAAATTTCAGAGTTAAAGGAGTGCCAAAAATTCAGTGGTGAGGAAGAATGAAGGCAACATAAATTATCCCTGCTAAAGCTTAACATATTGGGTGCTAGGTGTCACCTTTGTGTGTTGACATTTGTCATCTTTGCATGCAATCCATTTATTGTATTTATATACTGCCATATGTCACGCTTATACTAGGCCATTTGTCACTTAAGCACAATTGTCATTTATCAATTAATTACCTATGCCAAAATTCACTCATTTATCTATACCAAATTTCACTCCATTATAGGCTTAGTCATTTTAATTTTCCATGTCAACTTGTCTTGACACTTGGCATTTTTCTTAGTCTAAATGTAGATTTTAATTTATCAATTTTTTAATTGTAACAATTAATTCCAAATTTACTACTTCCAACCAATTAAACCAAAATTCAAGATATAAACAATCCACAATTCACATCATGATCATTTTAATCTTTTCATACTTCGGAATATGTTAATTGAGTGCATATATTATCTTTGCAATGTGTGCTAATTCATAATTCATGTGTATATGCTAATTAATGATATACATGTGAATGAAATGTATTTCATGAAGCCTTAATGATATGGCTCATATGCAAAATTCTACGGATCTAATCCTTAATATGAAAAACTGGCTATTGCATATTCTGCGGTTTACATTTATTTCTCTTCTTATCAAATCATACTTACACATTAGCTTAGTAACTAATAAAATATCTACAAATCAATTATATACACTAATTAGGTTTTGAGCTTATCTTCAGAAAACATTTTATAATTCTTAATTCTTAATTTAATTACGTACTCTAAGTTATAAACAACTTATTATTAAGTAAGTGGAGTGGTTTAAAACATTCTAAAATACTTTTTTTAAAATAACCGCTCAAACTTGTATAGACAAACTTAAGCAACAGAAGTATCTGATAATACTATAGAAATGGAAAGTCTAGATAGTGCAAGAAAGGGTCCACCATTAACGACGAGTCACAGTATCTGGTCCCATGTTCTTAATTTAAGGCAAGCCTGAAACTGCCAACGTTTGTATTCCTAACTCTTTGCATTAGATTAATGTTTCCCATTTCAGCATTTGGTGAATGACTCCTACTACCTTAAAAAGATTCACAGATTCACAGGTTTATTCTATGGTGAAGATGAGTTAAATCTTCTTTTTTTAAAATGTTTAGAGAAGACATTAAATAACTAAACAAGTCATTGGGATTACTTTGGAAGGTTTTGGTTTTGGTTTTGGTTGACACAAAGCTCGCATGCGGAGTTTGGTGCAACGGCGGTGGTGGTCAACCTCAAAATACATATTGTGTTCCAGGAATCCAGTTAGTACTGTTAATGTTGTCTGACAAGGTATCTGCCAAAAACTAGGCAACATTGGAATACCTGCAGTAATTTTTAAAAAAATCAAATTAATTAGATCAATTCAATAATAAAACTTAAAAATAATCAATTTTTTAGTTTGGTTTTAACTTTTTGATTCAATTTATTTTAATAATTCTTATTGTTAAAAATTGATCAATTTATTATTTAATCATTCAGTTCATAATCTAATTATTTTTTATAAATTAAAATAAACTGATTAATTTTCATTTAATAATCTCCTTTTTTTAATTAAATTTTAAATTTTTTGATTTTTAAATTCTTTAATTTTATTTAATTTGTAACCGATTTTATAATGTTTTAATATAAGTTAAATATTTTAAACTTTAAATCTTTTGTCTTACAGGTTTAACTTTAGATACAATTTTTAAAACAATAATTTTTTAAGGTTGTCCTAATCATAGGCTTAAATATAAGGTAAGTTAAAAAAGCTTATGATTTTATGTTAGCAACTTAACTTAACAAGCATTAACATTGGTAAAGTGCCAATTAATTGGGCTCATCTTTTAGAATAATGAAGCTCCTCTTTTTAATGTATATAACCTTTTTCATGTATTTGGTACAAGTAAATTTGGACATATTCCTATTTCTATTTTATTTAAAAATAGATTTAAGAGATAATGAAAGAAGGGTCTTAATTTATATAAATTAATAATTTGGATTTGTAATAATTTACCTATATTTTACTATAAATATAGGTTTCTTTACAAAGAAGATGTGGTAGAAAATGTCTAAATTTTTAATTAAAAGTGAAACACATAATTGTTGATAAAAATAAATAAATATAATTTTAGAATATAATTTTTAATGAGTATTAATTAGATAAGTTTTTGATTCAATATTTTTATGAATGATAATAAATTCGTACACACTTAAAAAAAACCATGAATTTATTTTTTTTGAAATATTATCCAAGTCAAATTTACTAGACCAAAAATCACTTTATTAAGTAGAATTGATCTAAAACAAGAATTTTTATATATATATTTAAGAGATCAAAGAGATTATAATGATTCTCCTTATAACCTATAAATAATGCAGAAAAATTACTCAACTATTAAATAAAAAAAGTTATTTCTTATATTGGAGCAACTCAAAACCTTTTATCATTTTAAGTGTATGTTGAATAACATATCAATTTATAAATCATGTATTATAAATAAATAAGTCGTAATTTAAATAGTCTCTCAACTAATTAAAGATAAGGCTCTCAGATTCGTGCATATCGGAATTTTTCTAGGTTATTGTTGTTGTAATTTAGTAATATATTTTAAATAAAATTTATAAATATTCAATTCATTTTTCCTTTATTTAATGACGACCATACAATCAGCAAGAGCATCAAATCTGGAGTGCTTGATGCTAACCCTCCAATCGTCATCTTCATACAGGTTGTAAAATGATTCTTGAAGACAAATGATAAGCTTCAAGAGAAAAAAAAAAAAAAAACCCATGAAAATAGCTGAATTTTTCTGGTGGCGCATTCCTCTGGCATGTGATGTGAGCCAGGTGTGCAACTAAGACTTCAAAGCACGTAGTGCTTATCTCTGGAAACCATGAAAATGAAACTTGCCAGTGTTTGGTGCAAGAAGATGGTATTCTTAGTTGTAATTATTCTGAAAATCTGAGATGTTACTATTGGTTCATGTGTTTGTGTGTTGCATTGATTGTCCTCTTCTGTTCCCAAATAGTAAGTTAGCAACCCACTTGCTCTTTTCCTATGACTAAATAAGAGGATTTGAATACAATAATTACTCAATCAATTGGTCAGTTTACTATATTTGGAAAGTTTTTTAGTCCCATCCACTGTTTTAGTGCTGAGTTGTTCGATCAGCAGAAAAAATTATAATAATTGAATCAATAATTAAGTTTAAAGATCAATCCCAAAAGGCATAAAATTTATGTATACTTATTCAGAAATTTTCTGGCAAACCAAACAAGACGGTGAAAGAATATTTTTCTTGAGAGAAAACACAAAAACCAACATTCAGTTAATCAGACTCAACAGCTAAAAAGAAGAAGAGGGTCCTATTGCTCAAAACGAGCTTCATATGCTCTTGCACTAAGAGATAGGTGAAAGCTAGATGACAAATTGTGGTTGCACATGGGCATGCTGAGGATTTTTCTCATCAGAGTATACCAAAGGTACGAGTTGACTGAGACATTAAGAGAGAAAATAGGGGGAAAAAAAAGGTTTTAAAGGCAGCTTTAAAATAACATATTTCATATAACTTATTTGATAAATCATTTTTAATCTTGTATTTTTTAATTATTCAATTAATTTATTGATATGGACTCTTTAATACTTCTTTATTTTATTTATTTCATACCTTTTACTTTTCTCTTTATAATGGCAAATCATGAAAGAATCATAAAAAGCTCAACCTCCATTGTTATGTGCCTATCAAGCAAGCATTTCTCTTTAGCTCCACATCAATTCCTCCATGGACAAACAACATATCAACATAGAGATTGAGGCTCCTCAACACCAACACAAGCTCCTTACCTCATCATCATCGTCATCTTCCACCACCACCTCCTCCTCCTACTCATGCACCGATCATGATCAGAACTCCAAAAAAGAAGAAAATTACAGAACTCCAATAAGAGGGTCGATCAGGAAAGTTCAAAAACTGGAGAGTGTGAACACTGAGGGCGATAAGAGGCAAAAGAGCAATGAAGAAAACAACAAACACCCGACATTTCGAGGGGTACGAATGAGGAGTTGGGGCAAATGGGTGTCTGAAATCCGAGAGCCTAGGAAGAAGTCAAGAATATGGCTTGGAACTTACCTTACACCTGAAATGGCGGCTCGAGCTCACGACGTAGCAGCTTTAGCCGTTAAAGGAGGCTCAGCTTACCTCAACTTCCCTGAATTGGCTCCTCAACTTCCACGTCCCATCAGTAAGTCCCCCAAGGACATTCAAGCTGCGGCTGCTAAAGCTGCAGCTGAATTCGAGATCAGTAGAGTCGAACCGAGTTTTTCTCAGCTTGAATCAACAAGCTCTCCTTGCACTACTAATGATAATGATGACACATTGTTTGACCTGCCGGATCTCTTCATCAGCGGTGACGGGTCCTCCTATTATACTCCGACTTGGCAGTTTTGTGCGGCAGATACTGGATTCAAACTAGATGAGCCATTCTAGTGGGAGTACTAGCTTTCAGATATTGATCGCATGATCAGTAAACAAAACCAAATCCTGAAAAGTTCCATCGGAATCGCACTGGATTAGTTCTATGCCAACTGGGATTCACTTGGAATCGTCCATCTTGTTTGCAGGATCAGTACCTGAAAACTTACAGGTCACTTCTCCTCTTGCTAACTAATTCAGTCCACGACACTTTGGTTATGAGCAAGAGAATTCTGATCCATCAGCTTCCTGGAAGACGCATTTGGCGTTGTAAATTTGTTCAGTAAATTTCCTGTCGTCAGGATTTTAATTACTAGCGATGGTGTTGACAGGTAGTTAAGGAGATAAATTGGATTTCACTGCCATTGTATCCCATTAAGAATTTATAACTGATAGATTTCCTTTTTTAATTAAATCTTCATATGCTTGTATCTAAGCTTTTTTCTCTCCTTTTTTTTTAGATTATTAATAAAAATCAAGCTCGATAAGATGTTAATGGATGTACTTAAACGAGTGTCTTTTTCTTGTTTCAGCTTTTAGGGAGTGTAGGTGACTGTTGACTTGAATGAAAACAACATTTATGGATGAATTTCATCGTATGAAAATGATTTCTCTTTAAATTCTTTAATTCTTTCCTTAATTATATTTTACAATTAGAAACAGTCTCTATTAATTCGAAGTTAGGTTGTGTACTATTAGACCTTCTTAAATTTTGCATATTAATAAGATTTTAACTATATTATTATTGTTATTATTATCTTTACAAAAAAAAAAGTTTAACAATTAGACTTCTCGAATCTGAATCTAAATCAATTAAGTTAAATTTATTTAAACAAAATTGTATGATTAATAGATCATTTTGAGAATTTACTCAGATTATAGAGATATATAAATACAAATTTTTGAAGGGTTAAAGAAAGATTGAAAATATATTTGCCAACATCACTTTTATGAACCATGATTGGAGCAAAGAAAATAATATGGATTCACAAATAAGGTGACAACACTATGTAACTAAAGTTGATATTTTATGTTGCAAAGTAGTAGCTATCTATAGTGAAAGTGAAGTCTATTTAGAAAAGCAAAAGATATGATCCACTATGTATGTGTTGCATTAGTGACCGCTGACACTAACATCAGTATATCTGTTATTATAAATTCTATCTCTCCATCATCAATTTTGGGTATGCTTCAAATTAACCTAACCATTCTTGTTCCTTTCTCAAATCTTTGAGCATTTTATACACTTTCTTTTTAACTTATCTACATAGACATTAATGATTATTGTTTGCACTAAGTTTCATAACTTTTAAAGAATGTGACAAAAAAAGGGACAATATCAAACAGTCAAAAAATATATTAAATTAAGTTAATTCATCGTAATTAAATTTTAGATTCATATTTAATAAAATTTTAATATTATTAATTATAAAAGTTAAATTACTTTAATTTAAATTGTTTGATTTAAAAAAAACTAGATCAATTATAAAAATTAGATTAAATTCATATTAAATTATTATCCTTGTAGTTGGTTTGCTGAGGAAGGTGGAAGAATATGACTGGCCTTAATATATTCAATAATGATGTGCATTACTAGCTTAAAGTTCAACTTTGATAGAGACAATGTAATTAATATTAAATTAATTGCTAATCATGGGAAGGATAACTTTTCAATAATATCTTTTTTGGGATGATTTTGTCTCCAAGTCATAGAATTGACTAAGGGATGATACAAATAAGTAAAAGTGTGATATATAAACAATGGAGACTTAATTTCTTTTTTCTTTTTTCTTTTCAAAGATGCATTGTCATGTTCATTCCACAAATTACCCTTATCCCAAAAAAGAAAAAAAATAATATTTTTTAAATCAATTATTATGTTTATGGTTGCTTTTCTTGTGAGGTAAAATAAATAATTAAAGTGATATCTATTATACGTTAGTATTTTTTAATAATTAACTAGTCTAATTAAAGATAATTAATTATTTTCAGTTCTTAGTGAAAAATATTAAAAAACATGCCCAATTTTCACTCATCATTATAATACAATAATAATCATCACCATCATCATCACCACACCAGTCCGAAGTTTTGCAATAAAGCAAAATCTAGAGAAGTCTGATAGTACAATCAATTCTAACAAAAATACATATACTATAAGGTTTTAATGTAATCTTACGGAGAATGAAAAATTGGGACTTAACCTCACAGATGGTCCTAATTTGACTTAAGAAATATAATATCGAATCATGCCTAAGTTACAAACTCAATTTATTATTTTTTTGATAAAATTATAATTATTATCTTCCAAGTACATACTAAATAAATTATTAAATAAATAAATAATTTAGACTCAATTCAACTAAACTAATAATTAGGTCTAATTTCATTTTCATCTTTAACTCATTATTCTTGAATGGTAAATACATCAAGATTAACTTTTAGTGTGATCGGATACATGTTATACAAAATGAATAAATCATCAAATACATGTAATCGTTCACAAGATAGTAAATTATATGATAAATCAACAATTAAAGTCAAGCGACTAATTTAATCAACTCGCATTTACAGACCCGCATATCTCTGTTCTTAATCCATGCTCTTCTAAGAAGCAGCCTCCGAACTACAACTTCCAGTGATGGTTAAGCACATAAAAAGTAAATTTTACCGGTTGCACCACCCTTGAAAGTTGAGTTCCACAAGATGGTCTTAATTGGTCTGACTTGTAGCTTCCTTTCAGGAAACCAATATCCATCACCGTAAGCATAGGCTTTTCCTTAGATTTGACACTTACCCTTTCTAAGCACATGCATTCAAGTAAGCATATTAAATAAATGAAAACTTCAGAGAAGAGCTCATTCATGGAAAAAGTGAAAGCAAGCAATGACCCACTTAAGACTCTGTAAACAACACCAATAATGGTTCTTTTAGTGATATCTTTTGTCGGTTTTTTAGAGGTTGGACCCTTAGACGATGGAAAGGTATGAAGAACAGGTATGTATCAAGAGACAAGCCTGAGGAATTATGTGTACACAATGTCTTTTACTTCGGCTTCTTTCAGTGGACATCATAGCAATGTTCCTGTTTCGTGCGAATCAAAGGCTTAATGCATTTTGACCCCTATTTACTCAAACAAGCAATCATCACATGTATATGATGACCTGACAGTGTTTGTCTTTCACTACGAGTCATAATCTTCCCAGAACTGCACAATACAGTAACACATCATTCACGATTGATTTCCATCACTTTCAATGATATGATTCTTGAACAGCCTGAACTGAAAATAGCTTCAAGACATGGATAACTAATTGGAAGAGTTCATGAACATCGTTATCGGACACTAGCCCATACCTTAACCATGCTTGGGCCAGAACTTGCAGTCCAGTGTAGCAATAATTGCCAATCTTCACCTCCTTAAAGAACATCATCACAAGATTAGAAACTAGGAAGAGCAAGTTCAGAAAGGGTTTTAGACTATTCCCAAAATGATCAAAGTTAAATTAAATATAAAGAAGGAATTAAACACTATTACATTGGTTTTCAAGATCTTTGTAGACATCTAACTAAGATTAGATACAGCTAACACAATCTATTATTACCAATAACAATCGTTTATACAAAACAAAAATTTAAAGCGTTTCTAAATGCGTCCATATGTACCAAATATTGCAACGTAGAAGATAGCCCCCACAGGTTTAATAAATGGAGAAATAACCCAAGCCAACTTCAGATGCAATGTCCTTAAACGTGTACTGTAGAGGGCCTATTCCGAAATCTAAGACCTTTAAGGAATTTCACCAGTTCAATGGGCTATGGCCTACCGGTTCTAATCTTCAAAAAACTCCAGTGCTTCCAATCAACAAGTTAAAAAGATTTACTTAAACCTAAGGACTAACAGCAATCTACGTGATTTCCACATGTGGGTAGAAAGGAGATGCAGTGACTTCCACCAATTTTCTTCTTCCATGGACGGAGCTTAAAGGTACAGTACAACGAGCCTGCTCCCATCTATATAGTTCAAGCCTCTTAATAGAGGCTCAAGCAGGTTGAAATGGGCCTGCTGTAAACAGGAGGACTAATCCTTCTGTCAATCAGATATAAACAGGTTTGACATCATTAGGTCCAAAACTGGTGGCACATGTTGGACATTTGCGATGACGGCTTTCAAAAAGGTTCTGTACACAGTGATTGCAGAACAGGTGATAGCATTTTGTAATGACAACCTGTTCAGAAACATCAAGTTTTTAGAGCCTTTACTAAGTATACAAACACCAATCAAAGAAACTTTTCCCTGCTTTGATGCTTCATCAGTTTAATTATAAGAATGAAGCAGATTCCTAAGTGAACCAATTGACTAGGGTTATGATTTGATTCCTTGTTTTCTTTGCTCAGAATTTCCACTATATATACAAGTGACATCAGTACTTCAATCACCACTTACAAAGTAGAATGTAACACACCCAAAAGCCACAAATAAACGAAGAGGGATGGAGACTTGCCTCTTTGGGTCTGTCAATGCAGATACTGCACTTAACGATCTCCCTGTACTCTTTAAGTTCTTGATGGAGTTTCTCCACAACTGATAACCCCTCTGTCTGTGCTTGTAGACATGAAATCTTTCTCCTCACAACCTCTGCTTCTTCCTCTTTTCTTCTTCTCTCATACCTGGGAAAAAAACATGGTAATTACATGCCTTCTCAAGGAAGAACATAGAAGGGAAAGGATTATATTTCAGTACCTCTCTCTTTCTGTTTCTATCTGTAGGTCTAGAAGAGCTGCTCGACTTTCTACAACCCTAGATTGTGAATCATCCAATAACTCCCTTGCTTGGTTAGATGTTCCTCTCACATCTAGCAATCTATTCTGTGTATTCTCCAATGTCAATGAGTTCTGAAACTTATCTGCAGCAAGTTTTTGAACCTGGTCTGCACAAGTTTTTAACTGCAACAGCGGGGAAGTTCATATTTAACATCTCCGATTTGATTTGATAGTATTTGTACCACAATAAGTTCAAAAGTACCTGATCTTCAATTCTTGATGTTTTCACATCATAGAAATCAAGAGAAATATTGGATTGCTGAATTTCCCTTTCAATTCCTTTCTTCTCAAGTAGAATAGAATCCCGCAACTGTCTTGCCCTCACGCCTTCTAGAACAAGCTAAATTAGGCACATAAAGAGAAACAATCAAAATCTAAGCATGCAAGTGGTGAAGTCAGATTACGAATAATTTATGCTAAATGCCAGTGGACTTCAAGCATTATAATCCAACCACATGAGAAAGAGAATCTTCACATTTAGACATCTATGTTCTCAACCTATTCAAGTTACAAATTATCCATTCTGGTAGATATCAGACCTAGCCAGCAAGATAGTTAAAACCGACTGAAACATGTGCCAGCCTCTTTTATATACCAAGAGCTGAAGTCCACACAAGGTAAGTGTCAAAACCAACCAAGCCCATAATAAAAACAAGATAAAATGTAAAACTTCCATATCATCCACAAATATAACAAATCATCCATTCATACAAAAAGATTAATAGTATATGTGGATGGGAGTTACTGAAAAATAATTTACAAGAATATGTTAATCACCTTAATGTTGTAATCATCTCTCTCTGTGATCTGCTGTAACAATTGTTGGTTTTGAGTTTGCATATCATCATATGCTTGTCCTATTGTCTGAAAATAACCAAAGGAACAATACCAAGATGAAGCCCAATAGAACAAAAGAGAATGCCGATAATAGTAGCAACAAACTAACCTCTATTTCAAATATGTAGGCTTCATTTCCTGCATTTTTTGATTTCAGAACATCATTAAGCTTACATATACCCCTGCAATCCAATAGATCAACATTTTTAGACTTGTTGGACACAATTATTGGACAAGAGAATAGCGGATCTTCCAGTTAGGCCCACAGTTCACACAGCAATAAAATGATACTTAAGGTGCTCATTACGGTACCAAAGTCCAGAAAGACATTACATGAAACACAACAAGATTGATCTGACTACCTCTCACCCCTTTTCTCTTAAAAGGAATGTTTTGAGAACATCGATATAAAAGGCTTTTCTTACCAAAGGTATTAAGAGGTTCCATTTCTGTCTAAGGTAAAAAGATATAATTTATGGTGATCCAAACTGGTCAAATGGTTGATCGACATCTAAAAGGCTTTACAGCCTGATTAAAATACAATTCGTTTTACAATAGAACAAATTCAACCTTTTAGAAGCTTCCAATTGCCGTCTCAGGTCAACAATCTCAGCTTCTGCAGCTGCTAGCCTTTGCTGGGATATGGCCTCAGCTTCATTTGCTGTCTTAACTCGTAACTCTAACCTTTGCTCATCAAGGGAGGCCTTCAAACTTTGAACTTGAGCCCATGCCTTATATTCCAGATCCCTAGCATCCAGGATATCCCTGCAGTTGTGAAATGTTTCTGAATCATAATAAGATCATATCATGAAGCTTCCACTCAATATATGAAGGATCCACAGCTAAAATTGCCAAGCCAGCAATGTGTAAAAATATCATAGACTATTGGGCAGGGTTGAAAACCTACTTACTTGGAGCACTATCAATGATATTTCAATTTAATCTCAAGTGAACAACATCTTCAATTAAAGATATTTTGGTCCCTCACAAGGATGACAGAAAATAGAAGGATCTAAATAACAATGATGGAGTACAAAGAACCCATGTATCCACCAAACTGGTTTAAGATTATGTTTCTTTTAAGTTGAACTTCATGACAAACTAACACATTATGTTATGAGAACATGAGATGAATTCCAAGCCATCTGCACATTATCTGGCAAGGATTTTCTGAGATAAAGGGGTTGCAGAAGAACATGTGTATAAGCTAACCTTGAATCAATGGATTCATGTCTATACATTTCCAGCATTAACTTCAACTCCAGAAGACTTTCTTTCAGATCTTGAACCTGAAATATTTAATCATATATTATATACTAGAGGCAAACACATTATTTTTATCTATCAAAAGTTCCAAGTAGACTTCAAAGACCAAAAGCACTTGTGGAATCTGCACTTACAAGGGCCTGCCATGTACATAAAGAAAATATTTCTGACATATCTCCATCTGTCTCTCTCTCGCTCTCGCTCTCTCTCTCTCTCTCACACACACACACACAGCCATATAAAATTTGGATGGTCATTCACCACGAAAAGAATAAATATAACATACATAATTCCTTGCTGATACCCTACAGAACTTAAACCCCAAATTTTGAAAGATAAATCAAGTAATATAATACAAGAAAGAGTGACACACCACGGATTGCAGTTTTTGTATCTCGGATGCTTGGTTGGCAGATCTATCATATAAACTTTCATACTCCTTAGCCTGCTTGGAAAAAATACTTCTTTGAGTATGTGGATTTAATTGAAAGAGATGAATGAATATACCAAATAGAACCTACCTTCCCATCCAAAACTTTGGAAAGAGACTGCACATCAGCCCGTAAAGAATGAATGTTAGAAGCAGTCTCCTTGAATTTACTTAGTTGGCATTGCATTGTGCTCATATCCTCAGGAAATGAAGAAACCAGGCCTTTGAACTGTGCAATTATTTCTTTTCTTCCTAAGAAAGAAAGCGAGACAATCAAGTATTAATCACACACCTGCAGGGACAAAAGGTGCAATAATTACAAGATCTGGGAAACATTTTCTATTAATTACCAGGCTCTCTTGATGCCTCTTCAAGCTTAACCTCGATCAACCTTTTATCCTCAATCTGTTTCTCTAACTGCATTCCCAAATCAGTAATTCTAGAATCTGAAACTGAACAAGATCTTCGAACAACATCAAATAAGTCACTTTTCATACTCAATTCCCTTTCCCCCCAAACAAGGTTGTCCTTTTCAACCTACAAAATTAAAATTTATGGTTAACAACTGAATCAAATTGACACAAGAAAAATGAGAGAATAAAGGCAAAAACAAAACTACCGACCAGTTACAACCTGTAGTTTCTCAAAGAAGGCCTGATACTGGAGCACATCTGCTTTTGACTTCTCAGCTTGATCTCTAACTAAAAGGAATTCTTGAGAGGAAGATATAGACTTCAGGTTCTTCAATGAATTCTGCAAACAAAAATCCCTATCTAGTCACATTACCAACCAACTAATGCTACAGTTGAGGCTTTTAGAAGCACAAAGCTAAGCAAAAACACTAATAGCTCTGAAAGCCAACCTGCAAATCCGACAACTGCTGCAATATTTTTACCCTCTCATCATAAAGACTTTTTATTTCCAATAGTCTAGAAGAAGCTTGATCCTGGAAATTTGAATCAATTAGTATGACCGATATCTCCCAGATAAAGAAATTCTCAAGCATGAAACCAAAACAAACAAAGGCTGACAACTTACTAGAACTTTTTTAAGAGAAGACTCCATCTCTTCCAGATCTTTTTGTTTATGTCTGACCTTATCAGTAGCAGCAAGCGTACTTCCCACGTTTAGGGCAGGGAAAAATGCCCCTTTTGTAGCATCCCTCTCAGCTTTAAGACTGGCCAGCTCACTTTTACCTTTTTCCAGTTCGAAAGTTGCACTCTCCAATTCCACTTTGATAAGTCACAAAATCAATCAAACTGATGACTCTTTTTACAGTAGAAGTCAATATTATATAAATAACTATTTCTAGCAACAATAATTACACTTACATAAGTTCTCAAGCACCTGAGGGATTAATAAGAAATGTATTGTATGCTTAACTAGCAAAACTTCAATATAAAAGAACACAGAAAAACCCAGTAATCATGTGAAAAGCAGGTAATTCGTACCACCACCAAATCTAATGCATTATCATTAATACTGTCAATGGAAGGTAATAGTGTAAGAGAATATTCAGACATACACAGACAGATAGAAAAATGCCATAATCAAAGGAAGCACATAAGCACACAGACACATAATGAAAGTGTGTTGTATGCATATAGATAAAGTACGGATAGGAGTATCAGCATCAGAAATTAATCTTTTTTAAAACTCAGCAGAAATTTTACCTTTTACATTCCTAAGCTCAGCTGTACTTTTTGCAACACTGTCTTGACACTTCAGGAGTTCAATCGCCAGTGATTTTATCTTCAAATGAAGATCACTCATAGACAATCTCAAGTTCTTCACTTCTGTCTCCAATTCACTAGATGCTTTTAGCTTGCATTCACCTAGTGACCATAACAGTAAAAAGGGAAAACTTGGAGTGAATTCTAAAGGAAAAACAGAAGAGCAGAAATATCACAAGTGACCATGTCACAGGAAGCTCTTACGATCTCCTGGAAGCTGTTTTAAAGCTGCTGCATGTAGCCCATTCTTTAGAAGCCAAAGACCATTGACAGCAGCTATAACATTACTTAGAATGTTCTTAACCTCCACACAGGTTGTTTTGCCGTCTTCTTCCATCTCATCAACGAAATCAGTAGAAGATGAACAATCAGTTGCACCTGTTTCCATGAGTCGACTAAGAAAATCATCCTCTACAGGAGATGACACCCCATCTGACAAGCAATTTGAAACAACCCTATCAGGAAACACATTACTTCAATAATATGGACCCAAAAGTTCACAATCAGTACTAAAGAACTAGTAATTCTCTACAAGCCATTCAAGGATAGATCACCAAATGCTTAGTTTTAAAAAATTCCATGCCACAATTAATCACAGAAAGTGTCAGAAACAAATTCATCTAAGTCTATCAGGACAGGGAAATATTTTTCTTACCGATCCAAAAACGATTAGCAGTCAATGCATTTTGACAAATGCATGCAGGAACACATCCAAAGTATTGGCAAGAGACTGAAATTTAAACCGACTCACGAGGTATGTTTATTATTTCGGATTTGTAAATGAGGATCAAATGATTGCAGATAAGATTCACCATTTGGATACGTATATGAGGATGGAATGATTACATGTCTAGAGAAATATGTGATAGCTTAGAAATTTATAGGAAGTAACAGAACTAATAAAGAAAGAAAGAATAAAATCAGCAACATGCAATAACAAGGCGAATTCTCACCCCTTATAGTTGGAACAAACTTGAAAAATTCATTTGATTCTCGTGTCTGACTCGCTCGTGATTCCAAGCTAGTAACCAACTACCACATCAACAATAAGCCAAATCTCAACAGGTGATTACATTACAGAATTCTATACTGTAAAGAAATAAAAGCCTCCATCACACCAACAATTTACTTGAATTTCCAAAAAGCATATAGGAATGTGACACGAGGCAAACAAAGGGCAAACAAATAGGGCATTACCCCTTCCCAAGACTTATTAACAGCTTTTATTTTGGAATCAAACGGCTGCTGTTTCTTTTTCAGTTGATGGAACTTCTTCTCTAATGCGCAATACTCGATCTTCTGGGCTTCTAACTTCTGTGCGATCTTTTGATTTTGGTATCGAAGGACAGTAGCACCAAGCTAAGCAATCGGAAAAATAAAACAGGAGTTAAAACAAGCGATTGTATATTTGACCAAACATTTTAGCAACCTACAAACTGAACCAATTCCACCCTCCCCACCAAAAAAAAAAAAGAAAAAAGCCAATTCTGGACTTTCTAAAAAATAACTGACGAAACCAAATAAACCAAAGAGCATATCGATTCTACAACTACAATAAGCTGTCAGAATCAACGACATGAATCTCCAAGCACATTAATTGTTGAGATGAAACAGGGATTACAAACTAAAAACAGCTAATTATCAAAAAAGTATTAAAAGTTAAAATAATGCAAACCTTTTTGTCCTCAGAAGGTTGAGAGAAAGGGTTCTTCTTAGCCATAGGAGGAGTGGCCGAAATGGAAGTGAATTGCCTGCGTTTACGCTCCGCTTCACTCCCCATTAAAACCCTGACTGACACCCAACTCTTCTCTGATCTCAGATTTTCCCAAAAACCAAACGAATTACTCCTACGTCAAATAAGATAGACCTCTAATTAACCCTAACCTAATTCGCAAACATCGACGCCTACCCAAAACAATATACAAGTTCTTATACAGAATAGTAAGTGCCCAGAAATTGTAGTTGAGGATCTCTCCTTCGGTGTATCACCGAGAAGGTAACACAGAGGAAGAATCTGCAAATTCTCTCCTCTTTCATTTTTTCATTTTTACTGGAATAATAATGGGATCTTTTTTAAAATTGATATAGGTAGGAGGGCAATTCCGGTATTGGATAAGACCGAGTTCGTTACGTGGTCACCCGTTCGAGCGAGTTGACGCGGTGTGATAGAGTAACGGCTTAATGGGATGTGAAAGTCACAGTAGGCGAATGGTGAAATCTGATTGGAGCAAAGTGAGGGCAAAAGCTGATTTAATCTAGTGACTTAATTTAATTTATTATAACCAAATTCTACTTTATTGCAGAATTTAGATTAGGTGTGATGATGAATTAATTCAACTCGGACAAGATTATCAAACCCAAGTCTGAATACAATAAAAAATTAATACCCAAGTTCAAGTTAAGATGATAACTATAAATATTAAACATTGCTTAACTATATGAATATTAAGGATGACAAAATCAGTGCAGTCCAAAAGTGCAAAACAAAATAGTTCGACCAAACTGGTCATTTTGACTCTAATTTGACAGATTGTATCACTTGAACTTGACCGAACTTCGAATCAGACCTATATCGGAAAGAAAAGGTCGAACCGGACCTGTTACCATCTCTGCTGAATAAGCATAGTTAAATTATTGCACAAACAACAACATCTAATTAGATCAAACAAGGGTATACAAGTTATGTACCATTTTGAATATGGACATGAATGTATCTGATAGAGAGTAGGTGGAGGAATTAATACCAAAACCATACAAAATATACAGTTTACTAGAGTCTATACATCTTCTACATCTACATTTATAAGTACAGCCCTGCAAGCATCAGGTAGCCAAATTGTTCAGTAAGAATCCAACAAAAATGGTATATAAAGGAAAAAAAAAAAAAGAATCTTAATCAGACTCACTCGTCTTTCAATGCAAGTTCATGTCTTTTTTCCTGACCAACTTCAAAAAGTAATGTCAACAAAGCTTCGCATACTTGAGAAGCGTCCGCCTCGGAAGGGTCATCACTCAGTGATGAGTAAACCATCCAAGCATGGTCTAATTTGCGCTTTGGTCGTACCACAATAGAACCGGGGACTTCTGCATCACGACATGTTACGAGTCCATCACTTTTCTCACCATACCTGACTTGCAGTAGCTGGGCACATGCAGCCATTGCAGCTCCAAGGGGCATTACCACGGGCACTCTCGTTGGTTGACCTGCTGAGAGAGGTGCTACTAACGGTAACTCTGCATGAGCAACACGGGACAACGTGGCTAGTACGGTGGGAGTGATTCCAGCTTCTGTGTGGAATGATACAACCGGAAGCTCTTTTGGCAAGCAATGCTTCTTCAAGAATTCCTTTCTTCTCTCGTAAGTTAAGTCTTCTAAAGCTTGAATATCACCCTTCATCAGAAAATTTGCACATTACTCCTAGTGAACTTCAAACTGAAGTAGGACAATGAAATGACTACAAGGGCAAACATCCAAGTCTTACCTTAATGACTTTGGAGATTATAATTTCCATAAGTTTCCGTACATTCACATAATCACCAAGTTGGCCTTCACGTAAGATATCAGAAGCTATAGGGCTACCACCATATGGACTTTGAGCTAGTACAAGTCCAGCAACTTTATCTTTCAAATCAGACCAATACAAAGATAAAGCAGCTGCAGCATCTATTCCCCCTTTGCTATGTCCAAGAAGCATAACTTGTTTCTTTGAACCCCAATAAATTTCCTCGATGTACTCTTTTAGCTCTCTAGCATTTTTCTCAACTGAAGCCTGATTAGTAAACACAAGATTTTAGCATATAACATGCGACACATGGTTGAATGGCTAGAATATCAAATAAAGTTACCTCGCTGTGAATCTTGGCAATGTGGCATATCAGGCCCATCTTAGAGAAACTCGTTTTTGTATTAACAAAATAGAGAGGTCCATGATTACTGAAAAGACCTGCCAAATAGAGAAATCAGAGCCACATTTATTGATAAAAAAGATAATATGTGTCAATTCCACGTTCCAACAAAGCAATAAATTTCAGAAAATGAATGCAGCCAAGGAACCCTGCCATCAAGAGTAAGTCAAGAGCAACACATAAATGCACACAAAACTGTCTCCAGCATAGTCGCTGAAAAGAAGACACAGTTCTTGAGATGCAAGATGCTACACATCACTACTGCAACCATTACCTGGAACCAACAGATAAACCATTGAATTTGGCAAATTGTGTAGACCATGCCTGATGAAAGGAGAGATAGCTGAATCAATCAGTGTATAATGATAGCACAAGATTAGCAAAGAAGCTCAATGTACCTAATGTTATCAATAATTTCCATAAATTTTTCCGTTCCATCTTCAACTGGAGGCATCTCAGGATCGCGTTGAAGCCAACCTATGTCATCAACAGACCCACGAACAGTCTTCCTTGCTCGCTCAATAAGCCTGAAACAATCAATATCATCATGATGACTGATATGGAAGATAACAATCTAGTACATGAACAATCAAAAGCAAATAAAAATTCGAGACATCCCAAAACATAATCTACATTAAATACCAACAAGCCACTCTCAGTACATAAATCTTTTCTTCCATTAGCTAGACATTAATAGCAATTAGCTAAATGCATGATTGGAATCCAACACTTCATAATTGTGCATTTGGAAGATTCACACTATTCATCTGCAAAACATCCTTTATTAGGCATGGAAGAGGATTAATACCCTTGAAAAAGAGAAATGCCAATTTGACCACTATAGTCTGACCGTACCAGTGCCCCACTACTTTGAGATGGGCCTTCTGAAGGGACTCTAGTTGGTCTATCAGATATAAAAGGCTCAGAAGTAGAAGGTGCAGAAATAACTGAATGGCTTCGATTTGAACCTGGATGATCATCATCCAAACATTCTGCAAGCCCTCTTGAAGGAAATGTCATCATCTCCTGCGCATGCCTCAGAGGATACCCAGAATCGCTAGAAGGATAATCTACTGCAGTAATTCCAATTTATCTCAGGATCATAAACTGGACAATAATGAGAAAATCTCTTTCACGAGATTAACTAACACAGACTCTATGCGATATGTACAGATGAGTACATTAACTAAGTACCTGTTTAAAGTTTTCTAATCGAACCTTACAAAAATACACAGTTATAATACAAGATTTTGATTTGAAACATACAAATACAGAGTACTCCTTGAAGCAAGTAACTTCACTTAGTACAATTGGACAATTTGTATCAACAGATCAAAAAAGCATAAAGAAGTCTGTGCAACGGCGTTTTGCCAATAGCAATTGATCTATCAAATGCAATGATATGGGAACGGATGAAACTCACCGGAATAATCAGTGAAACATCGGGTTAGCAAAGAAGTAGTTTGAGCAAAATAAGAAGCAGCTTCATTTAGAGCTGGTAATGAAGTAAATAGCTGAGGAATCGGACTATCATTGGGCAAACGATCATTCGATGCCTGTTAAACCACAGAAACTTCTCAACATAGAAAAACAACTTTTAAAAAATTGAGCACCCTTTTTGCCTCAGAGAATCAACTGCTTGTATCATTCTCCTGATAATTTACCAGCATTATCCAATACAGTTAAGATATCAAGCCCAAATTAAAAAACCCAAACCGCATCAGACATAAATTTCACGAAAGGATATTATTTTGGCATGTAAATCGCATTCAAAAGTATAATTACACGAACAAACACTAACCACCAACGACTCGGTCTCCTGATTTCTTCTAGGACTTCCCGCTTCTCCCATTTGACCTTTTTCCTGTCAAGCAATTAATAAATTACCCGCTAAATTCACCCTCTGCATCGAAATACTTCAAAAGAACAATGATAGGCTCAAACCTAAATACAAACACTAAAAAATGAAAATCCTAATTGAAACGGTCGAGATTTACGCCTATAAAGTCAACAAAAAAATTCAAAACATGCAATGAAAAGGCTCTGAATAAATGTCCAATCTCTCACCCGGAAGGAAACCGAATATGAATCAAATGTGCGTAGGAAATTACACTTTTGAGGAAAGAATCGAAAAGCTTAGAGGCAAAGGGTGAGGAAAGAACAAATCGACCGAGAGATTACTTGGGAGGAATGAGAAGAAGAAAGAGCAAACGCTTCGTCCAATACTACGTCGTTCATCCAACTTCGTTGGCGGTTTTGCCATTATGATTCCTTACTTTGGGCTTTACATGGTCCTTATTCGTGGGTTTTAGAAGTTGTCACGTCATCTACAAAGAACGACGTAGCATTATTAAATAAAATCAAATATTATAAATATGTATAAAATATAGGTAATATTGATTGAATTTTAAATGGAATTTAAATTTTAAAAAATTTTAAAAAAGTGTAATTTGAACTAATCTAAAAATTAAAATGGGAAGATGTTGCATAACGTTACTTGAAATATCAATTTACAAGCTACGGAGAAGTATGCCTTCAAAAGTGATTCCAGGCCCAAAAGGCAATGCAAGTCCCCACTCTTCTCTTCCCTTCTTCAGCTGCTCTCTCATACATTCCATCATAGAACACTGTATTGCTGCTAACATTTCCATAGTCCATCAGAGCCCTCCTGCTACACTCTAGCTTCTCGCTGTTCAACTTCAAGGTAGTCTCTAGCCGGTTAACGGGCCACCGGGATGAACCGCCCAGAACAGATCGTTAAACTCGGTTAAACCGACCTTTAACACGAGTTTCTTGCAGAATTGCTCGATGTTCTGTTCTATTTTTTGTGGTAGGTCTCTCCCAAGCTTGAAGTTTATACCCTCTTCAGAGAGTCGTCCATCAATGACATTTTGTGTTCCCGGCAAGAATTGTTGTACTGCATAATTCAGTTCCATGAAAGGTGACTCTTTACCTGTTAAAGGATTAGCTCCAATAATGGCTTGCTGCTCCATCCCCGAAAAGTGCAGCTCCGACCAGGTAGTAACGGCGTGCTTTATTTGGTGGTCGAACACCTATTATGGTAGTCTCCGAAGTGGTTCACAGAACACGACTTCCTGGGTTGTTTTCAGCGATGTCTTTGGCAACTCTGAGGCCAGTGACATCGCCATAACAGCCTAGAAAGTAGAGCATCACACGGCCAACATCATGTCTCTGACCAAGTTGACTAGCAAGGTAAAGGTCACCTCCGGGTAAGCGTATCTCACTGGAAGACACATAAACGATGTGTGATATCTTCAACTTGTCTTCCCCATTCATTCATACAAGCAAGACTCGCTTCCAATGCCATCTGAACTACTGCTGGATTCGCTTTTTCAAGCCTTTGTTTGATTGTCGGAGAGCCCTCAGTCACGAGTTCCGGGTACTTTTTCAGGATCTCCTTGGACATGACTGTGTACCTTGTCTGCACAGTAACAGTAGTGGTTTTACCTAGCAAAAATATAGAATAAAAAAAACTTGTCTTAAACCTGTTTCAGGATTGGATCTCATGCCTGGCTTCAAAACAACCCAAGTACGTGATGATAGAAGTATTTCTGGCTTACATAGTAGTTCCAGTTTCTCCTTCATAGCTGCATATTCACATTTGGTGTCCTGAAAGTACCCCTCTACAAGGCGTTCCTGGGGTATGAGTTGTCTAGGAAAAGCCTTGCCCAGTGCAAGAGTCGTCGCCTTCCCTGGACTGGGAATGCGTCCATTCATGAGAGGATAGTGACTTGGAGCATTGTCGTGGTTAGTTCTCGACATCTTCAGACAACTTTAGTAAGAAAAAACTTCGGTGATTTGAGAACTTAAATAAGAGGAATAACATTACAGTGTACTTGTTGAAAGGTTGGTGCTCATGAAGACTAGCATGAGGAAATTAAAAACGCCTAGTTTAAAATGGGTTTGGTTGTTATTTGGAATCTGGTAGCTAAGAGGCATCAAGGCCTTCATTAAGGATGATGACAATATTTATCTTACATTTCTGATCTCAACGTCTTTCCCCGTCCTCTAGGTAGATACATACGTTCTTGACCAACTTCAAACTTACCTTTCTCTTTCGGTTATGAGAGTCTTGTGTTAAGACGAGTTGGAAAAGAATCAGAACTGTAATAGTGTTATAGTTTTAACATCAGTTTCAGCTTTCTTCAGTCTCATCGACATCACCAAGTCTCTTGGTTGCTTGGGGGATCTTGGATTCCTACAAAGACAAGCATCTCTCCGTTTCACTTTTGTCAGTGAAAATAGTGAACAAATTACATTTTATCAAAGCCTATTATTCGCAACAAAAGCAGGCCCTGACCATTTCTCGTAGAGTTAATTCTTAACTGAACATACAGAGTTAGAAGTTCCACATCAGATGCGCTGAGATCCTGGAAAGTTAGCTTGTTTCTATTATCAATAGATACAAATCAGCCTCTAGCCTTGAGATGAGCGTCGGTAGTAATAACTGCAATGAAAAGAAGAGGATTAAAAACATGTAGAGAGCAAACGGTCCCCAAAAAACAATTTGAATTTTCAATGGAGATGGAGGACGCACACATAGATCTCTATCCCATAAGCAGCAGCATATTTTCGCAAAAGTCGCTCTACTGTATACCACTGTGCACGATCTGATCCGTCTTGATACCCAATACGAGGCATGTGGATTGAAGCTTTTATAGCACACCAGAAAATGAAGAAGTGACATGAATGAATATGTAAAAGAACAAGTAGGAGATAGAAAAGTTCAAATATACCGACCGAAGGAAGTTTGCCATGCACAGGATATATTTCTCACAAAAGCAAGCAAGACTCTTATCCCATAGAAGGAAAAAACATGACAATTTCACCTATATCACTATGCTATTTGCTGGTTCATTCTATTTCTTTGTCACTCATTCAGTAGCTCTGATGATGCTAAATATGATTGTCTGAGAATATGAATCATTTAGCATATCCAACTCAAGGTGTTGATGACTGATGAAAATCCAATTGGAGGAATAAGAACAAGCAACAACACGAAACAAGTGCAATTCTAGTTGCCATCATTATGGTATAATAGCTTTACACTATGCTGAACCAGAAAAAGAAAAAAAAAAAAGTATGCTGCAAGTTGTACCAGTATTTTGAGCAGCTATGGACGACGCCTTGGAGAGGCATTGTTCCAGATCAGGAATTGAGATATCACTACGAGGAACTTTGCGCCTAGGATTATACGTCTGTACTACACCCAAAGCTACCCACTGAGGACAATTACCTTGCATTCCCTGTCCATTTTCCTCTGTATTGCAGAGGCACAGAATGACCACAAAGAAACAAATAATAAAACCATCTGGCAGCAAGAGGTAGATAATATGGAAATTACAGCACACACAACACTTGGCAGAATACTATCTAAACATATGTCACTATAAGAGGATAATTCCCCACTCTTCATATTCCTGGAAACACCGAACAAAGGTATGGTCTACCAAATTGCCAAAAATAATTAAGTAAGTGCTTTTAGGATTACATGCATTATAATTTTGTTGAAGTCATAACTTGCACGAAAACTAACGGCCACAGCTTACCACTAATTTTTATAAGATGAAGATCACCAAGATGAAGGTCCCCAACTTCAGAAGCTCGCTCATATGCATCAGGAACAGTGGAAGACAACTTGGCCAAGGCATCAAACATTCCTCCCCGGCCCCAATTTCCAGAGTTATCAACACAACTGCCAGGGTAACATATAAAGCTACAAGTCAAGTCCAATGGCAAGATTAGATAATTTCAAATAGCTATTCAAAACTGATTGATTTGTACTTCAGACCCTCACATGTGATTAAGCCTACTTGGTTAATGGTTCATATAGGAGTATTTTACACATGCAAAAGGGAAAGTAGATTCATAACAAAGCAGGTAGAACAAAAAGGAAGAAACCAGTCTGCACATGCTACCAGATTACTACAGCAAAATGAACAAGAATTGAACTTGTTTTGCATTCAAAGCGTATGAACCACCTGAATATAACAGAGGGCTCTGAAGGACAGACTTTTTCTGGATGTGTACAGTCTCCAACCATGAAATGAACAGAACCTGAATCTGACAAAACATCAGCATCTAAAGGTCCAGTAGGCTCTTTGACAGACAGTGAACGGTATCCTAGGGCTTCCCACTTTTCTAACTTTTTCTCCTCTGCTTTCTTCCTTGCAGCCTCATGCTTAAGATGTTTGTCTTCGGTCAACTTCCTTCTATTCCCCAAATCCAACACAGAGCTGCTAGCTGATTCTGATGCTGCTTTAAATTTTTCAATCCAGGACAGGTAGGACGCTTCATCCATGTCAGGATCATCAGAAGGTGCAGTATAAATTCCAATATCTGATCCATTCCTATTATCCATTGGATTGAGCTCAAACTTTCTTTCATCCATAGCCACCCCCTGCCCACAACGAATTGCAATTACTTTCTCCACCATATCATTCAATTCAGACACCTTCAATTCATCTGCTTTGTCAGTGTTGATTTCTGCAGGATCAAACAAATGCAGCCCGACTATGATAGATCGTAAATCACCGACTGCAACTCCTGTTTCCTTAGCCTCCTGCTCGACATAATCATCTCCTATGACATTTTGGCTGAGCTGCAACTTCCTCTCAGCCCTCCTCATAATTACCTACACCACAAACCACAACTTCTAGTGGTAAAATATAAATACCCCAGCATTTTATATATATACTGGCATGGAAATACAAAATTGTAAATTTTAACCTCCTCTACTGTACGCATTGTGACTAAGTTTATAGATAACACGTGATTCATTTGACCAATCCGGTGTGCACGTTGCAAAGCCTGCTTATCAACCTGGGGATTCCAATCTTGCTCATAAAATATAACCTGACAAATGTCTATATCAGAAATGATAGGCCAATAAATGCAATAGTTCAAAGCAGCTTTTTGGGGTAATCTCAAATCACTAGCATGTTATCATTTTAAAATAACAAAACTGAAAACAGTTTAAGTGCACAGTGCACACCATAGTATCCAATTATGTTAAACTAACATAAGCAAATAAAATCAATTGAAGGCATTTGAATTGGACATTAAGCAACATGTACGCTGAAGAGGAAATGTGTGATATTAAGCATAGAACACCAGTATCCCGAATCTTAGACGTCATAAGGATGAAACTTGAATCAATATGTTTTGCGAAATTGTACCAAGAATGGCTTCAAGAAAAACTAAAGGAAGAGCAGAATTTTATGTAAAACCAAAGCTGTACTTGGAAAATCTTTGAATAAAACTCACAGTGTCCGCAGCAACAAGATTCAAGCCAACTCCTCCAGCTCTTGTAGATATCAGAAAGACAAAAGCATTTTCCTGCAGATTCGAGCTCCCTAATTGTGCACTAAAACTCCTAATTGCAGCAAACCGCTCCTCAGCCCGAACTGAACCATCAAGTCGCTCGTAGGAATAGTTACGCAATTCCATAAAATCCTGTATTTAAATAAGATAAAGGTTACTTAGAATTCCATGTAATCCTGCATATTTAAATGACCTCAATGGGAAATCAAAAGATAATACCTGCAAAATGTCAAGTGTGTGAGTCATCTGAGCAAAGAGGAGAACACGATGTCCAGAATCATGTAGTTTCTGAAGTAGCTTGTCTAGAATTAATAATTTACCACTAGCCTGACATGGATAACAGATAAGAGTGATTGGTTTGAAGTTCAAAGTGAAGATCGGTGGAAGCAGAACCCAAGACACAGAAACAGAGGTTGCTGATCTTTTATTTTCTCTTCTTTTGCTCTAAGGGTAGTGCAAGACCAAAGATAAGAGTGATTGGTTTGAAGTTCAAAGTGAAGATAGATGGAAGAAAAACCCAAGACACAGAAATAGAGTTGCTGATCTTTTATTTTCTCTTCTTTTGCTCTACGGGTAGTGCAAGACCAAAATTAGTAAGCAAATTTGTAATAATGCTCCTACATTTCTATCTTCTGGCAACAAAAAATTAGTCGCTAACTACAGAAGAATTCCCAAATAACATAAACTCAGATGATAAGACTACCTGTACTAGGTGCTCCCCCTCTTCATATGGCTCAGGCTCAATGCCAGGAAAGAGGTAAGGGTGGCTACATGCTTTTCGTAGCTGTATTACCTAGAACAAGAGGCAAAAATAGCAGCAAACTCAAAGATAGTGAAACCAGAAAAAATGTAAGGACTAGCAATGAACTCCCCAGGTCAAATTTTAGGAAGTTAGCATTTAGCATACAATGTTCTGTAGGGATTGATGATTAGAACCAGGAGAAGACAAGGCAAGAAGTCTTGGAAGTTCTTTCCTCAGTATAGACAAATACACTTTCTTTTGCAGGTTGACCATAGGAGCCATCCTATCAAAAAGAAGGCAGACAGAAAGTTTCATCTTGAAGCCAAGAAATACTAATTTAGTCTATAAGATAATTAGCCTGATCTATAAAGCATAAAATAACTTACACAGTAATCTCAGTAAGTGGTGGCAATATCAGGTTTCCACACTCTATTAGTTTTGACTTTGTCCTTCGAAGCATGAAGGCTTTCAAGATATATTTTAAAGTCTTAAATTGATCCTTGACCCCAATAGCATCAAGACCTATAAAGCAACAGTTGTCCCATTCTCGCATGTTAGTATCTCAACTTCACAGCATTCGGGCAAAGCCATAACGTAAAGGAGAAGTTTTAGTTTAGTTTATCCAAATCCTTGAAAGAGAAAGTCTGAACCATAGAAGTCTTCTATGTAGGGAATGGTGGAATGGGATTGATCACTCTAAGTTCAAATCATTCGAGTCTTTTAAAGCATTTCTTGAGTATCAAAACTAAAGTGATGGTGTTGCAGGTCTGTCAGCACAAAAAATGTATCGGGTGTAGTAGTCACTAGCATAAATCACCAAAGTCAAATTCTACACTAGGACTTCTTACAATATATCTGATTTAGATTCATAATGGTTCCATAATTTCATCTATTTTGGATAGAAAACCTTTTAAAACTCAGGAACAATAAGTACTCGTTGGGAAATATCCAGCTGGATATCTCCTAGATATTATTGACTCCTAAAAGTTAGCAAATCAGGTCAGTTAGGATAGTAGGATCCTGGGTACAGATATTAGTTTCCTAGAATAGCCCTCTTTATTATATACTTGTACCTATGTATTGACCTAAGAAGATATTGAGAATAATATACATCTGTTCAGAATTTCTGCAGTACTGCCATTCTAGATCTAGGTTTTCATTACATTCTGGAAACCATTTGATCTTTGAAAAAGAGCACAAGGAAAAAGGACAAAACCAACAGAAACTCGATAAAGAATCATGCCATTGTTCAGTAAAAGCAAACTGCAAACTATTTACTCATGCTCGAAAGGGTACAACCTGATGAAGGATCTCCAACTTCCTTAAATGTAGAAAGAAACTGCTCCAGTGTCCCAAAAACGTCAGGCATACAAAAATGCATCAAAGCCCAGAGTTCTGTTAGATTATTTTGTATAGGTGTGCCAGTCATTAATAGCCGTCTAGGAATGAGAAAGCGATTTTTGAGGACATTGTACAGAACCTGTGCAACAACTGATTCCAATGAAAGGAAGAAGAAAGATAACATCCCCAGCACAGATATGCTTTTCGTCTGCTGAGATATGATTTTCTTACACCCAACAACACAAATCACACTTCAAAATCCACAGTTAATAATATGTTGACTGTGTATGTTTTACAAGACAAAAAAAATAGTGACAGTTAACAGACCTTTCACCAAAGGTTGCATAAATAGTTCTTAAATTATCTACCCAATATGTCAAAACCAGGTGCACCTGATGGTTAATTAAGTAACTAAGACAAATTTGTAAACAATTCAATCCAGACATTCCCACAACTCAAAACTGCATAATTCTGTGAGATGTTATGCTTAGCACAAAATTCAGCATTAAAAGAATTAAAAGAATCCTGCAGGGATCAGAATATTTCCACAGCATAGAAAACATACACTGGAAGGATTTTTGAGCCGTTGTGCCTCATCAATTATCGCGTAATGCCATGGAATTTGAGAGAGAAAATCTTGATCCAACAATGCTATGTCATAAGTTGTCAATAGCACATCAAAAGGCACTAATACCTGTAAAAATTAAACATTTTACACCTAGAATGACAAAAAGGTTCAACAAATCTGAATTACATGTAGGTCCCAACATTCCAATATTTCGTTTCTCAAAGACTTACATCAGCTCGTGATGACAATGATGATGGAGATTTCTCTTGTACATCTTCATGTATTCTTTTGCGTAAATTGCGTCGATATTCTTTGTCACCAACATACCTAAGAACATTTAGTTTTGGAGTGAATTTGTCCATCTCTGACATCCAACCATCCGTCACACTTAGAGGGCACACTACCACTATATTAAATTTTATAAAAAAAAGTATGATTGAATTCAAGTTAGAACATGATTGAATTCAAGTTAGAACCAGAAATTCTTAAAACAAACACAAGGTTTCATCAACTTACAAATTGGTCCTTGTACCATCTTATGAACTTTCAAGTAACTTATGAAAGAGATGGCTTGCAGAGTTTTCCCCAACCCCATCTGCCAATGGCCAAGCAGAATCAAAAGGTGATCAATATAATCACAGAGCTACTACAATCAGCTTCTTGTTCTACCAGATTGATCAGGTTCTACGTTATCATGAAATATGCAACAGAACATATATAAGCGGGAAAGATCAGTACGAAACCACCATTTGGTTCGTCTCTAAACTGTCACAAAGGACCTCAATTTTAAGATATTTAGAAGGTTTTTATTATTTAAAAATCAGAGTATCAACTTGAGCAAATAGAAACCCTCGAAAGAAACCACTGCGTTTACAAGAACTTCAAGAATCCCGAGCAACAGTTACAACGATTTCTCTGAAGCAGAGACCGTACCTCATCTCCTGCGATCAAAATGCAAAACACTGTTACATAAACTCACATTTGGGTTAAGTTCAACGACAAAACAACATAGTGATAACAACTCCAAATATAAAAAACAAGTTTGAAAAACGCGAAACAGTCACTAAAATGCGAAAATCGACCACGTAACAGACAACAAAACCCTAAATCTTCACATTTCCCACCAAAGAACAGACTAAATAGCATGCCCTTCAACAGACATTAATTTAACGGTTTAAGGTTTTAATCCCCAAATTATATACCTCGGCGTCCGAGGCCATGCGGCGGTCATTAAAACCGTAAACCTTCGACTTCCACAGCAAAAAACAACAGACATTAGAGTACACGAAATCCATCTGAAAATTATGTAAAACGACAAGTCCTTGAACCAAGAAACCGAGCACTTAATTATCATTGAAACTGAAATTCAAGAACAAGAACAGACTGTACCGAGAACAACATTGACTCCAATAAGGTATCTGCGGATAAGCCATGAGAGGCCTTCCAACTGATGAGGTTTGAGAGTCGCCGTAACTCCGATATCTTCCGGACTCACGGCGAGCTCGCCAACCCGATCGTCGGAATTCAGGATGATAACCGCCGCCGCCTTCAGTCTCCGCTCATAATTCATCTTTCCGTTCGGAGGTTACCAAAGTCCGTTACTGCTAGAACAGTAGCTTGGAGGGAAGGCGCGGGACCGAAGTATGCTAGGTGTCATATTGACGATTATATCCCTCAATGTGCACATAATTTGGGGGTACTACGGGGATCTGAGGACGGTGTAAGCTATTAAGGCCAACTGTTGTACACTTGGCAAGCGATTTCAATACTTTGGATGACTTTCTTCAAAAACGTCTTTCATTATTAATATTAATCAGAATTTAATTTCCATTTTTATATATTTTGATTTTAATATCCGGCACAAAAAAGACATAATTTTGCATTTTTTTAAATAAAAAATAATAATTGGCCGAACCGGGCCACCTAGCTTGGAGTTCGAATTAAGTCAGGCTAAGAGTGGCCCAACCTCGAGCTGATTCGACATCAAGTTTAATCGGACTCAAACGAGTGAATTCGAAAATGAACTTATTGGAGTTTCAAATATATTAAATGTCCAATGTCATTCCTTAAGACAATTTGAGCCTTTATCTACATGAATCTAACTCAAACTCGATCCAAAATTAGCTGAGCGCGTTTAAACTAATCATTAAAAGTGCACATACAAAATAATTAAAACTAAGGATATTTCTTCCCGAGTTCAGCGGATTGGAGAGAAGATGAGGTTATGGTAGATGGTTGATAAGTTCGCATTCTTTGGAAAGGGATTGCTAGATCTTCCATAGAAGAATTCTAACATGAAGTTGCTTACATATCACAGCTTGGCCATGGAGTTCAACACTGGTGACATCTTGCAACTACTACTATCAGGACGATGACAATGGAAAGGAGCAGTGACGATTTAACTTTGTGATTCATCTCGTTCTGGGTTTCTGCTCCTCGGTTTTGCCTCACAGGAGATTCACAGACATCCTCCATAAGCGCCTGGAAGTTCCTGATAAGTTCAGCAACTTTAGCTTTAACGATGCTCATAACCCACTTCAGGATACTCGCAGTCATGTCAGTTTCTTCATCACGGCTTTGAATCCTATAATTCTCGCCTACGGAAATCAGAATCAGAACTCTCTCGTCAAGTAAATCTATTCAGGTAGAGAATAGATCTCAGGTTATGGAACAAGAAAGGCAAGTGTTTGTTTTATTTCCAAACCTGTAGTGAGCCTCCGTACCATCTCATTGTTCACAATAGCATTCCACACAGCTTTATCAGATGATAGAGAAACAACCAGTCTCTGTCAGGATTTAACAAATCATCAATATTGCAAAACCTGACGATAGAGAAAACAAGAGTAGGCACCTGAACAGATGGCTCTCTTAGCAGAGCTCGAAACATATCAGAAACTCTTCCTGATGCATAAAGAACTAACGCCCTGAAATCAAAGAACGAAGTGAATCTTCTGCATATGAAATCTTAGAAAGCAAACACACTCACTCTTGAAGAGCAGCAAAAGCAGTTTCCACTTCGAATCTTGAAGGAGGATGTTCAATAACAGCATCAAAGATAGGTCTTCCTCTTCTAATCTCATTCCCATGTGCGAGTCCTGTTCTTGAACAAGAATCTGTAGCTGCTGTACTGCAAGATTGTCTAATAGGTACTCCACTGTTGTTATTGACAGAAACTGGTAAGTTGGTGCTGCTAGAAGAAGAAGAAGAAGAAGAAGAGGGTAGGAAGGAGGAAGAAGTTTTATATGGAAACAAAGTGAGGTCGACATTAATGGCGGCTCCTCCTCCTGTTCCTCCTCCTCCTGGTGGCATGTTTTGATTCTCTCTCTGTGTTTGCGGTCCCTTTCCAGTTCCACTATGAGCATGGGATTAAATTACAGAGGAAATGACGTTGAGGATAAGTTGCTTGCAATGATCAACCGTCCACGTCTTAAGGAAGGAATCGAAATTAATGGGCTTTGGGCCTAACTCTGCCTTTAATCTATTGGGCTTAAATGTGTTAAAAATAACATTTGAGCTTCTCTTTAACAAATTTTTTAAAAATATATCGGAAATTAAACAATATAATACGAGGCTAATAGTTTAAGACGTTCGACTATTATTAAACTGTCATAAAATCATTTAAAGATTAAATAAAATTAAAGAATTTAAAATATGACTAAAAAAGATATTACTTATCAATAAAAGAATTTTACCTTTAATTAAAAAAATTATTTAAAAAAATTAATTAATTAATTTTAGTTTATAATAACTTATTAATTAATAAAAGTTGATTGATCAATTAATACATGTATTAGTTTTTAACAACAAGAGTTATTAAAGTAAATTAAATCAAAAAGTTAAAAACTATACCCAAAAAGTAGATAGTTCAAAATTTTACGATTGAATCAATCAAATCAGCTGAGTTTTTTAATCATTACTTTTAACACAACTTTTTATGATAAAAATTTTTAATAGGATACAAATATCAAATATAAGTAGATCAGTAATTTAAAATTAATATAAATATTTTATTTTTTAAATATAAAAAATATTTTATTTGCATATCCGATTTATATTAAATAAAATTTGGCATAATTTTCACATATTTATAATAATTTTATCAATTTAATATAATTAAATTTAATGGATTAAATTTAAAAATATTTTAAAACCATAGCTCAATTAATTAAAGTTAATACTAAAATAATCTATTTTTGAAATATAATAATTATTAATTAAAATAAAAAATGTAAATATATTTTTTAATTTATAATGATTATCTATTTCGACCTAAATTTTTATATTATGTATGAGATAATTTTTAATTCGTTAATTATATATTTAAAATTATTTATTCAGAAAAATATAAATTTTTATATTATAAAATAATTCCAAATTAGTAGGATGGGCTCAAATTGCAATGCTTGTTAATTAAAAAATGAAACAAAAACTCCATTAATACACTCATTTTCTCTTCCTTATAAGTTTCTCCTTTCTTTTTCTTTCATTTTCTCTGCATCCAATCAAGCCCCAAATTCTCACATTCTGAAAAAAGGTGTGGCTTTTGTTCCAGATCATGAATTTCCTCTCATTTCTCTATATAGATTTTGCACGGTTGCATTAATAAATTGGATTTTATTTCTGATTAATTAAGAAACTTGTTGTATCGGATCAGATGGCTGAGGGTAATGCATCACGGTACGTGAAGTTGACGAAGGATCAAGCGCCTCTTGAAGATATCGCTCCTGGAGAACTCAATCAACCCATTGAAGTCCCTCAGGTCAAATATGTATATCTCTCCAGTGTGTGTATAACGTGTGCTTGTGCGGTAATGTTAATGCGTGAGGATTCACACTTGTCGTTCCGCTTAGATGACGATGGATCAAGTTTTGCTTTTTCTTAATCTGAAATTTTATACAGTTTGGAGATAGGTGGACGTGATTACTAAATTTGTATGTTGTATATGGTTTTGTGATTTGTGTATTTGGGCAGTTAATAGTTCACAGGTGCTTAGAATGTGGACAACCTCTACCAGAGAGTTATGAGCCACCGGCTGACGAAGAATGGACAACTGGTCTTTGTGGGTGTCTTGAAGATTTGGATAGTTGTGAGAATTTTTACCTTTTTAATCAAGTGTTACTTAACATTCAATTCTTTCGTGGAGATCATCCATTAAAAGAACTAGAGCCCATCTAACATTGCAGGCTGGACAGGATTGGTTTGCCCTTGTGTGCTGTTTGGCCAGAATGTGGAAGCAATGAGAGATGATATATCATGGACCAATGCCTGTGTATGTCATGCCTTGTGCGTGGAAGGAGGCATGGCAGTTGCAGTTACAGCTGCAGCCGCAACAGCACTCTTCCATGGTATTGATCCAAAGACTTCTTTCCTCATTTGTGAGGCTCTTTTCTTTTGTTGGTGGATGTGTGGTATCTACACTGGCCTGTTTCGACAATCCCTGCAGAAGAAATACCATCTTAAGGTGAATCTTTTTATTTCCAATCATTGCACATTGTGTATTGTCGGAAGAATGTTTCATCCATTCTTGATTCTCACTTATTAGTCCCACATTTTTAGATTCGATGGTTTTCTGAGTTGATATATGTATGAGCAAGAAGCCTCTGACGTAAACTATTCTACCCTCATTTCTGATAGATTGACATGAGAAAATGTGTTATTCTAATGTATGATGCATTCTTAAATGTCTCCTTGATGGGTCTTGAAGATAATTTTTTTCACAATGCAACTGTTGCAGGACTCACCATGTGATCCATGCCTGGTACATTGTTGCATGCACTGGTGTGCACTGTGTCAGGAACACAGAGAGATGAAGAACCATCTATCTGATAATGTAGATGTCCAGATAACTGTTGTTAATCCTCCACCAACTCAGCAGATGAAATCTGTTGACAATAGAGCTTCTGCTTCGTCTTCATCATCATCTGCTGGTTCCAAATCTCTGGCACTCTCTACAAATGTTGCCCCACTTGCACAATCTTCTACAGGAAATGGCAAGCACACTAATCTTGAGATCATGCCCATTTAAGGATTTGTGGCTCTCCAAGCAACGGATATCACACCAAAAATCACTTGACCTACTTAAATCTCTTCTTTTACACATCCCCTTATGGTACAATATATTCATATTGTGCAGTCAGACGAAATAGTGCAGTATAAAGCTAGTTCTTACTGCATGCCTGGACTAAACTTCCTGCCCTACCTCAGAGTATATATGTAAAACAAGCTTCAATTTGTATCTGAAATTCAGATTTTGCATGCTCACAAGATAAGGTTGAATACGACTTCTTTACAAGCTTGAAATTTTCAACTGTGACTGTAATTTTAGGTTTGCAGAACCTGAGAAATTCTTGCTCCATTTGTTTTACTAGGACTATATTCCAAGCCTTCAAAAAATTCGAACCAAGTCCATAAATAAATTTAAGAGGCAAACTCTTGTTTCAATTCTTCTCTTTCAAGAGCTTCAGTTCTCCAACTAATCCATGAAGATGAACCATGCTCTGACTTTTGTGAGTGTGCAAGAATGTAGTGGTCTTTAATCTCAATCCTTAGACTCAAAATCCCCAAAATAAGCAGATGACCTTTTTCATGGGTTGTTAGGTAAATGCTTCTCTTTCCTTTGTAGGAAGGGGTAAATCTGGTTCCTGTGGACTAAGGGGAGAGAAATATTGTTCCACCATGTCTTTTGTAACTCGCTCCAAGCTCGGAGGATCCCACTGCATATACAAGTGAAACCGTATTGATAAATTTCGAAAATCATGGCAATGCATTATGGTTAATGCATCTTTCAGCTTGAACAATATAACAGCAAGTGTATCTATGAATAATGCTAGCAACAATGTTGTTTCTCTTACCTTTGGGGCCAAATCCTTGTCCACCATTCGTGCCCGAACCCCCTGCAAGGAATTAGAAAAGGAAAATGAGGAGTTAAAAGTAACGCTATCCATTGGAAGTTATATTGAATTATAACTCTTTTATACCTCATGAAAATCAGCTGAAATATGTTTGGATACTCCCTGTAGACTCATACGGTACTCCCGAACCAAACACTGATCAAGGGTTTGAAATCTGCCTTCTCTTATCTGAGGTAATCTAAATCAGTTACCACCAGCTCAGATGAAATTCAATCTAGATGACAATTCTTGAATAGAAAAATGACTCACTGATCTTAAGGAAACCTTCAAGCTCAGGGGTGATGCTCCGGCAAGCCTTCTGAGGGTGGAATTGCACCATGGATCATTTGTTCTTGAAGCCTCACTTTCCTGAAACCCAAATCCCAGAAAACGGGTTTCCAAGTAGTTGTAATTTAGAATAAGTTTTACATGTATCCCTTCTGAACAACAATAAAACTGGTAACATCAATTAGAAGAACCTATTCAAAGGATGTCTTATGTATGTTCGCTTTCTTTTTTGAGAAGAAGGAAGGTGATAGGGCTGGAGAGTTCTTTAATTTCAAGAAGTGATCCAGCAAATTGTACTCAAATGGAGCTCCAAAGAGGTTTCATTTAAATCTGGTGGGAGGTATATCCCAAAAAAAGAAAACTTTAAAAATATGTTGTGATTCCTTGATTGATCAACCTTACCAAGCTGCAGATGATCTCTTCAACTGTGTCGTGGCTGAAACATCTATCGACAGCTTCAATCCTAAACACACGAAACTAACTTTTCAGTCAAGCAAAAGGTATATGGACAAGATATAGGTAAATTTGTGAAATTCTTAGTTTATTCAGATCGGGCGAGTTAAGAAGTCTGCAGCGGAAAGCACACAAGAAACGATTTGGTAACATACCTATGAAGTACACTCATCTTATCCGGATGGACTAGCTCTCCGTACTTTCCAAGAGAAGATTCAATGTCCGAAGGATCATCAGTAACCAGTTTGTCTAAATGTTCTTCAAGTAAACGAAGCCTCTGTGCAATAAAAGAAAGAAAGAATGATCATATAACTGGAACAGATGAATAATACATTGAACAGACGATTCCGCAAGCACTAACCGAACCATGTGTATAGTGTGTGGCTAAACCACAGGCAACCATTTCAGGTCCACTGAGTGTTTCTCCAGTTAGGCCTAAGTATTCACCTGCAATCAATGATATAGAATGTTTAACAGGATTATATCAAGTCAACATTTCTGATCATAACAATCATTTAAATAATTCCATTATTAAGTAAAGCTAAAGTATACCTAAGTGACCAGGCAGATGTGAGAGATAGAAAGATGCACCAGCGTCAGGGTGGAATCCAATCAGTGTTTCCGGGGTAGCAAATACCTGCAGAACATTGGATATTTTCTCAGGTAATAGTAGAAAACTTAAGAGGGCACCATTAAAACCTGTTGATGAAAATGTTCTTAACTGTGCTCAATGGTGGTCAGAGCGGATGTAACAAAAGATTTAAGCTTTTAATCCTGTATCCCAACCATGGGGCTTCTAGAAATGGAGGACTGAAATATTTGGCTTTTAACTTAATATATTAATTATTTTTCGAGTTTTGACACAATGCTGGATGACAGATTGTATCAGAGCTGCACTACCTGCTATACTTTGAAACCAGCATTTGATCAACCTTCTAAATACCAAATTCACATACCACAACGAAGTTTTGTCCTATTAGAGACTGGAATAATAATCAGATATCAACAGACACGTTAAACATTTTATGTACATGGCATGGCAAGGAAGCTTGCTAATTATCTTAATGCAGAAGGAAGAGTGCAAAGTGAATGGTGAAGTTAAAAGGCAAGGTAAATAGAAGTAACCGAAAGTTTTCTGTTACATACCGTTCTATCAGTTGCAACTCGAAACGTCCCAGGAATGGAGACTCCACCACCACCACCCATAGTAGTGCCATGCAATATAGCCACCTAAGGAAAGCTTGCTACAATATCAGCTTTTTTCGGCCTTACCACCAGAAACTTACAGGAGACTAATAGAATTCTTGTATAAGGCCAGACTTTAAATGACTAGAAAATGAAGTGATACTAACCCCAAATAGTGAAATACAATTTACGCTTATTTGCAATGTTCTGAACTTGTACAATCATGTAAACTCAGATCATATACGTTAACTCAAGCTCTTAGCAAGTGAAATCAGATATATATCAGTAGTATTACAAAGATGAGGAAAAGCAAATACAGAAGTCATTGAATCATGCAAGTTGGTAGTCATTTAGAAGCTGGAGAATACTTACATGCGGCTTCAAATATGTACCTAGTAGGTATATGAAACTATATAATTTCCGGAAAAACTCCCCACAATCATCAAACCTCCCTGCATAGATTTGACCGAATGTAACAGTTCAGATGAACCGAGATGATCAAAACTTCAGTCTGGAGAAACCAGTTAAAGATGTTACCACGTTAGTCTCTTGCAGTCATAAAAAACTTCTCTCTTACCTTGATTTATCAAGTGATAGAGACCAACTATATCTCCACCAGCACAAAATGCCCTGCCACTCCCCTTAATAAATTCAAAACAAAACCTAAGTGCACTTCACAAACTCAAATCAAAGGTCATGTGCGTCCACAAATTCAAACTTTAACTATAAACAACAAAGCAACAGAACTCACCTTCAATGTCACAAAACCAACATCTGGATCCTCCTCCCACGATCTATACAAACACAACAACCTAGCTCCCTGAAAGAAACAACATCACACTCTGAAGTCATCCAACAGCAACACCATCTTACGTTATTTTCAATTTTACCTTAAACACATCTTCTACCATCATTTTAAAGCATAAAAAGATTACATCTTTACAGACATGTTTCATTTTCTGGACAACCATTCTCATTGTAGTCTCAAAGTGGAACTATCAAGTGGAAAAGGTACCATATTGGTACTAAGGGCATTGAGAACGGATTCCCGATTGAGAATGGCGACTCTCGAGTGAGCTTTCCCTTCAACCAGTACCTGCCACCATCAAATCTCAATCAAAAGAACGAAACTTGAATGTGGGTAATCTTAAAATAAGATTACAAACAACTAACTTGGCTCTTAAGATCATCGTCTACGGTGTCATTCCTTGGCAGAGAACAGAGAGCTCTGCTCTGGTTACAGAAGTAGCCAAAATTCTGACTTATCTTCCCCCTCCTGAAAATGGCGGCAGCTGCTGTACTCAGACCTCGCATTTTTAGCTTTCTCTCTTAGTTTGTTTAACTCAAAATCGAAACCCAGATTCCATCCTCTGCTTCTCTAACGAAAGATCTGGAGCTTTTTACGGACGAATAGTTGGAAATTGAGCAACCCAAATCAGTACAGCTTTGGAGTGATCTTTCAGAGGGTATTAAACCAGGAAAGAAGCCGTGAAAGGGCACAGAAATCTAACAAAGATTAGAATATAAACAGAACAATTGTTTATGTTTTAACTTGCACGACAACGGGGAAGATTTGAGTCTGCTTAAAATATCCAAATTAAATAAGTAAACGACATGTCGTAGATGGAAGTTTTGCCTTTCAGAGACGGTAAAAAATGTGTGTTGTGGATTCATCCTTCAAACCGTGAGAAAAACATAACATGACATGTCTTGTGCGACTTGATCATAATAGAGTGCTAGGCCAAATCTGTGAGAGATCAATTGTTCGTGTAATTAAACCGTAACAGCCCAAACAGCTACCACCTAGACGTGACTTTGATCACCACATATCCTTTTTATCAAAAGACAGAGCTCGAGAAAATGGTAAAAGAAATGTTATCAACAGGTCTAATCAGACCTAGTCGAAGCTCATTCTCATCTCTCGTGCTTTTGGTCAAGAAATCCGATGGGAGTTAGCGTTTCTGTGTAGACTACAGGGCCTTGAACGAGATAACCATAAAGGATAAATTTCCAATTCCCGTAATTGATGAGCTCCTCGATGAACTGTATGGGTCAACCTATTATACAAAATTGGATCTTCGCTCTGGTTACCACCAAATTCAGGTCAAAGATGAAGACATCTACAAGACAGTGTTTCGAACCCATGAAGGCCACTACGAATTCGTGATCATGCCTTTCGGCCTTACCAACGCTCCTGCAACATTTCAAGCTTTGATGAACGACATCTTTAAACCTTATTTAAGGAAGTTCATTTTAGTATTTTTTGATGATATTTTGATTTATAGCAGGAGCTGGAATGAGCATCAATATCATCTTGAGAAAGTTTTGCAGATTCTTAAATCTCACAATTTATTTGTCAAGGTTAGTATGAGACATTTGGGGTTATCGAAGTCGATTACCTGGGACATGTTATTTCTCAACAAGGAGTCTCTGTTGATCAGAAAAAATTGAAGTAATCAAGAATTGGCCCCAACCGACTAATCAAACCAATGTTCGTGGATTTTTGGGCCCAGCAGGATACTACAGGAAATTCATCCGAAATTTTGGAGATATTGCTGCTCCTTTAACTCAATTATTAACTAAACATGGTTTTTATTGGAGTTCAGAAGCTGCACAAGCTTTTGAAAAATTAAAGGAAGCTTTATCTTCACCACCCATTCTAGCACTTCCTAATTTCACCCAGGACTTTGTGGTTGAAAGCGATGCCTGCGGAACAAAAATTGGAGCCATATTATCACAAATTCAGAAGCCAATAGCATACTTTAGTGAGGCGTTAAAAGGGACAGCCTTACACTTGTCCACCTACGAAAAAGAAATGTTGGTCATCGTCAAAGCAATTCGAAAATGGAGGCCTTACCTCCTTAGTCGTCCATTCATCGTTCGGACAGATCAAAGAAGTCTTAAGTTCTTACTGGAGCAACGCATCACAACCCCGACACAAGCTAGATGGCTTCCAAAGTTATTGGGATACGACTACAAGATTGAATATAAACCAGGGAAGGAAAATCAAGG
>JANZLD010000004.1:2012149-2034362 GCA_026413575.1 Erythroxylum carthagenense
GACGTTTGTATCAGTTTCCTTTTTGGTTTTGTTTAGGGGACTGATAGACTTGTCTATTCTGACATTGGATGACTGTACCAGATGATTATTATTTTGGATTTTAATCTACTGGTTTCTGATATATTGTGATTTAATTACTGCGATACCATATGGTTTATTAGCGAAATTTTCTGATAGTGAACCTTTATCGTGGGATACGTGTCGGAGCGACCTTCGGACGTCTCGATATGTACTCTACGGTGAGGGGGCGCTACACAATCGACACCCATTAACAAAACCGAATCCCTTACCCCTTCGACACCTATCAACAACACACAGACATAACTCTATAACCAACATCCCTCACCCATTTGAAACCCATTACCCATACCTTGGAAAAACAATCTAGAAAGGAGAGTGACGTTTCTGGAGAAGACAATCTAGAGGTAGAGAAAGTGAAAAATGAGCAAGTTTTCGCAATCTACCATCGTGAACAGAAAAAACTAATTACTTTACCTTTCACTGTAGAGACGAAGCAGAGGGAAGAAGGAGAGTTGTGACAGAGGATGTGATTTAGGTTTCAGTCTGAAAATTGAGGAGGGTATTTTTGATACCTTTCATTAGGGAGACGTAGCAGAGGGAAGAAGGAGAGCTACGACAGAGATTTTCAAGGGACGTGTTAGGATTTGTCTGTAATTCACAAGGTTATTTTTGACATTTCTAGTTCTTGTCCGTAGGATAAGAATTCTTGTACCTTAATTTTGGAAGGAACAAAAATTTCTATCATTGTCTTTTAAAGATCGAACAAAAATTACTGAGGACAGTAAGCAAATAGCACGAGGGACAGTACTTTTGTGTCCCTGTTCGCACCCACAAGGACAACAACCAAACGCAGGGTAAATCCGACTGAACTCGAGCTAAAATTTGTAATCGATAAATGTTAAGTTAATTAAATTTAAATTAATTCGATTTTAAAAACTTGATGGAAGTCGGGTTTAAGCTTGGCTCCGATCTTATGTTTTTAAATTTCGGGTCGGATCTAAACTTTTTAGGACGGCAGAACCCGGAACGCACCGTTCTGTTTGAAGTTTTGATAGAGGTCTCTTGAGTCTTAACAGTTCAGAGTTCCGCTAACTCACATCTTAGTCCTGCCTCTCTCATTTTTCAAAACCCTTTCCCTCCGATCTAGGGTTTCTCTTGCTTGTGAGTTCCACATGGCTATGTCTGCTCAAACTCTCGATCTTCTCGGCGAACGTCAGTCGGGTCAAGACGTTCGTACTCAAAATGGTACTGTATTCCATTATCTCTCTCTTTTTCCCTCCCAATTTTCCTTTCTTTATTCGAATTTTAACTGAACTTTTTGTGTTGTCTTTTTGTTATGTGTTGTGGCGATGTCGATAGTGGTCGCGTGTCAAGCGGTTTCAAACATTGTCAAATCATCACTTGGTCCCGTCGGACTAGACAAGGTATCGATGAAATGAAAAAATATTGTTGCTTTTTTCGTGTTTTTAGTAAGAATGCAGTTCGACTACCTCTTGCAAGCTTTAAGTTGAGCAATTTTCATGAGAATACGTGCCCTAATAATTTGGTTTAAATATCTTCTGCAGATGCTAGTGGATGATATTGGTGATGTGACAATTACGAATGATGGTGCAACGATTCTTAAGTTGTTAGAAGTAGAGCACCCGGCTGCAAAGGTAGGATACGTTTGTTTTTCCATGGTTTATGTTGATGTATCTATATTATGTGATTAATATCTTTTCTGTAATGTTCGTATAACATGTGAAGGTGCTTGTGGAGTTGGCTGAGCTTCAAGACCGAGAAGTTGGGGATGGTACAACTTCAGTAGTCATTATAGCTGCAGAGTTGCTCAAGGTAAACTGAATTTGTTGGTGCTACTTTGTGGTTGATTATATTTCCATAACTAGGTATCACTGCCTTATAAATTAGTGGGATCGTGTGGTGTTAATCTTGGTTTGAGTTATGATCTTTGCAGAGAGCAAATTTGCTTGTGAGGAATAAGATTCACCCAACTTCAATAATCAGTGGTTACAGGGTAACTCTACTATGACCACCATCTTTTGCATGTCGATCACTTGATGTTCTGAATCTCAAAACCTAGTGCATCTTATGGCTTATTGTTCAGTTTGTCTTTGTGAACTGTTGTAGCACATTCATTTACTTGTTCGAAATTTTGTGGACAGCTTGCCATGAGGGAAGCATGCAAATATGTAGAGGAGAAATTGTCCATGAAGGTTTGTACATTTTATATATTTTTATCAGATTAAGCTATACATAGGCATAGCTATTCTCCAACATGTATTATATGATATATTTTTCATTTCTAGGTTGAAAAGCTTGGAAAGGATTCTCTAGTTAACTGTGCCAAGACAAGCATGTCCTCAAAGTTGATAGCTGGTGACAGTGACTTCTTTGCGAATTTGGTATGTTTATTGTTCCTCAAAGAAATATGTTTGCTTCCTTCCAGATTAGAACTTAGTTGACTGATTTCAGCTGATTTCGGTCCCAATCTAATTTTCTAGTTAGTATATATGTATTCACCTGAATTTATGTATACACCAATCAACTCTATCAACTGAATCGTACTTTATTGGTGTCAATCTTTCCATTTCCACTCTCTTGCTGGTTGTATGTGCATTTTCTTAGTATTACTGATTTCATAAAATTATCAAGTACCACTTCTACCAACATCTTTTTTCGCATTGCACCAACTCATCTTCAGGTTCTTCTCTAAAATAGAGATGCATGAAATATTTTTGGCTTTATATCTTGCATTGCCAAGTTCATTATGTCTAGATTGTTATATATCTTTTGGAGGTCTGTTTCAAAGAAGAAGTAAGATTTGAGAAATCTGTATACTCCTATTTTTCTTTCATACTGATACGCAGAGATCTTGTTACAGGCTGTAGATGCTGTACAAGCTGTTAAGATGACTAATGCACGAGGTGAAATCAAATACCCAATTAAGGTTAGTGGTTCCTTACAAAATATTCACTGGCCTTCTAAAAGAGGCTCTTGGGATCGTCGTTGCTTATATCTACATATCTACGGTTTTGACGTAGTGTGGGAAGGAAAAACAAAGATAAGTAGAATAGAATAGGCTATAATTGATGTAGATTGTAGCTGGAACTTGAAAATAGGGCTTAGGGTTTGTAGAAAAACCTCTAAAAGCATAAAATTGTTTGATTGATAACTCCTGCATCAGGTTTGCTCACTAGCTAAACATCAGTTTATGTGGTTAAGCTTCTCTCCCACCATGTTCAACTTTGCGAATTGTTTGTATTGTATACGACCTCTTTGCTTTCTACTGTTGATCATTGTAATTATTCAATCGTCTAGAGTGTAAACATTTTGAAAGCTCATGGAAAGAGTGCAAGAGATAGCTACCTGTTGAAGGGCTATGCACTAAATACTGGACGTGCTGCTCAAGGAATGCCTATGAGAGTTGCACCCGCAAGAATTGCTTGTCTTGATTTCAATCTTCAGAAGACGAAGATGCAATTGGGTGTACAAGTCTTGGTGACAGATCCGAGGGAACTTGAAAAAATTCGTCAAAGGTTTTGGATCATAAACTTCAAATTCTTGAAGATTATATCTGCAAGTTTGATAGTTTCAAGACTTAATTTTATTCTCTGTTGCTTGCTTTTGTTTGTATAGTATATGTTACTGATTTAATTCTAAAAATTCAATTTTTATAGAGCGTGATTTGACATGGCTTCAGACTATTTTTATTACCTAAATATAATATTGTGCCTGAATGTGAAATCTTTGTTCTTTTAATCGTTTTTGTTAATTTTAGTAGTTATGATGTTTAAATTTTTACAGAGAAGCAGATATGACGAAGGAACGAATTGAGAAACTCTTGAAAGCTGGGGCTAATGTTGTTCTAACCACAAAAGGAATTGACGATATGGCACTTAAAGTAAGTCTCCTGTTTTATCTTTCAGCTGTTTATGGCTGTATTATACTTGTATCAGTATTATGATCTTTAACTCCATAATAATTTTGTTTTATAATAAGGGTCCATATGATTACAAAGTACTCTTCCCAAAAATTGTGCTCTAATCTGTGGAAATGGATTGGGTCTGATTGATTATCTGAAAAATTTGTGGGTTCTTATAGATACATCAACTCAGTGGATTATATTATAATGAAGTCAGACTGTAGGCACTACTTCTACCTTTTCCTATCTTGTGTGCTCCTTGATTATGTCATAGTTAATTGCAATTGCCGCTGTGGTCATCTGTTGATTTGTTTATTTTCTTCATGTTTTTGTTTCAGTACTTTGTGGAGGTTGGAGCTATTGCTGTGAGACGTGTAAAGAAAGAGGATATGCGCCACATTGCCAAGGCGACTGGTGCAACAATGGTATGTACTAGTACGCAACAAGGATTACGGGAATCTTGACTTCTCATAAACAAACCAAATTGTTTTTGTTGTTTAAAGGAATGATGAGGACATGTTACCTAATTTTCAGAATTTTAAACCTTTATTTTAAGTTTGTTTAAATGATTTTATTTGGAAATAGATCTCATTGATATGATTAAGGACAGCCTTCAAATAATATAGTGATTGGATTTGAAGGTTTCAACATTTGCGGATATGGAAGGGGAAGAAACATTTGATTCTTCATTTATTGGGCATGCTGAAGAAGTTGTGGAGGAGCGAATTGCTGATGATGATGTAATTATGATTAAGGGAACAAAAAATACAAGTGCGGTGCGTAACTTTCCTATATTTGACTATGATTCTGAACCTCATATTTCATACTGGTCTTCAGATGTTAGGAATTTCTTATTTCTTATGATCACAATTTCAGTATGCATGTTCAGTCCAACTTAATTGTTTCTGAAACCTGTATAACTCATAATTGGTTGAATCTTGTATCATCATTTTTGAGTAATTTGTTGACAATGTGTGTCTATACTTTACACATTTCACAAGCACTTGGCTAGTAGCCTGATGAGAAACTTTGTTATTTTCAAGGTTACTTTGGTTCTCAGAGGCGCAAATGACTATATGCTTGATGAGATGGATAGAGCTCTGCATGACGCCTTATGTATTGTTAAAAGGACCCTTGAATCCAATGCGGTAAACTTTGACGCTTACTGATAATGTTATTTGTGTGATCATTATTCAGTGATTCAGTTTTGATTTGATGACAATTTGGGGAGAAAGAAGATAGGAATTTGGGTCTGCAACTTAAAATTGACTGTCAAAATTAGTTTGCTTTTTTGCATTCGATGTGAACCATTAGAATTGGCATTTCAGGTAGTAGCAGGTGGAGGCGCAGTGGAGTCAGCTTTGTCTGTATATTTGGAGTACCTTGCTACAACTCTAGGTTCACGAGAGCAGTTGGCAATTGCCGAATTTGCAGAAGCCTTGTTAATCATACCAAAGGTATAGTACAAAATAATTTAAAGCCTTTTATTTAGGATTGGCAAACTGGCAATGGCTGGTCTCACTCCTTATGAATTCTTTTATACTTGTTGGGCTTCAGGCCACTGGGTTCATGTACGGCCAACCAGCCCTCCGAGTCTGAAGCCCAATTTTTTTTAAATTAGGCCCAATCCTGGTCTTATGAATTCTTTCATACCAGTCGGCTAAATTGCTGGGTTCGTTCTGCGCCAACCACCCCTCCAAGTCTTAAGCCCAATTTTTTTTTTAAATTTAGGCCCGAGTGAGGCTCTATACAAGTGTGACATAACAGTGAAGTGTCTAGTGCAGGTGCTTGCTGTCAATGCTGCCAAGGATGCCACTGAATTAGTTGCAAAACTACGGGCTTACCACCATTCTGCACAAACAAAAGCTGATAAGAAACATTTATCAAGGTATCTTCATTCTCATCATTCGTAATACGACCCCTAAAGAATTCCTTCACTTTCCCTAAACTTTTTTTATGCTTCCCTTGAAATTACTGTAGCATGGGACTAGACCTTGTGAAGGGTACAGTTCGTAACAACCTAGAAGCTGGAGTTATTGAACCAGCAATGAGCAAAGTGAAGATAATTCAGGTATAACCTGTGCCAATATAGGATTCAATTGGTGATGTCTGTGTATAAACATGCTAAATGTTACTTGTTTTCAGTTTGCCACTGAAGCTGCGATAACCATCCTTCGAATTGACGACATGATCAAGCTTGTCAAAGATGAGAGTCAGAACGCTGATGAATAATCGAGTTGCTCTGAGATGCGGCGCTGTTATTCTCCCTATTATCAAATTGGACGCAAATGAATGGTAATGAAATGCATATCATTGAATTCGCCTCAAAGATGGTCATTCCTTGTTCTGGCCTTTCGGGTATATGCAAATTTTGATCAAGGCAAGTTATTTTTCTTTTTTTCTTTCCCGAAATAGTTGCTTGCATTATATGTTGGTGTAATTATTTTGAGAGACCAAGAAATGGATATTCTTGGAGTAGTATTTATCCATCCTGAACAGCGGTGTAATGTAGCTTTTCTCGTCCACTCATATTTACGATCCTTAGCTTGTGGCAACTTCTAATGCCAAGGTTTTTCTCAGACGTATCTTCTTGAACTTCTGGGTTTTGTCTATTGTCATCAACTCATGTTTTGGATAATTCTGAAATGATTTAACTCGAAGAAAGATTGTTTCTTATTTTGGATCCTGAATTATGAGAGACCAAAATTAAGTTTAGGTGCTTCAATGAAGAGTAAAAAAGGTTCTTTCCGAGGCAGGTTGAAGTCTAAATTTAATTGCTGCAGTCTTAAAATGAAATGCTATATATACACATTATATATACATACGTATCAAATGATTATAACATATACATATCAAATGATTATAACATTAAAAGAATCCCATTTCATCAATTCATGTAAAGTCCAGGCTTCACAAAATTAGCCTATTTCTACCCGACTCTGATCGGTAAATTTGGTTTGAATTAATTGAATTTCAATGTAAGTTCGAACTTTTCTTTTTCAACAAAACATTAGGTTGGGTTTTGATTCGGGTTATTTAAACGATGTCGTTTTATATAAAATGATGTTATCATTAACACGGATCTTTAATTTTTTTGGGTTGGGCTCATGCTTCGACGAGCTTGAGCTCAACTAGGCCCGGTTATCACCTCTAATGAAGGTGTATTATAAAACTAAATTAATCCCATTATGAGAAAGAAATAAATTGTAAGTTTATTTAATCACAATTTGTTGGTAAAAAATTTGGATTAATTGAAGTTTTGATCGAATTTGAATTATAAATAATTAGTTTATTGAATTGAAATCAAATCAATCAAATATTAAAATAAAAATAACTTTTATTTAAAATCTAATTAAATTTTAGCTTACTTAACATTCGGGTTGAATAATCTCAACTTAATTGGATCGAATGGATTGGATTATACGTAAGCTTTGACTGCGTTTGGTGAATATTGAATTAGTTAAAAATTAGTTGATTCATGTCTTTAATTAAACAGGTGAAAGTTTTATTTGATAAGAACATAAATAATTAGCCGATTTATATTAAAACGCTGATTTTAGTAAAGCTACACAATAACAGCATTTTGAGTAACTTTTTCATCTTTAGTTAAATACGTCGAAGTGAAAATTTAATTATACCTACCTAAATAAATAAAGTTATATATTAATTAATTTTTATAAGTCAATTTATATCTAATTATAATTATATTTTACATTTGAATGTATCGTTATCATCATCATCATCATTATTGTTATTATTATTATTATTATTATTATTATATATCCTATATTTTTATTAGAGTTATAAACTTAATTTTTGTATAATTAAATATTTAAAATCTAAATTAGAATATTGAACGAAATACTATGATATATAATATTTATATTCTTATAATTTTTAAAATTTATATCCTTATAAATTATTTTACTCATTAACAACTAATATTAAACAATTAATTTTAGTTAATATTTTTAATAAATAGTTAATATATTATGCTAGGCAAATATTAGCGTACACCTAATGCAACGAGGATATTTATCTATTTGCAATGCTGGATGATGACGTGGAATTATACTCAACCAACACAACAGCTGAACTATAAAATGACCAAATTCTAATTCAAGCGGAGCTTTCACGTATTTGCATTTCAAACTGCACATTTCCTGGCTTTCAAGTCTGTACCTCGCTTCCCATTTCTCACTCACTGTTCGCGGAAAGCCCTAGGGTTCCAATCCCTCTCTCCTCACGATGGCTAGCTTGTCCTCGGTGCTGCCGAGTTATATTCGGTTCTTGATTCAGAGCTTGAACGACACAAACTCCGATTCCGTTTTCCGGGAGCTTTGCGAGGTTCCCTATAGTTCTGTCTATCATTTCTTTTTACTAAATTAGTGAATTGGTCGTCAGTTTGTAGTTTCGACATTTTTTTCGCGAATGAGAAACCCTAATTTGTCATTCCACTTGGTTGAGCTCGATTAAAATGTGGATTCTCTCATTTTCGTTTTGTTTTGGTCTGGATGTTCGTGAAATTTAGTTTTTAGTTTTCCTTTCGGCGGCGCTACTTGTGTAAAAAGAATATAACGACGAAGAAACCGAAATCCTGATTTTAGTCTATAAATTGTAATCGTGCGTTATGTTTTAGTCAGTATGCAGAAGAATCTGGAAAATTTTAATTCTCCTAAAAAGCATTTTTGTGGACTCTGTAATTGTTAATTTGTATTTGGCAGTTTATTGATCATGGAGTTGAGGGCAGTGTTATGGCTTTCAAAACATGCTTGGAAAATCTACTTTCTCCAAAGTCAGACCCGAAACACGAACAACTAGAACAAGTTCTCTTGTCGGTTTTCAAGTATCTCCTTGAGAAACCAAATTTCAGCACTGTGTTTTCTCAGTCACTAAGGTTCTTAGAGATCGATGAGGAATTCCTAGAAAAGTTATGTAATGTTTTGCGGCTTTCTTTGCCTGAAAAGATTGGCATTGGTCTTGCACTATCAGACTTTGAAAGTGTTGAAACCCAGATGTGTGGTGAGTAATCATAGTTCTTATTTGAAATGGTTTTTGCCTTAATTCTTTTTCTCTCTTCATTGTCTTGAACTGTTTGTTTATTCACAGGGAAGAAATTTTGCATGGTTCACCTGGAAAAATTGTGTGCCAATCCTGATTCGATAAACTCTGTAGAACAAATTCAGAACACTGTTATGTTCCTCCAGCGGTCTGGGGCCTTCTCCAAGCATGTGGACCAATTTATGCAGATTTTCTCACTAGCTCAGTTTGATAATGTTGTCCCGTTTGTTTTGACTCCATTGCTTCCTGATGAACTGCATGAGACCAACTTTTTGAGGTTCTTTCTTGTGCTTCTTGCAGGTATCTTTTGTTTGTTATGATTTTAGCAGTTGTTTATTTGGGTTTCTGTGGTGCAGGAGTAAGAATCTGTTTCGTGAATGCACAGAAAGTGAGTTTGATGAACTTTTAGCTGATATAGAAAAGGAGATAAGCATGGGAGATGTTGTCAAGGAATTAGGCTATGGATGCACATATGATGCTGCACAGTGCAAGGAGATTCTGTCTCTTTTTCAGCCTTTGAATGAGATTACAATCTCTAAGATACTTGGAACAATTGCCCGCAATCATACTGGTCTTGAGGACAATAATGGAAGTTTTTCTTCGTTAGCTTTGGCTCTTGGTTCTAGCATTTCAATGGATCAATCATCGTTAAGCTCCTGGAATGTTGAGGTTCTAATAAAAACTATCAAACAACTTGTGAGTATTCGACACTTTTATCTTTTTTTTTTGTGTGTGTACTATCTGTAATTGTGGATTTCCTGGGGTCTGAATATTGTGTGCTTCTACTTGTTTATAGGCTCCTTCTACCAACTGGGCTCAAGTCATTGAAAATTTGGATCATGATGGATTTTACATCCCTAGTGAAGATGCCTTTTGCTTCTTCATGTCTGTATACAGATATGCCTGCCAGGTATAAACTCTTAAGCTTCAGTATTACATTCTCAGACATGTTTCCATTGTGCTTCTGTATTAAATATGTTACCGTCCTTCTTTGTTTTTGAATTTTAGAGTTCATTTTTTCAGGACCCATTCCCGCTCCATGCTGTCTGTGGGTCTGTGTGGAAGAATATTGAGGGCCAATTATCCTTTCTTAAGTATGCTGTATCAGCACCACCTGAAGTGTTTACTTTTGCACATTCTGGAAGACAGCTGGTATGCGCGCCTTTATTTCCTTGACCATCTTAATCTTATTGTGAATGTTATGATGCATATATAATTAACTGGTTCCCACAGTGATTGTTTCCTAACTTTTGTGTCTTTTTCAATTTTGTTGGCTGGTAAATTCATGATCCTGTTCCCTTTTCAGGTGACAATTAGATTAATTCTTCCCCATTTGAAGAGCTTTTCCTTGATAGTGTCTCACATAGCTAGAATTGAGCTTCTCATTTTGATATATTCTCTGAGCTATGAAGGATCACTGTTACTAAATTTCAGCTTTTCTTTCAGGAATATATTGATGCACTTCATGGGCATAAGCTTCAAGCAGGACATCCATATAATGCCTGGATGTGCCTCGACCTTTTGGATGTGCTTTGTCAACTAGCTGAGAAGGGTTATGCTAATTCTATACATTCCATGCTGGACTATCCTCTTAGACATTGTCCAGATATCTTGCTTCTTGGGATATCTCATGTCAATGTACTTGTTGATTTCTTTGATGATTGGGGAATTTGTTAATGTTTTTATGCTATATGACTTTTGTGTGATAAATTTCGCTTTTTACTTTACAGACTGCCTATAATCTTATTCAAAATGAAGTGTGTTCAACAGTTTTCCCTGCATTAATCCATAATACTACGGGGAGCAACATGATCCTTTACCTCTGGCATGTGAATCCTGATCTGGTTTTGCGTGGATTTTTTGATATGTACGGTGTTGATCAAGACAGCTTGATCAAAATTCTGAATGTATGCCATGAATTAAAGGTAAAGTATTGGGCATCCATTTGTGGACTATATTGTGTTGCTCTATAGTTGATATAAAAATGTTGAAATTCCAATTTTTAACAGTCCCTTCTTCATGACTTGAAGCTTTTGCTGTATTACTTAATTGATTCTGTGTATTCAGACTTATAATTGGATTCTGTGGTGATTATATCCTATATACTTTTCTAGGTTTGATCTTTTGCATATTTTGGTGATCTTGCAGATTTTGCTGTCAGTATTGGATGCAATTCCTTTTCCTTTTGCAATCAAATTGGCTGCCATTGCTTCACGAAAAGAACTTGTAGACCTTGAGAAGTGGCTGAGTAATAATCTAATTATGTACAAGGATTATTTCTCCGAGGTATCTCTAAGTTGCTCTTCCATCCTCCTTAACAAAGTAGGATCTAATGAATAAAATATAGAGATACAAGTGTTTAGGAACTCGTTAAACTTATCTTTATTTATGGTTAAGCTTTGAAGTTTTCTGAATGATATTTATGTGGAATTCTTGATTCAATATTTTAGGAATGCCTCAAGTTTTTAGAGGAGATCCAACATGGGGGATCAGGAGATTTTTCAGCCAAACCTTTCCATCATGCTAGTGCTCTTCTCAATCTTTACTTGGAGTGTATTCCTACCTTCTTGAAGGTTTCTTTTCTAACAGAGTATTTTCTTCAAACTTCACGGCATTTTTTAACCTAGGTATGATTATCTCTATGTTCTATATTTGTTATGGCAGGCTCTCAAGGCTCATACTGGCTTAATTGTTTCTTCCAAACATTCCGAGGAACTCGAGAGATTGCAAGCAATTATTATGGATTCCAATATGAGACTTCAAAATGGTGGTTCGGCAGATTCATCCACTTCTGATGGGCATTCGGATGATGTTGAGGCAGAAGCAAACTCTTATTTCCGTCAAATGTTTTCGGGTCAGTTGCCTATTGAATCAATGATTCAGATGCTTGCTCGTTTTAAGGATTCGTCTGTCAAAAGGTATGATCGTCCTTCTTTGCAGCTAGTTTCATTTCATGTATTGTGTTCTATATGTTCAAAATTTATTAAAAGAGGACTAAACACTTTTTTTTTAACCCTACCAGAGGAAGGGGTGTTTTAAAGTCTAATGAATGAGTTAGCTTGGATTATAATTTGCTTTTGGAAATTAAATCATCTTTCTGATCATTCTTATGTTGTCTGCTATAGTAGAAGTTATGATTTGCTGAAATAAATGGCAGGGAACATGCAATTTTTGACTGCATGATTGAAAATTTATTCGAGGAATATAGGTCCTTCCATAAGTATCCAGAAAGGCAACTGAAAATAGCTGCCATCCTCATTGGTGAGTTCAATTGTTGAATATTGGGCTATTGTTATCTTATCTTTTTAGTAAAAATGATGGATCCTACTCAACATTTTATTGTATAGTGTGAACCTTTTTTAAGCATATGATCTTGACATTTGCTTATTAGGTGCAGAAGCAATTTGTAATATGCAATTATGCGAATATTTGTTTGATATTTTATCAGATTTATGGAGTTGTGTTTGTGACTCATTTCAGGTTCCGTCATCAAGCAGCAGCTTGTAACCCATATTCCCCTGGGGCTTGCCTTGCGTGCCGTTCTGGATGCACTTCGCAAACCGCCAGATTCCAAAGTTTGTATCATGTATTATTTTGTAACTTTTCCCTTTTTGTTGTTCTTACAAATGATGAATTTGCTGCATTCAGATGTTTATGTTTGGAACCAAAGCTTTGGATCAGTTTGTGGACCGTCTAATTGAGTGGCCACAGTATTGCAACCATATACTGCAAATCTCTCATTTGAGAAGCACTCATGCAGACCTTGTTGCTTTCATTGAACGGGCGCTTGCCAGGATTTCATCTGGTCATTTGGAGTCTGATGGAAGCACCAACAGCACAGCTGCTCATGCCCATGGTCTGTCTCAGGTTACCTCTGGAAACACTGAGGTGAGAACACTGTCGGTTCTGTTACCTCCATATTAAGTTTTTTATCTCAATATAAATGTACTACTTTCATTTGTCTTATAACTTTCTATATGGCTTAGATGGAATGCTTTTTGACTTGATATTTCCTTCCTTAATTGGTTGAACTGAATTGACTGATGCAGAAATTGTTCCTTTTTTCTTACTCGTGGCTGTCCTTTTTATAGAATGTTTCGGTTTGCTGTAGACTTCATTATTAAACAGCGATTATTTTGTTCTCAACTATTGCAATTGAATGCTATGGACATCTCACAGCCTGGGCAGCAAATTTCTTCTTCGTGCTATCTTCAAGAGAAACTTGAATCTCCTCTTGAAGATCATTACAAAATCTCTGTAACATCATCCAACGATGTTAAGCCGCTTGCATCCGGGGTCCAGTCTACAGGTGCTACTGTGGATACCTCTGGTGTTCAGAAGGTATTCTTTGGGCTGTTTGGTATTTGTAGTTTGGTGGTTCATCAGTTTAAATCTGCATTTAACTGAATTTGCAGTTGCAGAATGCTGTTACTGCATCACTTGCTATGTTATCTTCCACCCCTGGTTTTGTCCGTCCTTCCAGAGGAACAACCTCAACCAGTAAAATTTCTCTTCTCCACATGAATCTGATTGTACTTCCCATTATTAATGACTACCATGGATACTTGACCATTAACAATTATTGTAGGATTTGGCTCTCCATTGAACGTCGAAACGCTTATAGCAGCTGCTGAGAGGAGAGAAACACCCATAGAGGTACAATCTTCCTATTGGGCTTTTTGGGCTTATGTGGATCTTAGCATATTTATGAGTGTAACTTGGGAGGTTTAACTTGCATGGTTTGTCTTTGCTGGACTGTATATGGGGTACGATTGCATAACTGCTAATTTAAATCTTTTACCATTGGGATGTTGGTTTATGCATAATTGAGATGAATGTTTCGTATCTTCAAACATCTTTATGATAGCTAGAATCAAAGTCTGGAAATTGTCAAGTACACTGCTCTGGACTTTCACTGTTAGACACCAGATTCTAGTTTTTAGGTTGTCATATTCTCCTAAAAGATTATGTCTCTGAGTGGGTTTGATGATTGATCAGACAATTGAAAAATGTGGGGTATTGAACACTTTGCACGTTTTGAGTTTCTGTCTAATGAAAACATCCAATTTCTACTTGTTACAGGCTCCAGCTTCTGAGATACAGGACAAAATATCATTCATTATCAATAACATTTCAGCTTCAAACATTGAAGCTAAAGCAAAAGAGATAATTGTTGTACTTAAAGGGCAGTATTATCCATGGTTTGCCCAGTACATGGTTATGAGAAGGTCAATATTTATACATCCTCATTTTTAGTTGGTATTTGTTTCTGTGGTAGCATGTGTAGATCTGGGTGTGGATATATGAGAATTACTTGTGCTTGAAACATCTACTGCTTAATGTATCACAGGGCAAGCATTGAGCCCAATTTTCATGACTTGTACTTGAAGTTCCTTGATAAGGTGAATTCAAAGGCTTTACACAAGGAGATTGTTCAATGCACTTACGAAAATTGCAAGGTTTGCACTTTGCATAGTAAACGCTTGTGTCCTTCACACCCAACTTAGTAGCTTGTTTGTGGAAATTCCAGGGAGAATTGCCTGTATTATCATGTCTATGTGTTATTTCAGGTTCTTTTAGGGTCAGAGCTCATAAAATCAAGTTCAGAAGAGCGCTCTTTGCTGAAGAATTTAGGAAGTTGGCTTGGGAAACTAACTATTGGCAGGAACCAAGTACTAAGGGCACGTGAGATAGATCCCAAATCTTTGATCATAGAGGTAATTTCTGTGCTATTGCAAGCATTATTAATATCTCCAATATCGGTAATATGGATCTTAAGAGGCAATCTCAGCATTATATAGTATTAACTTTTGTTTTCGCAAGTTACCACTACATCTTGGTGTTTATTTTCATACTTATGGTGTTCCTTTTTACAGGCGTATGAGAAGGGATTAATGATTGCTGTGATTCCATTTACTTCAAAGGTACAATTGCGATTTAGATTCTAAGATGTTTTGGGGTTATTTTTTATTGTTATACACACTGCTACTGTCTACAGATTTTGGAGCCATGCCAAAACAGTAAAGCATATCAACCGCCTAATCCCTGGACTATGGGTATACTTGGACTTCTTGTGGAGATCTACTCAATGCCAAACTTGAAAATGAACCTTAAATTTGACATAGAGGTATGGAGATGTTCTGAACATCCATTTGAATCAGTTACTATAACAAAGAAACTTTATCGGCTTAACCAAATATGTGATTATTTTTGTGATACTGTAGGTTCTTTTTAAGAATCTTGGTGTAGATATGAAAGATATGACACCGACTTCACTTCTGAAAGATCGAAAAAGGGAAATTGAAGGGAATCCTGATTTTTCAAACAAAGATGTTGGAGCAGTGCAGCAGCAGGTGGTTGCTGAAGTTAAATCTGGGATCATATCGCCATTACATCATGTAGAGATACCACTGGAGGTTCCCAACCCTCCTATATCTGGTGGCCATACGCATTTGTTATCTAAGGTTTTCTGTTTCTTATGTCTCTAGATTTTGTGCTTGTAGCTTTTGATGTGTCCTGGAAGCTAACCTGCTTCATGCTTTCAGTATGCTGCTCCAGTTCATCTCCCTTCGAGTACGTTGATGGAGGAAGAAAAACTAAGTGCATTAGGCTTGTCTGATCAGCTACCAACAGCTCAGGGATTACTTCAAGCCACTCCGTCACAGTCACCTTTTTCTGCGAGTCAGGTGTGTCTTTTCTTTGTGTTCCTTTGTTTTTATTTAGTAATTGATCGAGTTCTATGTTTATTGAATATCTGGTTTTGTGCTGTTTGCAGGTTCCTACAGCAATTCCTAACATTGGAAGTCATGTTATTGTCAACCAAAAAATTATTTCTTGGGGCTTTCACCTACATTTTCAAAGGTGGACTCAGTTGCATTTTCAATCTTTTCATGGCTAGCAATTCACTGGTGTGTACTTACAATAACAGTCTGCGTCATGTTTGTGTGTTGCAGAGCGATTCCTGTAGCAATGGATAGAGCTATCAAGGAGATAGTTTCTGGTATAGTTCAACGAAGTGTGTCTATAGCAACTCAGACAACAAAGGAGCTTGTTTTGAAGGTTTGGTGACTGAACTAAAACCATTTAGTCCTTTTTTAATTTTTCAACTGTTTTTTCATCCTCACAGCTCTGCCTAGTTAATTTGTTTTGCCCTTATATTCTTCTGCTTTTGCTTACAATGTCAATAATTTAATTTTCACCTTTATGTATGCTGGTTAATATTGTCAAGGGGACATCTTCTAACAACTAAAATTTAGGATTATGCTATGGAATCTGATGAGAGTCGAATATATCAAGCTGCACACTTGATGGTTGCTAGTTTGGCTGGGAGCTTAGCTCATGTTACTTGCAAGGTTATCATCGCCGCTGATTTTCAGTCTTGATTTCTCTTGATTGCTTCTCCTTGTAATTAACTGGAGAGTTTCTTTGTTTATTCAGGAGCCTCTACGCAGTTCAATATTAAGCCAGCTACGGAACTTGCTTCAGGGGACTATTGCAAGTGAGATATTGGAACCCGCTGTTCAGCTGGCTACAAATGATAATCTTGACCTTGGTTGTGCAGTAATTGAACAGAATGCTACAGATAAGGTAGTGTTTAGCTTTTGATTTACATTGTGCATCTTTTCATATACCCGAAAGGGAGGCAGCAAACCTTCCATGCACAAAGGAAGTTCTTTTGCATGTTTGAGGTGTCAGTTGTCTCAAGAGTATATTAGGGAGACATTTTATCACTGAAAACATGATTTTTTTCCCTGTTTGAGATGTCAACTGTCTCCAGAGCCTATTAGCTCTTACTTCAATTTCACAGTGCAACATGATGTGCATATATGACATCTATGTCTGCAACAAAATGGATTCAACTTTCCTAGCTAGGCTTGCCTGCATCAGGACATGTTATCAAGTATAGATAGTAAATTATGTGGGATGTGGCTACATCTGATGATCTTCTGTTATGGTTAAAGTTGGTCATGAATGATGAGCTGCATTTGATAGCGTAGTAGAAGGAATAGATAGACTGATAATTAATATGGAGGTTGTAGGTATACCAATGGGGAAAGGATCTTTAATTAAGTTCACTGAAGAATGAGCAGATGCTATTAACTAATATTCAAAATGACGGTAGGTTTGGCATGTAATGAATGGGTAAAACTAGCTTAATGGGATCCATGGTTTCATGTCTGTGAGAAAAAGATTTTAAAAACTGCAATGTGTTGTCAAAACTCACACTACTAATTAGTTCTTGGATTCAAGACATGGATTTCAAAGATCATTATAGTACATGCCATTGTTTAAATGGAATTTCCCCTTTATGTAGGCAATACATGTAATTGATGAGGAAATACGTCAGCAGCTTGCCTTACGAAGGAAACATAGAGATGGTATTGGTCCAGCATTTTTTGATGCTAATATTTATGCTCAAGGCTCCATGGGCATAATACCTGAGGCTCTTCGTCCTAAACCTGGTCATTTGTCTGTTACTCAACAGCGTGTTTATGAGGTAAGTTTGTTGAATCTTTTATGTGAAGATTGACTTCTGAAAGTAGTGCATAATTATGTTCTGTCTTGTCGCGTCCCTTCTCATCCTACTTCCAGGACTTTGTTCGGCTTCCATGGCAAAACCAATCTAGCCAGAGTTCACATGCTATTCCTACTGTCCCTTCAACTTTTTCTAGTAGTACTGCTTTGGCTGCTTCAACATCTGGACAACTTAGCATGGGTTACCCATCTGCATCTGAAAATATAGGATTTGAAGCAGTGTCTCGGACTTTGGATGTTGCTTCAGAGACAATTGAATCTGATTCAGCTGCCCTTCTAAGGTGAGCTATATTTCCTGGTATTGGGTCCTTCAACTCATGAAAGTTTGATTATGCAGTTCTTTAAAGGCATCTGTAATTTTTCAGTACTTCAACCATTCACATGGGAGCCACTGATGGTGTTATCCAGAAAATATCTGAGAACAATACTGGCAGTACATTGTTTTCATCTTCTGTGCCTGCTCACGAACTTCGTCCTGTGGATTCTGCCATGGATGCTCTTAAGGTTGAAAAAACCTTATTCGTAGTCAATCTTGTTTTGCTAATGGCCTGTTAATGGTGGTTAATTTTTGTCATTTGTTTGAAGGAGCTTGGAATATCTTCGCTACCTCTCCCTACATCAGTGGGTCCTGAGCACCCTAATAGTAGCATTTCAGAACCTTCATTAAGCACAAGAGATGCATTGGAAAAATACCAGATCATTGCCCAGAAGGTTGACTCCAGCCCTTCTGCTTTTCGTTTTTCAGTGGTTGTTTTTGTTTTCTCTCTCTCTTTTATTCTCTCCACTCGAGAAAATGAAAGTATGGGCTTGTACCGTTGTTAACTTCTTATATCAAATCTGTTGTGGTGGGTTTCTTGCTTTTAAGGACTATGTTTAGATGTTTAGCTTATCTTTGAGAAATTGAATGTAGACGATGAAAATTTGCCCTTTGGCTACATGAATAGGGACAGTGCAATATGGAAGGAAATTCAGCATTAGGATCTTGTCACATGATGTATGATTTTGTCTCCTTGTAATGCTTCTCTTAAAACTGTTTATGAATGGTTGCAGTTGGAGGCATCAGTCACCGGTGATGGCAGGGAGGCAGAAATTCAGGTATTCTTTCTTTTTTTTGCAATAATTGGGGGATATTTCTGGCAGTACGTTTTACTGTGTCTGTTGATTTATCTTCAGGGTTTGATTGCCGAAGTTCCTGAAATCATACTTAGATGTATTAGTCGGGATGAAGCTGCCTTGGCTGTAGCACAGAAGGTATATCTTCCTTGACTGGGATACCTTTATTTTTTTTCTTGCTACAGTTGTTACCTGGTCAATATATTTTGATACTTCAACTGATTTCCTCAATATTTTACCCTTATAGCTGACTTTTTGAAGATTAGAGTGGAGCTTCTTTATTGCTAAGTTGGTTTTAAATACAGGTTTTCAAGGGTTTATATGAGAATGCACCAAACAGTTTTCATGTTAAGGCCTGTCTTGCTATCCTGGCTGCTATCCGAGATGTTTGCAAGCTTGTGGTTAAAGAACTCACCAGCTGGGTATGCCTAGAGTTTATAAATGCAAAACTGCTTCATATTTTAGAGTATTTTTCTTGTGCAAGGTATTTGTATGTAATGTTCTTTTCTGCTTGAATTTCTTTAATGGACAAATTATTTTTTCAGGTCATTTACTCAGACGAGGAGCGGAAGTTTAATAAAGATATTACTATTGGCCTTATTTGTAGTGGATTGCTCAATCTTGCAGAATACAATGTTCATATGGCAAAACTAATTGATGGGGGAAGAAATAGTATGTTTAGAGATTTTTCTATGTTAGGAGATCAGTCATGATATCGCTGAATTCACACGACTGACCAATTTTTTGATATGCAGAAGCTGCCACTGATTTTGCTATTTCCCTTATTCAATCTTTGGTTGCTGAAGAGCCTAAAGTTATTTCTGAGCTTCACAATTTCGTGGATGCATTAGCTAAGGTTGTATGTGTCTTCATTATTTGTTAGATTATCCTAGCATGCTTTTAATTTTTTTTCTTGTGCAGTCTCTTAGTGTTTGTTACTTGCAGCTTGCGGCAAGACCTGGATCTCCCGAGTCATTGCAACAACTAATTGAGATTGTTAAGAATCCTACTGCTACCTCAGTGCCTCTACCTGGAACATATGTTGCAAAAGATGACAAGGCAAAACAGTTTAGGGACAAAAAGGTTAGCACATATTAGTCATACAATTTACCACAGGGAGTGTTGCTATTTTCCTCTTAACTTCTAGGTCCCTTTTCTTTTGATTTAGGCTACAAGTCAGGCTACTTCTAACAGGGAAGACTATGGCAATGCTGAATCTGTGGAGCCAGATCCTGCTGGTTTCGCTGAGCAGGTTCCTTGTCTTGATTTTTTTTTATTTCCTTGTTCTTTTTTAACCTTAACTTCAGCATCATGCACTGGTTTTGGAAAACTAGTGATTCATTATACCTTGTCTTGGAACTGAACGGATTTTTCTTCTTTTTGGTTGGTTAAATATTTACTCTTTCCACATGCATTGTCTTGTATGTAGCGTGAACACTTTTATCTGTAGTACTTCCTCCTTAGTCATTTAATTAAGCATTTTTTTCCTCTCTTTTTCAGTTTCTTATTTGTTTTATTATTTATTTATTTACTTATTTTATCTTATCTTTTTTGTTTATTCTTTACGTCTTTTATCTGCATTTTATCCTTTATTTATTTATTTATATTATTATTATTATCCTTTATTTATTATTATTATTATTATTAATTTTTTATTCTTATCTTAATTTATTATTATTTTTTGCATTTATTCGTTTATTCTTTTAGCTTTTATTTTCTCAAAACAATTCTTAAAAACTTTTTTTCTTTTTTCTTTTATCCTTTTTCTGTAGGTCTCTTAGAAATAACCTCTTTACTAACTAGGGATAAGGCTATTTACTTTTAAACTTACATGTATATATAGTTGATGTCTAACCCTAGAATATGAAATACATTCAATAGTAGTAAACACCTTGCTATTTTATCACTATATAGCTTTATACAACTCAACACTCCCCCTCAAGTTGGAGCATATAAATCATATGCACTATGCACCAAGCTTGTTACATACAAATTCAATACGAGAACCTCTGAGAGATTTGTTGATTGGTTGAACTGACATGACTAGTAATGAGACAACCATACAAAACTTTCTCTCGGATAAAGTGACAATCAACTTCTATGTGTTTGGTCCTTTCATGAAATACTGCATTAGAAGCAATATGGAGAGCAGCTTGATTATCACACAATAACTTCATTGGTGATACTTTTGCAAATTTTAACCCTTGAACTAATTGCTTCAACCAAATAAGCTCACAAGTTGCTAGAGCCATTGCACGATATTCTACTTCTGCACTCGACCTAGCAACAACATCTTGCTTCTTACTTTTCCAAGATACAAGATTCCCTCCAAGAACACAAAAGCCTGAAGTAGAACGCCTATCAGATGGAAAAACTGCCCAATTAGCATCAGAGTATCCAATAATTTATGATTGACTCCGGTTTTCATATAATAATCCTTTTCTTGGTGCACTCTTAATATACCTTAAAATTTGAATAGCTGCATCCCAATGACTCTCACATGGAGCTTGTAGGAATTGACTAACAACACTAACCGAGTAACAAATATCAGGTCACGTGATGGTGAGATAATTAAGTTTTTCTACCAATCTCCGATATCGGCTAAGATCAGCAAGTGGTTCCCCTGATCAAGTGAAAGCTTTGAATTAGGATCCATAGGAGAGTCTATTGGTCTAAAGTCTGACATTCCTGTTTCTTCTAAAATATCCAATGCATACTTTCTTTGAGAGAGTACAATACTAGATTTGGACTGAGCAACTTCTATGCTAAGAAAATATCGGAGTAAACCCAAATCTTTTGTCTGAAAATGACAAAACAGATGTGTCTTCAATTGTTCAATCACAACTTGATCACTTTCATTAATGACAATATCATCCACATAGACAATCAGATAGATACATTGTTCTGATGATGTATATTTATAGAAGACAAAGTGATTACACTCACATCGAATTATATCAAACTCTTGAACAACATGACTAAATTGTCCAAACCAATGACGAGGAGGTTGTTTCAAACCATATAAAGAGCGACGAAGCTTACACACGAAGGTAGACTTCTGAGGCAGTTGGTGTCAGCTGTGACAAGTCACACACGCCGGAGAGAGAGATCGGTAAGAGGGCTGCTTCCTGTCAACTTTCGGCGACCTTTTCCGGCAGCAAAATCAGTCGTGTCTATGGGAAACGACTGGTTGGCGTCAGCTGAACAGGTGAGATGAGGAGCACATTGGAGAGGGAGATTGGAAAACCAACCATCGAGGCGATGAGCGGTGCGTGACAGTGCGTGAAGTTGCTACCGATGGCGGGATTCTAGATTTCTGCCGGCAAGTGAGAGAGGAACAGACTGGTGATTTTAGATCTTTGATCTAACACTAGATTAACGAAGTATGAACTTCACCGGCTATTGATCGGAAAGCAATCGGAAAATCCTAAAACCCTAGCTCTGATACCATGTGGAACTCAGAGAAATCTATTATTCATATCTTCTATACGTTGAAAATACATGTATATATAGTTGATGTCTAACCCTAGAATAGGAAATACAATCAATAGTAGTAAACAC
>JANZLD010000004.1:2034799-2048919 GCA_026413575.1 Erythroxylum carthagenense
ATGTATATATAGTTGATGTCTAACCCTAGAATAGGAAATACAATCAATAGTAGTAAACACCATCCTATTTTGTCACTATACAGCTATATACAACTCAACAATTATTATTATTTTTTCACATGCATGGAGTTGTGAAGTGTTTATTCTAAGGTCATTTTGGTTAAAGATATTGAAATGATTGAATTTGTATATGTTTATTCCTGAAGCTACAATTTTCTGGCAACTTCACTTTCTTTCACACACATTCATGCATTGCCATTCTGCTGACTGCATGAGTTATGGGATAAATTGGCACATGCCCCTCATCTGGGAAACAGGAATCATGGAGAGCAAGTTGCTTGTGCATTTGTTTATTATATTTTCTGTTTCAAAATTTAATATTGGTGTTATTATATGTAGGTTTCCATGCTATTTGCTGATTGGTGCCGAATATGTGAACTTCCTGGTGCAAATGATGCAGCTTGTACCCATTATATATTACAATTGCATGAAAATGGGTTGCTGAAGGGAGATGATACCACAGACCGCTTTTGCCGCATTCTCACGGTTTCCTATTCCTAACTTGAAACATATTGTTTAACAAGATTAGCTAAAGCTACCATTCTAATTTTTCTTCATTATCTTAGGAAGTTTCTGTCAAACATTGTCAATCGTCTGAGGTGATAAATTCTGGTGCATTGTCTTCACCTCAACAAGTGCAGACTCTATCCTTCCTTGCAATTGATATTTATGCAAAACTTATCCTTTCAATCCTTAAGGCAAGCATGTTCGCTTTCATTTCTTTTTAACTAGTTCTCGTTTCGTCGCTAACCATACCATTTTGTTCTTTTCAGATGGAGCAAGGATCAAATAAAGCATTTCTTCTATCGAAAGTAAGTTGTGACTAAAATTTTTTATACATTTCTGTTTCCGTTGAATTCTTATATTTGATATTTGACATGTGACAGATATTGGCTGTCACGGTGAGATTTTTGCAAAAGGAATCAGAGGAGAAGAAAACATTTTTCAATCCAAGACCATACTTCAGATTGTTTATAAACTGGATGCTTGACCTAGTTTCCCTGGATCCTGTTAATGATGGTGTAAACTTTCAGGTAAGGTAATTCTTCTTTTTATATTTTCTGTTTCTGTTAACTAATGTCGACTGTGTGTGTTGCAGATTTTGACAGCCTTCGCTACTGCATTGCATGCTTTACAACCCTTAAAGGTTCCTTCATTCAGGTTAGAACATTCAATTTGGCCAGTTCGCTCTCTGAAATACTTCTGAGATGGTCTTATATTTTGGTCTAAAAAATGAGATATTCTAATCTATTCTCAGTTTCTGAAGTTTTAGAGTATGCCAATTAGGCTCTGGCCATTAACTTGGACATAATGTAATGGCTTATGGAGGCTTCAGCTTGAATGAAAAATAAACTACATATTACAGTAAGAACAAAACTTGTTCAATATAGATAATTATCACTTTTGCACATAAAATGCTCAAATATACTTGATTGCAAATGCAGCTGAGTCATTGCTAGGCAAGTGATTCATCTATGGATGTGTTTGCGTACATGCATGCGTGAGGAACTGTTGTTGTCTCTTTCCATTCTTCAGATACAACCCATAAGGGTTTATCCGATTTTTGCACATAAACTTCTTCTTATTCTGTTTCTTTTTTTGTTTGTTTGTGTTGGAGTTTGTTTTGTCCATCTTTTTCTGCAAGTTTGTGTACTGAGTAATTGAACTCAGAATTTTTTATCTGCTAGATGATAACCAACTATGTTTCTCTATTGTTAATTTTGGAGTTATAGGTATGGAAAGGTTTTTCCACTATTTGTGCTTCTCTTCTTTTTTCGTTAAACTTGTTTCCACTTCTAACTTAAACTAATGGTTTTTTCAGCTTTGCATGGCTTGAGCTGGTGAGTCATAGGAGCTTTATGCCAAAATTGCTCACAGGAAATGTGCAGAAGGGTTGGCCATATGTCCAGCGGTTATTGGTTGACTTGTTACAATTCCTGGAGCCATATTTGAGGAATATTGAATTGGAGCCATCAGTATGTTACTTCCACTGAATATTTGTTCTTAACCAATTTTATTGATCTGACTATTTTGATTTGTTATGTGCAGGTGCAAGTTCTGTACAGAGGTACACTTAGGGTTCTACTGGTGCTACTTCATGATTTTCCTGAGTTCCTTTGTGCCTATCATTTTACCTTCTGCGATATGATCCCACCCATCTGTGTACAAATGCGCAATATCATCTTGAGTGCTTTCCCTCTCAATATGAGGCTTCCTGACCCATCTACTCCAAACTTAAAGGTCCATCTTGGTTCTAGCATTATTTCTTAACATTGGTTTTAAGTTCGTCTCTTTCTGGGATTTTTCTTGCAGACTAACTTTGCGCTTCATATTTGCAGATAGATCTACTCCCAGAAATCAGGGAACCGCCTCAACTTCTGTCAGAGGTGGATGCAGCTCTTAGAGCTAGGCAGATGAAAAATGATGTAGATGAATATCTCAAGGTAACTTAATTACAAAGACTGAAAGACTAATCTGTCTGCCTTCTGTAGCTTTTTTAATATTCTAAAAGATGCAATCACCAAACCCGATTTTAGTAGAGAATGAGTTTTTGTAGTGATTCTTGCTGTATGGACCTGTGTGTTTTTTGATCTTCTTTGGTCTCAAATTCATTGAAAAGTTTTTAATGATATCTTACTTTAATTTCAACCACGTAGCAATTACCATCTACCTTCCAACCTTTTAGTGTTCTCCTTCTCAATTTTAACTTTACATCCTTGCAGACAAGGCAGCAGGGTTCAGCTTTCCTAACTGAGCTCAAGCAGAGGTTGCTTTTGTTGCCAAGTGAAGCTGCATCTGCAGGAACACGCTACAATGTGCCTCTGATCAATTCCCTAATTCTTTACACTGGAATGCAGGTATAATCTTACTTTTTGTATTCTTTGGAGTTTTGCTTCTCGTCAACTTAGGATTTGTTGCTATTATTTGTGTTGTGACCACATGGTTTTAGTTTCTGTGCATGTAGCTTCCCCTGAGTGTCAAAGAAAGAATTGGTTCCTCAAGATTTCACTTCCTTGCTATGTCTTTTTTTGTGTGTAATTTTGATGTCATTTAAAATGCAATTCCCCGGGAAATGGAGAGAGAAAGTGGCAAGTTCCTTAAAAAATTTCTGGAAGGCTTACCTCACTGAACTAATACGTTGTTTTCCAATTCCTACAGGCCATACAACAGATGCAAGTAAGAACACCTCATGCACAATCGACAGGGAACTTGAATGTGTTGTTAGTGGATGCTGCTTTGGATATTTACCAAACTCTTGCCTTGGACCTAGATGCCGAGGGCCGATACCTTTTCCTAAATGCTATTGCTAATCAACTGCGATATCCAAACAACCACACACATTACTTCTCTTTTATCCTGCTTTACCTATTTGCGGAATTTAACCATGTAAGTATATTCTCATATCTGGAAGTGTAAATGACTTCTATTGCTGTGAACTTCCTAAAGAGAACCTAGTTTTTCTCTATGATCTGCCAATTTAACATAAACCTGAAGCAGTTTTAGAATATGTTAAAATTGAAAAAGAAATGAGATGGGAATCATTTTCCATTTGGAATTGATTCCATTCTATTATTTCACAATGATAACGAGTGAAGCAGTTCCACATTTGCTTTTGTTCAATACGATTTGATTTCACCGTCTAAACGACTTCATGGCGCTTTAGGTGTCTGGTTTGCTATATTTTGATGAAATTTGTTTTTGGTTACTTGGTAGAGTATCTGAATGTTGAAGGTTATTGTCTTAGTTACTAATTCATTTGCCATGGTAGAGTATCTGAATGTTGAAGGTGATGGGCTGAGTTACTAATTCATTTTCCATGTTTGTATGAATAGGAAATCATCCAGGAGCAGATTACAAGAGTCTTGTTGGAACGTCTAATTGTTAATCGACCCCATCCATGGGGCCTTCTCATAACTTTCATTGAGCTCATTAAGGTAATTACCGTTTTGAATTTATACTCTTTCTATAGGCTTGACAATGGGACGGGTCAGCCAATATTCGAGTGTCTGGATAATCCATTGACGACATTATAATCAGTTGGATCTTCTTTATACGTGTCTTTCTTCCTTTAAAAATATCTTTTTATATATATATATTTATGTTGAACAGAATCCAAGATACAACTTTTGGAACCGATCCTTCATAAGATGCGCACCTGAGATTGAGAAGCTATTCGAGTCAGTTGCAAGGTCATGTGGCGGCTTAAAACCCATGGATGAAAGTATGGTCTCAGGTTGGGTTTCTGAGACCGCACGTTGAAATGACTAACCATCTTCAATCTTCCTAGAAATGATAAATAGTCTCGCCTCGTCTCTATTGTAAATTTTGCTGATCGTAGCAATGATCCAAGTAAATATTCAGGTTTGTCGCTGTAAATGTTCAACTTCAAGATTTTTCACATTCACGAAGAATATGTTAGAATCAGATTCTTTTTAGTACTGCCGACTACTAAGGCGACTGTTGTATAAATTGTAAATTAATTATATTAGAATTTATTAATTTACTCTATTAATTCAAATTATGATAATAAAATATTATTTGATGGAATATATATATATATATATATATATATAAAAGGTTGAATTACATAATCTTTTTAGTGCTGGGTCTGGGTGGTAAACTGTTGTATATCATACTTTCATAGGCTTGACATTTTTGCTTGAGCTCGGTCTTTTTTGTTTCGAAGTCTACGTGTTTGGTCCAATTTGAGTTGGGACTTTTTTAACATACGACTTTGAATTAGACCTAAAACCTGGATAATCATAAGTTACTAATTTAAATTTGAAATAAAAGTAAAACTTTGGACTAGGGTTCCAAGTCCTGAACTTCGGTTCTTATAGATATTTTTGGGTTGGCCGAGTTCAGGGAATCTCGAGATTGCTCTCTCTATACTTGCAGTTACCGAATATGTTCTGATGGGTGTTAATTGATATAGAGCTCGGAAATTTGAGCTTGAGGGCTACTTCAGCTCGATCTGATTTCGCAAAATGACATTACTTGAGCTAATTTATTTAGAATATTGTTTTAGTCTTGAGTTTGATCCAAATAAGGTTAGGCCCTCAAACAGAAATCGGGCCATCACATCCCTATGTAAATAGAGCCCACGTTCAATGAATAACTATAAAAATAACTAATGTTATTTTTGCAAACGGAACAAGATACAAAACTCGGCTACAAAAGTCATGGGCTTTCTGGAGTTTGGAAAAGGGAGGCAATCCATCTTGCTAAATGTCATGAAGTTACTGTGATAGTTTTTTTTTTTTTCCTAAGCCTCTCTACGAACCAAGTAAAGCTTCCCTACAACGTGAAGGATAGCAACAAAGGCAATGAAACCAATGCTCATAATAAGAACAACATTTGGAGAGATTTTGATCCCTGGAGCATCATCTGTGTAAAACTGAAGCATTGTCCCTGCCGCTCCTCCGGAGGCTCCACCACTCGTCGGCTTCCTCCTGCGTAAGCTTGCAGTCGCTGCAGCCGTTCCTCTCTGGGGTGCTGATCCGCCGAGTGCCATTTCTGTATATATATATATATACCCACAAAGAAGCCAAACTTTAAGTTCGACATTTCCCAGACAAAAATACAGAATGTATCCAAGAGGTACTGTTGCATAATGGATTAAAATTCATGTTTAATTCATACTTCATTCATTAGCAACTGAGATTCTGAGCCACTCATCATCTTGCAAGGAGTTCAATTCAATGTTTTCCAGACAGATGCTGGTGGTAACCATAATTCATCGATTTCGCAAGATCATTATATAAAATAACCAATTGCTGATATCACATATTGAATCAAATTTGACCGAAACTAATTCTACAAGCATTAGCATCTGAACCCTATTGGTAGGATTTCCTTATTGATTTACCAAAATCAGTCCTTTATTAGGTAACTACTCCACTCTTTAATAGAGAAGGGGAATAAAAGGGGAGATTCGAGACTATTTTTGCTCCTTACAAAGTGAACTTTCTTGTAGTAGGAATCCTTCTCCCCTAAGAGATTTCCTCTCCTGAGGGTCCAAAAGACCGGGAATTTTCTGAAATGCCTTCGGGAGAAAAACATCAAATCAAACAATTCCTCTTTCACTAATAAAATAGACAGCTAATAGAAGGAATTGAGAGAGTGAGTTATGGATCCATAGTCTTCCTATTAAAGGAAGCAGACTAAGATGCTTCGAAATTTTGCTTCCCCTTATTATCTTGCAAACATTTCACAAGAAAAGTTTTCCAGACAGATTCTCTCAACTAGTTTTCATAAATCCCAATAACAATATACCCAACTTCTCACAATGAATCGAAAAACTCATGTTTCAAAGCAAATTCTTCATACATCAGCAACAGAAATCTAAAACCCTAATTACCCCTAACAACATTTAGAACTCCTTATGTGGTTCCTCTAGTTTCTTTTCCAAGTAAAAGACTTCAAGATTGAAGCAAGGGAGCTAAAGAGCTGTGCATTTATTGAACATATCATGCAAATAGATATGCCACTAATTTGTGTGTGTCTGTCTGGAAAATACAACCAAAGAAAAGAAAGTTCATTAAGCTTCACGATCATCTTCTATACCCACAAGAACACAGAACCTAACCAACTAAATGCCAATCAGCATCTCGATCCGAAGTGAATCGCAATTCATTTAATCAAAATTGTTGACATATCACCAAAAAACACAAAAACCCGAAACAGAAACAATAAGATAAACGGAAATAAACACGAAACCGTCGCAGATACCCAATCAAATGGAAATAAACACGAAACCGTCGCAGATAGCAAATCAATCTTCCAGAATTTCACAGTCTCAATAGAAGCAATGAGAAATGAACTGTTAATGGAATTCCAAACCGAGTTTCAGAATCAGATCTTATGGATCTAGGTTTCGAGAACTTGAAAACAGTAAAAGCAGATCTATCTACAAACAAACACATTTGAATTACCAAGAGAACAATGCAATGCCCAGAGACGAGAAACTCACCTGAGTCGAATCGTTGAACTCGTAGATCTGAGAACGATTCAAGTTCGAAGAGTTGGCTACAAGATCGCGTCTCTTCCGCCTCCAAAATGCTTATATTGCAAAATGGAATTACACGACGGTACACGCATTCTCGTCCAATGGTTTTACGCCACGTAAGTTGTTGAACAAATCAGTAGTCAACCTTGTTAGTAAAACGTAGAAGCCCAAAGTTACTTTAAGGTCCAATCTAACTTTAAATTCACATATTACATGTAAATTAATCGAAATTGAAATCAAATTCAAATTGTATACTCAAATTTAAGAGGAATGTCGGCCGATCCGAACTACGGGGCAAAATTGTTTGACCCGATCGGGCCACAAGCAGAACTCAAGTTGGCCCGACTCAACTCATGGCTCGATCAAAATATTAAAAATAACTTCGTTTTTGATAAAACAATGTCGTTTTTAACTTTTTAAAAATATACATAAAGTTAGTCGAGTCAATTTGAAATCGTTTTTAACTTTTTTAAAAAACATATAAAATTATACCAGACTAATTTGAAGTTCAATCATGAACTAACTTTTAAGGATGTCAATAATATATCAAACTAGGCCCAATCATGGACTAATTTTTAAAGATATCAATGAATCGAGCTATACTTAAGTCGACTGAACTTCAAATCAAATCACATGTTTAAGATTGGTTCATAACTGAACTTTGAACTAAACTGGTCCGTGATTGAACTTTGAATCAAATATTCAAGGAGATTAATAAATAAAAATTAATGTTAATTAAAAAAAGATTAATAAATAAAAATTAATTGATTTATTTTAATTTATAAAAATTAATTAATTAATAAACTAATCAATTTTTAGTTAAAAAAAACTAATCAAAAAGTTAAAAATTGACCTAAAAATAAGACGGTTTAAAATTTTTATAATAAATGGACAAAACCTGTTTAGGTTTTTTAATCATTGACGAAAACTTATGCAGCTACTTCTTGCTGCTTACATAATTTCATGTTCTTGAGGTGTCAAGTCCAAACATTGGCATCTTGCACAAAGTTACTATACCGTACAAAGAAACTCTTTTTTCTTTTGATTCAATTGAATCAACGTACCAAAAAGATTCCAAAGCTTACCAGAATATAACCAAACATAGTTGGTGTGAATGGTTCAACACTCTTATTTCTTAACTAAAGAGGTCTCAAATGTAAAACATTAGGAATGAAAAAATCTGTTTGATCAGTACTTTACCCCTTACGAGCTAACCCGGTGCGAGCGATAAAGGTATCTTCTAAAAATTGAGACCCTCCTATGACACTCGTGGCTAAACCAAGAAAAAAAAAGCTTGCCATAATATAGGCAATTAAATTCTCCTGCAGCCTGCCAAATTTCTCCCTCCACAACACGGAAAAGGGATCAATCACAATCACAAGAGTAGCAAATCCATCATAACTCAATAACCGTTTGCTTCCATCACTCTACTTGCTCAATCCCCACCTTAAAGATCAATGCTTTGCCCCACTTCTGTATTACCTAATGGTCTCTACCAAATCACCTAACTAATAACTATCACATGCATTGAACATTACAACCAAATAACTCAACATGCTTCTTCCGTATTCTCTTATGCGTCTAAACTGTCTCCTCATTCAAGAATAAAACACTAATCGCAAATATTAATGCATAGTTCATCACTATCATAACACACCCAATGATGCTGTACACAGGTAATAAGAAGGATGCAGAATAACAAAAGAGTCAGGTATAGCCGAGGCAGTCTACCAAATTATACCAGTAGCAGATGCATATATGGGAAGGATGAGGCATGAAATGTGCTCGTGACTTGATATATGTGGCGAATGTGTACTAATATTTACACTTGTATTAATTCCTAGAAAGTTAGACAACTATTCACCAGCTGAATTAAGACACCTGATCTAGCTTCAGTTAACTTCACTAGACTACATGTAAAGTGTAACCCCATATGACTGAAGGAGTACACTCAATTATTTCAGCGATCCATCTACAGATATTGCTTGAGCTATCTTGCTTCTTACGAAGGACTGATGCAATAATTAATAGCTGTGTTTAGTGTGTATAGCCAAAGATTTCACAACTGAAACTCAGATTTTCAGCACCAAATGGCATAATCAACCCTTCAATCCTCCAAAAAATCTAGAACCTTTATTGCCCACCCCAGTACCTTCAAGACTTGATGAGAGCAGAGATCTGGTATCCGGTCGCCATTTCAACTCTTTAAGAACAGAAAACAGAGATGCTAATGCAGGAGTCACTTCTGCATCCTTTATCTTGTTACATGATGTCACTTTCAATCTTTCAAGCTCCTTCCAGTTATCAATGACAGCTTCCAAGCCTCCTGTTGTCAATAACGAGCATCCTTCCAATGACAAGAGCTTCACTCTCCTATCAAGAAAAGAAATTACAAGACCTCTTACAACAATAAATCAGAAAATTGCCCTAGTTTCTTATCAAACTAAGACAACAATCATTCTTTGCAATACCATCACCCTTAAGAAATTGTATACATTAAAGCTACAAATCAAATGCTTGAAGCTGGTATTTTCATGGTTTAAGAATAAAGCTTTATTGGCGATCTCTTGAAACAAGTAAACTCACAGGCAAAAAGCAATAATCGGACATTCAAAGCCAGTAAAATATCTATGGCAAATGATAGACACGGGCATTACACTATTCATTTCTGCTAATTCCATTCAAAGTTCCAACGAAATGCAAACAAAAATAATATAACAGCAACGCAAGAACTAAACAAAGAGAGGAAAATTTCCATACCTACAAGCACTAATAAGCCCAAAAACATCGTCCTCCAAACCCCAACAGTCCTGCAAAACAATTTCCCTCACAGAGCTGCAGACCCTAAACAAAGCCTTCACTCCTTGCTTATCCCTCATTTGACAACGCTCCAAGTACAACTCTTCAAGCGCTGCACAACATCCTAAATGCTCATCCGAACCTGGATTTGAATCGATACACTTACAAGACTGAAGCCTTAAAGTCTTCAAATTCCCACAAAAACTAAGCGCAGACAACCACCCTCCATCCATTCTATGGTCATTAAGAGTCAACTCCTCAAGCATTTCACAACACTGCCCAATTGCTTTAATCCCATCATAACTTCCCTCGCACCCACAAAGCTCAAGCGTCACTAATCGCCGACACCCTTGAGCCAATATCGTCAACCCAATATCAGACACCACCGAGCTATAAAACCCATCAACAAAACCAACCAATTTCAACAGCTGTAGATTCCTACACTCGGAAATTCCCTTCAACAACATGTCGTCGCAGCAGTGCAACTCCATCTCTTGCAAAATCTCGCACTTTCTCGCAATACTCGACAACCCATTTTCGCTCAAACCAATTGCACCAATTCTCCGCAAGTTCGGGTACTTTTCGGCGATCATTTCGAGCCCGTAATCAACCAATTCGCGAGATAACACATCATTCTCACCAACAAACAACAACTCCGAGAACTCTGTATCAACAGGGACGCAGAAGCTCTTGTTGGTCACCACGATACCGGAGTTTCGGGACTTCTTAATGCATGCTCGAATAATATCAAGATCCGTGAGATTCGGGAACCGGTGAAAGACCCGACCCGAAATGAGAAAGGACCAATCGAGGACAGTGATTGCACGCGCCAAACGACCGTGAAGAGATAACCAACGTTTGCAGACGAGTGAATTAGTTAAGTACTGAGATGTCGGAATACTTAAGAAAATTTGTAGCAGAACCTCGTCGGAGAGGAGGGAAGTAAAATCCGGTGCAGCTATGCCCGTGAAGTCGTCATGGAGAGGACGCGAGGTTGGTGAAGTTGATGGAGTAGTACTGGTGGAAGATTTGATATGCATCTTTTAACCCAACAAAAAAGACAGAAAATCTCAATAATTCAGAGGTCAATTGTTTCTTCAACTTCAAGCACTTGCAGTTGGTCCTGTGTTTCAATGGAGTTTGGTCACGTCGGGACAGGGCGAGGACTTTGGGGTATGCGTGAGGAGCCGGGCTCGGATAAGAATTAAAACAGAGCTTAACTTTTTTTTTAAAAATAATTTAATAATTAACTTCTTAAACTTCAGAACATAAAATAAGATTGTTTAATATTAGATATTTTTAGACCTTATTTTATTACAAAATTTTAAACTAAATGTGATGATAACGATGATGATAATAATAATGTTGATTACGGTGATCAATCAAGTAAAAAAAACCTATTAGGTATCTATTTATTAACCATATAAGTTAAAAAAAAAGTTTTGATTAATGATTAAAAAATTAAATTATTCGATCGACTTAATCATAAAAATCTTAAATCAAGTACTTTTAAAATTTAATTTAAGGATGATAAATATGGCCTAGTCAAGCTCGACTTTAACCCAGGTTAATGCAACCCATAGAAATGTACAAAACGAAGTTATTTTGTGAAAAAAAAATTATATACCTGAATAGCCTATCTTTGTCATCCCTAATTTAGTTTACATTAATAATTTTTGTTATTAAAAATTATATTATGTATTAATTAATGAATTAAATTTTACAATTTAACTATATCAATTTTACGACGATCTAATAGAAGCTGAATTTTTAAATATTAAACTTATTACTTCCTCCGATTCATAATAAGAGTCGTTTTAAAAAAATACACTCTTATTAAGAAAGCTAATGAAATTATAGATATACCCTTATTAATACTCCCATAAAATTAGCATGTGAGGGAAATTGCATATTAAATTGTCTTGAAATTGTGATCTGTATAATTAAGATAAGAGAGAAATGAAAGGTTAATTTTGGAAGAAAAATTATAAACATGCATACAAAATCAAGAATGACACTTATTTTGAATAATTAAAATGTATCTAAAACGACTCTTATTATTTTCGATCCAATTTTTATCATCTTCATTTTGACTTTAGTAGAATGAGTTTCAAAAGTTTGTCCTTGCATTGAAAACTTTAGAAAATTGTAAATTAAATAAAACAAAATTTAAAAATTAGACATCAATTATATCAAATTAAGTTTAGTTCATATATTATAACTTAACCCAAATTAATTTTAAATCATTTTAATTATTGAATAATAATTGCTCCTGACGTAAGACACACTCATATTAGTTAAATTTATAAATAAATCTTAAAAATCATTACAAAATGCCTTAATTTAAGAATTATAATCCATAATTCATAGTACAAGTTAATATCATTATGTTTTGTTACGACTAAGAGAAAATCAAAACAACCTCGTAAAAGAAATATAATAAGCATCAACCCATATAATCAAAGAAAGAGCTTCAAAAATATTGTCTTAAACCTAAAAATTTGAAGAAATGTCATGACCTAATTTAGTCAGACAATCTACTGCAAAATTACCTTCACGAAACACATGTCTAATAGAACAACTTTAATTCCTAGCAAATAAAGCTTGAACATCTACAATCAAAAAAGATAGAGGACGTGAAGAGATAACACAACAAGTCACCATCTGTACCGTCTCCATGCTATTAAATTCTATCACGACTTGCCGAAAACCATAATCCTACGCAAAAATCAAATCATCTCAAATGGATCATAACTCTCTTACCAAAATAGTTGAAACATCAATTCGAAAAGAATACCCCATAGTCAACGACCAAATAAATCACACAACAACCCCCTACCACTAGTCAGCCTAGGATTAACAATAAAACTGTTATCCCAATCCAACTTCACCCAACCAATTGACGACGCAGTCCAACCAATCCAACGCCTCACACCTTGAAGTTTCGGTTTTGAATTAGAAGTCAATGACACATTCATTGCAACTTTAAAGACACCTTCATTCAAATTTGCTAAGGAAATAAACTCATTTTGAAGGCCCATAAGTTCTGAACCTTCCACAACCACCAAATACCTGTCAAAAACTAATATGTCTAGTTAAAACCAAAAGGATCTACAGTACGAGCACGCAGATTCAAAGCTAACCAATTAACCAAATCCGCCGCAATAAAAAAATCATGAGGAACATCCTATTATTGTCACCATGAAACCATAATATCATTATTATTAGAATGTTTGGTATTGTCATTAATATTGTTATAATTATTTTATTTATGATTATTAACGTTAGTATGATTCTTATTGTTATTATTAGTATCATTTTTATTTTTTTACTATTATTTGTATCTATTAGTTATTTTTTGATTAATATTATTTTATTTATTTAAATCTTAATTCTTTTTTTGCTATTTTTTCTTTTCTTTTTTCTTACTTTCTTCATTTACGTGAATCTTTTAAAAAAAGTTTCTTTATTAATTAAGGATAAGATTGCATATTATCAAACTTCGCATCTCGACGAAATTCTTACTCAGTGTTATTGTTGTTGTTAATCTTACGATTTTTATTTCTTTTCTCCTTACCCTAAAAGTACCTGCTTATCACTTTTAGGTATAAAGTTTTGGTCTCTTTATAGATTCATTTGGTCGTTATGATTTGTGGTGGTGTTCAATGTTTTTCTCAAATTCGTTTGTTCATCATTTTGTTTGTCACCGCTTTGGTGCGGCGGCTTCTCAAATTTTCTGGCTCAATCCTGTCGGTCCGATTCACTGCTCAAAGTGCATCTAACGGTGGATGTTGTTTGGAATTGTTTTATAAAGTGCTAAAGCCAACTTTTAGATGTTGGTATAGCTTTAATCCCATTGTAAAGCGCGTCGGTGAATGGGACAACGAGAAAAGATAGGTGGGTTTTACTTTTTACAACGCATACTTTTCTTCATTCAGCGTTGAGATTTAGATCCAATTTGGGTATTTCTTTAGGAATAGATGTCTATTAGAAAATTATTAAGTAACGAAAAGTAATTTCGTATAGAAAATTATTACTTCTAAACATAAAAAATAATAATAAATTTATTTATTTTAAGTACCTACAAAATTAGAAAGCCCTTTATGAAAAGAAAAAGAGATACCAGTCTAATATTCAATATTTTAAAAACCGAGTCAAAAGTTAAATCGGTAATATATAAGTTTTAAGATTTAAAAGATTCAATCAGTATTAAACTGTCATAAAACTAACTAAAAATTGAATAAAATTAAAG
>JANZLD010000004.1:2050204-2061144 GCA_026413575.1 Erythroxylum carthagenense
TGTTAGTATTTTTTATTAAAAATTAATTAATTTATTAATTAATCGGTCAATTTTTGTAAATTAATAAATTTTCATTAATAAAAAAATCGATTAATTTTTATTCAATATTTTTTTAAAATTTTAACTTTAAATTTTTAAATAGATAAGAATAATCTCTTTCAATCATCGATTACATCATCAAAACATCTCATTGAAGTCTTGCTAAAGCATTAAGTCTAGGAAAGTTTGATAGTATGCAACCTTATTTTTACATAATCGAGATGTTGTTTCTGATAGACTCATATATAACGTGACATAATATTTTATAAAATAATAAGTAGATGTGATCATGTGAACACATATTGAAGAAATAGAGTAAAATAAATAAATCAATCAAAACTTTAATTAAGCTACATAAAAACAAAATTAAGCTATACATAGAAGGTACATAGTGCACAATAAATGCAAAGGACACAGGTTATTGTAATGTCTATTTCAATCATTTTTAAATTTTTTAATTATTAACTTGTTTTGTGGAGATTTAATTTGGATTATTTTTAAATTTTAAATCTTTTATTTTACTGATTTAATTTTTGATCCAATTTTTAAAATATTACTATTAAATTATTAGTAAAATTATAAATATTTATTAATTAAAACAATAATATTATTTCAATTCAACATTCCATTTAAGTTTTTTTTAAATAACATTCCATTTAAGTTACCTTGACCTAATTCAAAATCTAATTATTTTAAATATAATCCATTAAATTTAAATATGTATCCAACTTTCTTTTTTCCATTTTTTGGTAGAGTTTTTAGAATTTTTTTTTAATTTTATAAGAAAAGGAATTCACAAGGTTTACGAAATTCCCTTACAACCCAAAGCAAAAGGTGGGAACAGTTATGTTCCCACATAATTGGTATCGATCCACATAATAATCATGTTTCCAAATATAAGTCCTGTTCTTGGCAGGAAATGTCCGTCTCGGGCTCGATATGTGGTTACCTAATTTTGTGAATTTCTCATCCCTCTTTTTTATTTATATTTCTCGATTGAATCTTGATAATTCATACCATTTCCTTCCTGGAAGTCCCTGGTAAACGATTATCAAATCCTACGTAAGCGGAAGCCAAGCGAGTTCTTACGCTCATGCTCACCAGTAACCATGGAAGTCGCCTGAAAGCTGGAAACAGAGACAAGAACATAGGAATACAGGCACTATAGTCTCTCCTCGGCGGCTACCAAAACCTCCTGGAAACATGAGCCAGTGTGTTCCAAGTTGGGGTCTTGATGATACAACTGTTCCTAACAAGCTTTCTCTTCGGTCTCACTCCAACAACGCCACAGCACCAGACGTACCCATGTATGAATCATTCTCCACCTCAATCTGTATGGACTGAGTGATGAGTTTAAGGTGCTTTGTTTTCGATGCAGGTTAGATTACGAGGTAGCGGAATTAACATGGGAAAATGGTCAACTTGCCATGCACGGTCTTGGTCCACCTCGCGTGGCTGCCAAACCCATTCCCTCATGTACTCCTTCTCCATCAAAGTACGCTTGGGACAAGCCACGAGCCAGTGGCACACTCGAGTCCATAGTCAACCAAGCCACCACTCGCTTACGAGAGCACAAGCCAACTGTTTTTAACTTGGGACGGGATGATTTAGTCCCATGGATTGAGCGCAACAACCACAACCGAAAGTCAGCTACTGTCTCCACGACCATGACGAAGGACGCTCTAGTCCCTTGCTCGAACCGGACCGAGGTGGGGTGCTCCACACGCGTGGGGTCTTGTAGTGCCCCGACCGCGACGGGGGACGAGGAGGGGTTTCTCCAAGGAAAACGAGGGAGGGCGGTGCGTGTAGCGGTTGCGCCGCCGGAGTGGAGCAGCAGAGACCAGAGTGTGAGTGGAAGTGCCAACACATTTGGGATGGATAGCCAGCATGTGACTTTGGACACGTACGAGAAGGAGTTAGGTGGTGGGTTTACTTCCACTTCAATGGGGTCTCAGGAAAATACAAAGACAGTTGCTACCGCCGATGAGAATGACTCAGTCTGTCACAGTAAACCACAGGTAACTAAATACGATCGTGTCCATTATGTTCTTAATCACAACTTGTAGATTTTAGTTACAATTTGTTAAGCCCGACTTGTTCTGATTGTCCTGATTCTTTGCAGAGAGTAACAGGTGACGAGGAAGAGAAGAGAGGGAAAGGGAAGTCCACAGCTTCGACTAAGAGAAGTAGGGCTGCTGCTATTCATAACCAATCTGAACGTGTATGCCTCTTTCTCTGTCTCTTAACTTGCATTTTCTGGGTGAAGAAGTTATGTTTTTCAAGGTTCTGATTCTGATGAAGATGATATTTTATGTAAAAGATGTGATGCTTCAATGATTAGACTGGACCACTTGGTTTTGTGTAGTGACTGAGAACCAGTTTTATCTTTAAACACGATTCCATTAATTAGAATATGAATTATAACGGAAGAAGTGGCCGCAAATGTACCTCATTTTTCATTTGTAACAATTTCCCAATTCATCTTCATTGCCCAGAAAAGGAGGGATAAGATAAACCAGAGGATGAAAACACTTCAGAAACTGGTTCCAAATTCCAGCAAGGTACAAAGCTATGCCTAACTCCTATCTTGTTCTTCATATCAAATAGTTACTGTATCTTTATAATCCTTAGGGTTTGTTAGATCTGTGAAGGGTTATGGTTTCAGCTCCAACTTTTGTTCTTGACTTTGAACCATTTTTGTGGAACCAAAACGTTAGGACTTAAGAGAGCTGTAATAAAAGTGATGGGACTCGTGTGTCGGCCTCATTCAAGCTCATTGTTATCTTCTCTTCTGGGGTAGGGCCGAACAAGTTGATCACCGTAAAGTTGGTTCAACTTGTTGAATAGTAGATAATAATCTTTATGTCAATTTGGTTAGATTCTGATGAGGTAAGTCTGATGTTATCTGAGATGAAACTGTTATAATTAACATTGCAGAAGTGGGTATAGTGCGTAGGAATTCAAAGCTGTGACCCACATGTAGAAAGATAAATCGTAGCCCAGCTTTAACTAAAAGGTAGTAAGTTAATGACTTGAGAATTAAATGTGCAGAAGACACAGAGAGGATAATAACATGATAGAGACTGATGTGGTCCAAGGCTCTTCTGTGTTCAAACGGCTATTAGTATCTTGGGAGTGACCCAGTTTTCCGAGTCCATAAAACCCTATTGGATATGGGGACAAGTTGCAGAAGATTGCTCAGTTTTTCTTTGTTTTTTCAGAACAATTCTCTACCACATATTCCTGTATATGTAGCCCCTGAAGCTGCTTTTTTTCTATGAACTTATCATCTTCTATTGGTTCTATCTCCATTTACTGTTTACAATTCGTAATGATTGGCAAGAACTGAAAACTTTCCTCTCAGGATTGTGGGGTCAGAGTTGAGAAAACATATCCACCGCCATTGAGAGTGGAAAGTTTAAGCAGTATTAAACAATTATTGGGTATCTGCAAGAAACTGTTGACTTTTGGTTGATGATTTGTTGTTTCGTTGAATTTAATGTCATTACAGACGGATAAAGCTTCGATTCTAGATGAAGTTATAGACTATTTAAAACAATTGCAAGCTCAAGTTCAGATGATGAGCAGAATGAACATGCAGCCTATGATGTTGCCAATGGCTATGCAACAACAATTACAAATGCCGATGATGACTCCCATGAGCTTAGGTATGGGTATGGGAATGGGAATGGGACTTGTGGACATGAACACGATTCCTCGTCCCAACATTCCTGGAATGCCTCATGTTCTTCACCCAACAGCTTTCATGCCTTTAACTCCCTGGGATGGATCCGCTGATCGCTTGCAAGCTGCTGCTGCTTCTACTTCAGTAATGGCTGATCCATTGTCCACATTCATCGCATGCCAATCACAGGTAGCTTTTCTCTACAACAAATATTGATTCCATAAATAAAAATATATATTGATTAGGTCATGGATATGGAGCTAACTGATAAAAAATAAAAAATTTGCAGCCAATGACCATGGATGCCTATAGTAGATTAGCTGCAATGTACCAACAGCTTCAACAACAACAGCAACCTCCTGCTTCCAATTTCAAGAGCTAAATATGGTCTTATGACTCTTCATCTAATGGTGTTGTTCATCCAGAAAAGATGGTCGCAGCAAATCAAATCCAATTCTGCAAAACCCTTTTCCTGGGATTACATATTTGTTCAAACTATGGCATATATACTTCGTTTAAATGTACTTCCTTTAGCGGCATTGCATAGATCCTTAGGAGTGATCAAGATTTCTTTTTTTTTTTCTTTTTTTCTTTTGCAGTCGTTTTGCCATAATATCTGATAATGCGTATGCTTGAGCATAAATAAAAGAGAGGTCTCAGGTTTTTCTTTATCGAAATATAACAGTCGATACTACTCTCATCCACCTATTTAATAATCATCAATCAATCATTTCTATAGTGTCAAGACATTGATGTTCCAGGAGACATGTAATGTGTAATGTTTACCAAAAGATGAACATCGAAATGGTTGGAGTCTGGCTTGTCAACTTGGATCAACGATGAGCCACACGTTTGTTTCCTAAAAAAAAATCAAATATATACGTTCATGCATCCACCCAGAACCGAGACAGCACAGACACAGACTCGAGAGTTAATAAAATTTGTAATAACAGAAGAATCTTAGTTCGATCCTATCTGCTGCGCCTTGATGATGACTAGACCGAACAAAAGCTGACAGCAAATGCTTGACTTTCTAGCTTATATAAAAGCTTGAACGTACGTTTGGATTCTAAAAGAGATACTCAATGAGCTGGTTAGAACAACATGGAATATATAGATATATATATATTGCCTTTGGAATAAAGATATTAGAGCACCCAATCGTTCATCAGACCTTAGTTTGCCATTTTCAATCTACTTGTTTGATGAAAGAATATATAAAAAGCATCCGATTTTGTTTTCTGACATGGCGATTCTCACATTCTTTTGATATTGAATCAATCCAGTTCAGTTTCGTAACACTTTTCGCAACCCTTTGGATTGCACTGCATAAAGTGAAAATTTAAAGAAGATAAATGAATATCTTTTTATTTTTATAATTTCTTAAATTCCTCCAAAAATCTTAAAAACATAAATGATAACAAATTAAAATTCTAACGAAAAATAATTCTAAAAACAACAAAAACAATAATCCGAAACAATGAAAAAATAATAAATTCTGACTAAAAATTTGACTCAGATTAATAATTTTTACTGTATTATGAGCCTCGTAATTCAACAATAACAAAATAATATGGTCTATTGAAATTGTTTTTCTTCTAAGAAAAAAATTTAACTTAATCTAAAATTTGAGCAATCTAATAAATTCAAGGTCCAATTAATTTAGAATTTATAAAATTTTCTTGAATTAAATATTTAATATCTATCAATTTGAACGAATTATTTAATATTTTTCACCTTAAATTATGTTTGAATTCTATTTATATTTAAAATATCTTTTTATATCATAAAAAATTTATAATTATAATCTAAATTTTGAACTCATGAAACTGTATATTACTAAATATTTTCAGACTTTGCATTCACTAATTATTACTTTTTTTTTGGCAAAAGAAAGAAGGGAAAAAAATTATCGCAATGTTCTGTAATATAACACGCTTTGTGCATCTACATTGAGTAGCTCCATAACGACCATCGAAAGCTCCTGGATGATATAAAAACTTGAATTTAACAAGTCTGCTAGAACAGGCTGTTGACACAGACATGCTGAATTGCGTTCACTGATTATTATTGTGGTCGTTGACGATAACAAAACCAGTTAGTAAAGCTTTCTTTGGGACCAGACATTGGAGCTTGTCGAGTAATCTCCACACGTATGAAGATGGTCCTTGAAGGTACCATCAAGTCTTAGAATCTCGTATGTGCAAGATGGTGGATGCCTCAGGACCATATGTACACACACTTTCTGCACTTGTCAAGGCTCAAGAAGGTCAATTTCTTTCGTTAATGTTCTCAGTATCATTCTTCAATCTCGTCCTTATCCTATTTGCTTGGATCAAATGCAACATAGACCAAATCGAAACTTCACGCGTTTGGCTGCAGATTTTTTAGGAATCAAAGCCTTAACCAACTTTAAATTTGATCTAATAAATGGATCCGAACTTTCCGGGTTTGGACCCATTTATCCAAGCACAGAGAGCAATAGAAGTTGAGAAGGAGATCAAGCTAAATCAGTGCAGGCCGAACAGAAAAAGTGTTTAGGCCTTGGCACATGGCTCAATCTGGGTCAGTTTGTTTTCCTAACGATGATTTTCAGGTTTTTCCCGCAGATTCTTTTGAATAAGTAAATTAGGAACAACAAAGAGTCGGATCGGATTGGATCGGATCGAATCATGTCTATAATCAGTTCGGCCCAGCTTGACTTTTAGAATATTCGGTCATAATTACCTTCTCGAGCCTCTTGACAACCGGTCGTTGTCACAGGAAACAGTCAGACACTGTTGTTCAATAGTCTTTGTTTTTTTTTTTCACTCTTCGATATATTGGTGTTTCACTATTACGCAAACCAACTTCTGCTTTACATCCTCAAGCTCCCCTATGCTTTGCACTTTTTTCTAGTTTTGCTTCCTTTTCGATTCTCTAGGGTTGTATACGTGTTGCTTCCTTTTCGCGTGTGCAAATCTGTCAGGTCATATTCTTCTTTATTCGTATTATTATTATTATTTCTTTTTTTATTATTATTTTTATTGCTATTATTTTTATTCTTATTATTTATTTATTTCGATTAGTAATTATTTTATTTATTCAAGTCACTGAATTATTAACGTTTTCTTCATTATTATCAATATATGTATTCTTTTTAGTAATTTAGTGTTATTATTATTTATTATTTCAATATTATTATCATTTTATTGCGTCTCTTGCTAGCTTTAGTTTTTCTTTATTATTATTCTTATTAGTATTATTCTATTATTATTATTCTTATTTGTGATTAGTATTATTAGTGTTCTTTGCATTTATTTTCGCTATATCTTGAGTTTTGGGTTTTTTTATATAATTATTTTTCTATTTAGTGCTTTTATTTCCCCATTACTTGTATTTTCATTTATTTTATGTTTTCTGAATTGTTTCTGTTACCTATATCATTCTTATATTGTCTCATTTGTAAATGGGTCTATCAGAAACAGCTTCTCTATTATGTAGGGATAAAGCTGCGTACTATCGGACCCTTCCAGATCCTGCTTCATTGCAGGATTTCAGACTGGATGATTACGATGAATATTTTATTTTATAAGTTAGATATATTTTAATAAATAAATAAAACATCATTGAAGAGGTTAAAATGGGAAGATGGTGGAGTTGAAGTTATGGATATCTTCTGACCGACGAGACATTGCCGATTGGTTGTTATCATGGGCCTATGTACTGTTCTAAATCTCTGACTGTGGACCACGAACCTCTCTAGTCCAAGTATCTTTTTTGTTGGTGGACCTCTAAATCTCCACTCTGAGGTCCAGTTGGCCGTGTATAAGTTTTCCCACAGCAGAGAACACTATACATCTGCAATTACACACTTCTTTTCAAACTTTTTAACATATACAATAAAAGTATTAAAAAAAGTCAACTTATGGAATGCACAAAACTTTTAATTTGGTGGGAGTCCGAAGAGGGTCATAATGTACATAATCTTTCTTTTCTATTGTTATATAGAAACTATTTCATGACTCGAACCAGTTATTTTATGGTAACAAAAGAATAACTTTAGTAACTTTAAGATCTTTATAAGTAATGGCCTCGTTTGGTAGATAACCAATTAGCTAAACATTGTTTGACTATTTAAACAGTTACGAAAGTTGTTTAATATTAAGAAAAATAGCTAAAAATGAAAATGCTCTTATACAGGAGCATTTAAGAGTATTTTCATCAATTAGTTAAAATTTTAACTATTAACAGTTAATTGTATCATTTAATTGAGATTCTTAGATGCCTACGTTTTAGGAATAATGCTTGCTTTTATAATTATTTTATGTAGTTATATGTTAAAAATAAAATGTTAACCTTAAATGAAAATAGAAATAGTTGTATAAATTTTTCATAAATGATGAAACAGTACAGATGAACATGATTTATCTAAAATTTAAATTCTTATCAGAATATTCATACCCTTGTAATTTTTTTTAAAATCGTGTCTTTATAAGCTATTTTATATATGAACAACTAATTTTACCAAATATCTTTAACAAACAACTAATACAATTAGCTGATCAAATCAGCTATAAACTAACAACTAATACATTTAGCAGATTATCATAGAGGAGTAATACCATATATATATATATATATATAAAATAATGTTTTTTATTTTTATAAATAATTAGTTTTAAACAAAATTTTTGATCAAATCACTACGCGATAGGCAGTGATGAAAGGGACAAGATCTTCTGTCTAATTTTATGGTGTCTTATTCTGTCTTATAAATTTTAACCATTTATTTATACAAAATTCATTTATTTATGCAGAATTCATGCATGATTCACATAAATAAATAACTGAAATTTATCAAACATAATATAACATCGTAAAATTAGACCAAAGAAACTAGCGAAAGATACGGCAGGTATAGCTTTGCAGGTTGCAGAAACCAAGATTTGGTGAATGTGATGAGAGCAAACCAAATGCACGTGTGATTGGGAGGAGTGTATGTATCTTCTTCGTCTTCTTCGTCTTCCACTGCACAAATCTCCATACCAAGTCGTCTTTAAATGCCGCCAAGCTTTGTGGGTCCAAGAACCCCAATCCTAGCACCTACCAAGCTATGAACAATTTTCTGAAATTTAATGCCCATTCCTACCCTTGCAAGCCCAGTGTCGGCGAGATTGTGAGGAGACAAGCTCAGAGATTTTTGGGTTTTTTAATTAGTAACACTGAACCAAAGCTTAGCTGTTACATTGTACAATGAGGAGGCAGTCGAATCTTACAGTCTGATACTAATCTTAGCTTCCTCACACCTTCCAAATGCCAAAGCCCATTGTGGGCTCCTGTTATTTTATCTCCATATAAACAGCTATGGAGTGTTAAAAAAGATGAATATTGAAAGTGAAACTTTAGACTGGTGCTTGTCGTTTTCTGAGCCTTTCAGGGTTTATAAATCCTCCTAAAACCTTCATTATCATTTCCTACCAATAAATCGTTTTCGGGAGCTTCATTTTCCACCCAAAAAATGGCAACATCTTCTCTTGCAATCTCCCCAAGAAAGCTCCGATCAGATCTGTACTCCTACTCCTACCAGAATGACTCCAACACCCCACTTGTCATCTCTGTGTTCGCTTCCCTCATTGAGCGAACCATGGCTCGGAACCTGAGGATTGTGAAGAACTGTTCTTGGGCATTACCCAGAGACCTGAGGGCTCGTGTCTTCGATTGCCACGAAGCTCCGGACATGACAATTCAATCGTATCTTGAGAGAATCTTTCGATACACACGTGCTGGTCCCTCCGTTTATGTTGTTGCTTACGTTTATATAGATCGTTTCTGTCAGTCCAATCCAGGGTTTCGTATCAGTGCAAGAAATGTTCACAGGCTTCTCATCACAACGATCATGGTAGCTTCTAAATATGTTGAAGACATGTAAGTTAGATTCCCGATTCCCTCTTCTTCTCTCCAATCTTTGCTTCTTCTTGGTCTTGTTCGAGACTCCACGACTGATGCCAATTCCTAATTCTTTCTTGAAACAGGAACTATAGAAACTCTTACTTCGCTCGAGTCGGGGGCTTGACGACACATGAACTGAACAAGTTGGAACTTGAATTCTTGTTCTTGATGGGCTTCAAGTTGCATGTGAATGTCAGTGTTTTCGAGAGTTACTGCTGCCATCTAGAGAGGGAAGTGAGCATCGGAGGAGGGTATCAGATAGAGAGGACTCTGAGATGTGCAGAAGAGATCAAATCAAGACAAAACGAAGAGAAAACCTACAATCATATCGCTCGAATCATGTTATAGAATAAGATATGTTCATGCTATGGAATTTTGATCTGGCAATTTTTCGTGTCAGTTTGTGTAGGGGTAAATTCTTGTGTACAGATTCGTGTATGAACATAATTTACATGGTTTCTCATGGATTTTAGCTTCCTGAGAAGGGAAAATATTAGTATCTGTTTCTTTTTTTCAGTATTGAAGCTTCATCAGAAATCAAAATTCATGTTAGTTTCATATATTTTGTTTTTCTCAAAAGAATGATTCTGAACACAATCCCTTGATCTAAGGGGCATGATTGAGGAACAATTTGATTCTGTACTCGTCCATTACAGGTAAGAAACACAATTCAGGTTTTCACTCTGATCTGCAATTGCCTTCGTTTCAGGAATTCAACCATGAAGGAGGTAGATATGGCAATCTTACTTGATATATCTATCAAATTTTAAGTGTCTAAAGCACAAAAATGTCAGTTAAATTACCACTAATGCGACAGGAACTCTGTGAGAATCAGGGTTAGGTTGGATTCCAGCCTTAAGTTGAATAATTTTGTCGAGTTTGAGTTCGATTCCAATCAAACTTGTTAGAATTTGAGCTGGATCAAGTTACTTATTCGAAATAGTTCGAACCGGTTTGTAAGGCCAGACATGGCTCTTTCCGGCCTAAACTCTGACTTGAAACTTCAGAAGAAACAGAGGAGGAACCTCTAAAAGAAGCAGAGAAAATATTTCTAAAAGTAGAATTCAATAAGCTTTATTTTTCCAACCTAAACTCAATTAAAACTCCAGCAAAAGCAGAGGAAGAACCTCCAAAACAAGTAGATAAAAAACTTCCGGATAGCTTTTCCGACCAGAATTATTTTAAGAAGTTAGCTTAAAGTTTAATTGTTATTTTAAAAAGACTTTTTTTAAGAGATGGTAGACTATTTGGTAATATAAAAATAAAAATATTTTTAATTATAATT
>JANZLD010000004.1:2104584-2131262 GCA_026413575.1 Erythroxylum carthagenense
TATTTATCTTTTATATTAGTTTTACTTATGTTATAAACCAAATAAAAAATTTGGTTAGATATATTTTCATTTATGTTTCGTATGGTTTAAAATTATATAATAATTAATATATTATGTTTTGCATATTGTTTAATATACTTTATATAATATTTATATGCGTAAATAATTTTAATTATAAAATAAAATATAATTAAAATTAAAAACAATTATTTTATGTTGCTAAACAGTCTATTGTTAGAAATTCTTTCAAAAAAAATTTTAAATGACTGCCAAATAATGAACTGACTTTTTGAAAAAAAAAATAAAAAAACCTTTTAAAAAAATTCTATTAGTATAAGCTCCACCAGAGGCTAAGTTTTGGCCTTGGCCGTCTCACCAGAGGCTAAGTGGAGCATGGTCGTTGTTAAGTGATCCGGTAAAAATAGATTTAAAAGTTAAACAGAAAAAATACCTGGCTTGAAGTTTAAGAATTTATTACTATAAAATTAATTAAAATTAAATAAAATTTAAAAACCATACAAAAGATTATCCTTATTTGTTGAAAGTTTAAAATTTAATTTAAAGAATAGACCATTAAATAAAAATTTATTTATTTATTTTAATTTATAAAAATTTACTAATTAATCAATAAATTGATTGACTTTTAAATTTTAATAATAACATTTATTAAACTAAATCAAACTAAAAAATGAAAAACAAAACTAAAAAATTATTTAAATCAAATTGTTACTATTAAATTGATCAAATTGATTTGGTTTTTAAAACATTGTGACTCTTCTGGATATTCGTTGTCTTCTTAAAGCTAAGGATATGAATGGTTCACACACAAAAATGGTAATAAAAATAAGAATGAATATAACAAATAATGGAAATAGATATAATCATTATAATCGTTGGTTAACATAAATGAATAATTATTATTATCATTGACAATGATTTGTTTGTTAAAAATATTAAGAAATAAAATTTTGTTAAATTTTTGTTTCACCTCAAATTTAATATATTTAATTACTAAAAAAAGAAAAATATATAATTAATTGATTACATTGGGCCTGGTTATAAGAAATTGCATGATTCAACGATTGATTCATTACACAAGCAAAAGATAATCACTGCGAATTTTATCAGCACAAAAACGTACTTAGTAAAAGAAAATTGTTCATAAATATTAGCTCTTGTAGCTAGAAATGATAATCAATTGGGCCAGACCGAAAACTTTTGCCCTAGTTTAGGCTCGATCTTGAGGCCCAATTAAGCCCTAAGTAACTAAGCCCAAATTTCAGTTTGACCAGGCTGAGGTAGCTAGGCTTGAGCCTGACTAGACTTGAACTTGAGCCCAACGTCAACCTAGTCCAAGACAGCAAGACTCGAACCCAAGCCTAAGCCTAGCTCACCTTACCTTGATTTGATTTTATTTGATTTTTTAATTTAAATTAAAAATAATGTCGTTTTTATTATAATTGTCAGTTCAGACCTAACTTGGATAACTCGAGCTTGAGTCCACCCTGAGGCTTGGTTAATCGAAATTGGGCTGATTTTAGGCCCAAATATCCTTGGCCTGAGTCAATCTAAAGGACTAGGTAGAAGCCTAAGATCTGGTGGACAGATCAGCTAAACCTTGAAAAATAAGTTGTCTTATCTTTTGTGCGTTACAAGCAAAAGCAGCGGAGTTGACACTTCAATTCACCCTCTACTTAACCCACTTGGCAGTGTAGTTGTGTTTCAACTTTGGATCCCCACGAGATCTTGTTTGGTGAAATGTAGGTGCTGTCAAAGATAATGCAGAACTTGGTCACTTATGTTGGGGACCTAACCCTACTTTTGAAGAGTCAAGCAAGCTATAGTTGGAGTTCGGTACAGAAGTTATAACTCCATTTCTAGAGAACATCGGAGTTGGTAAAAAAAAAAACATAAATCTGGCATCTCGGCTTCCACCACGTAGAGTTGGAGGTTGATTCGACAGCGGTGCATCAACTCCTGTCTTCCTCAGGTTCCCATACACAGGTGGTATGCCCTATTGTCGCGAGCATCCGCAAATTGTTTCACTGCAATTGAACTGTTGCCCATTGGCATGTTTACTGAGAGAGCAAAGAAATGTTGATTTGCTTGTCACTCACGTTGCTAATTTTGATTATTTTGATATTGCACCTTTCGGGTGCCAACGCTTCCTCCTTGAGGATATGTCGGCATTAGTTTTCCCAGATTCTTTTTGTAATCTGTTTTGCAGTTTTCTTTTATTAAAAAAAAAACATAAATCTATCAAAAAGTGGTGTTCAACTCCTTGTTTTTCTTGGCTAACCGATCAATGACTCTCAATTTTATAGTTATGAGTATTAACGAACTATTTACTAATAACTGAACGATTGTACATCGACATATTTATCAAGAGAGTAACAAATGTACCGACTGACTCGTTAACTATGCAAGACATTTTAATTTAGGAATTACATCCTTTTAGAGACTATGTCGAATATTTGTTTCTCTAAACTAGTCTTTCGTTAACTTTCCTTTTAACAAAAAAAAAAAAAGTCTTGGCCTTCATTTGTCATTTATTGCAATGTTAAATAGACTTTGCAATTAAGTTCGGGTGTGGCCTTGTCCAATCTGAAGTTAATAAGTTGGATTTTGTTTGACTGAGTTTTGGAACTTTTTTTTAATTTTTTTAACAGTCTATGCTTAAGTTTAGCCCAAAGTTCGAAAAATAAAAAGATATTATTTTTATTATATTATTTTGGAATAAAATGACATTATTTTTAAAATAATATAATATATGATTATTGTTTACAAAAAATAATATAATAAATCTCGCATTGGCATGCTCTTAATACTTAAGTTTGGATGTGTGTTGGTAAGTAAATAAACCAAACAAAATACATAAGAAACCCATAAATGAAATCTCAATCACATTTTGTATACCCTAATGTGGTTATTTTCAACAATTCAGGCTGTGTTATATTCTCAAATAAGAACATTTTAATATATGATTTGAATGTTTTAAAAACTAGACCGAATGTTAAATTATTAAGACTAGAGAACGCGAGGGACGCTTCAAGTTGTCGCCATCTATACGCAATCGTGATTCGTATGTATTATTTTGGCCGTATATTATCATGGACTAAAAATTATTGTTATTATTATTAGAGATTAAATATTTTATAACAAAACATTAGACATTTGTCTAATATTTTGTTATAATTTATTTTCGACAATTAAATCCAATTCAATATGTTGTTTTTTTAAATTATTCTTAGGGGGTGCTTGGTTGATGAGTTTGAGAATGGGTCAATAGGTAAGGAATGAAAAATGAGTGGTTGGTTGTTGATTACCATTACAAAGACAATAGTTTAATATCCCACTTTTGGGGAATCCTTTATACCTTTCATGTAGTAGAGGAATGAAACTCATTCATTAATAGTGACTTTTTTAATAAAATATTTTAATATTAATTAATTAAAATATGCTTAATTAATTAATTACAATATAATTAATCAAAATATAATTTATTTATTAATTAAAATATTGTAATTAATTAATTATTAATTGAAATAATATAATTAATTAATTAAAATATAATTCATTCGTTAATTACAATATTGTACTTAATTAATTAAAATATTATAATTAATTACATTATAATTAATTAAAATAAAACTAATTAAAATATAATTATTATTTAATTAAAATATTTTAATTAAATAATTACAATATAATTAATAAATATTAGTATTAATTAATTACAAATATAATTACAATTAATTAATTAGTTAAAATATAATTAATTAAAATATAATTCATTCATTAATTACAATATTTTAATTAATCAATATATTATAATTAATTAATTAAAATATAATTCATTCATTAATTACAATAGAATTAATTAATTAATTGAAATAAATAAAATTTTATTTATTAATATTTTTACAAACCACCCATTATCAATAATAATAGGTAATCATTCATTCCTCTTAACCAACTATTATAATTATAATGATAATATCTATTTATATTTTTTACTATATTCATCGCCATTTTTATTACGATTCCATATGCGAACCAACCCCTACCTTATTGCCTTATTAAAATAAAGTTCACTCACAGTCACATGTATAAGGAGTGGAATTTCCATTTTCCAAGGTGAATATGCAAAATTAGCACAGAAAACAATGGAGTAATGGATAAGATCTTTCACCGATCGAGTTTGCTCTTACTAATTATCAAATGGATTAGTGCACAGATGCCATCCATCTTAGCCAATCTAAATAAATTGAATATATCAATAAATAATTCAGAATAGGTGTTAGAAAGATATGTAGTTAGAAATATGACATTATTGTTATTGCCAATTTTTCATTGTACTTTGTAATAATTATTTAAGCATGACATTAGAGCCCTTTTATAACATGACAAGAGTCAATAAGCTCGGTATGAATTGACCGAATTTTTGATTGGGACTAATTTTTTAAAATTTACAAGTCTTAGGCCAAATTTGAGTTTAGGCTTTTCAGTTCATTCTAGTCTGAAACTTAAAAATTTTAGATAAAAATGACATTATTTTAAATAAAATAATTTTATTTTCTAAATTTTAAAATTAAAAAAATATTCAAGCTGGACTGAACTTAATCTCAATCGAACTTTAGATCACCCAAGTCCAATCAAGCTCAAATTTGGGTTGCATACCTCAAGTCTAGTCTTGCCTAGCCAATGCCATCTTTACTTATGTTGCCTGGTATTACACTTGTATAATTTGTAATTATTTAAATAATATCATTTAACTATAATGTAAAATTGAAGTTGTTTTCAAGATAACTCATTTTCTGCTTATTTTTAGGGTGAAGCAATTGTAGATGTAGCAACAACATCTCATATTCTAACTAAATCAGCTAATTTTCTTTGAAATAAATGGGGTTAAATTTAAAAATTATCGAAAACAGTCTCTCTATTATATAAAAATAAGGTTATGTATTAGTGGATATTCCAATATCTCGCATTTCAACAGGACTCTCGTTGATTATTATTGTTGTTATCGTAGGACATGACTAGTTTATCCCTATATATAAAGAAAAGATGAACATATATAATAAATACATGATCATCTTCTTCTCTTTTCTTTAAGATTTTCAACTTTATTTTATCCAATCAATTTAAGTGCTTTGAAAAAGCTGGTTAAGAGCATTATTAAACAACATAGTCCCTTTAGCTCAAAAGGAGGCAAAAGAGATTTTATTATTGAAGGAGATGGAGTGGATGGTAACGATCATCAAGTCATCCTTTTGATTAATTATACTAAAGTGAGATTATTTATTGAATTGGTTCAAGTGGGTTGGATTGATTTTTTAAACCCGAATTCGACATGATCTAATTTTCCTAACCCTAATTATTGTACTTTATACAACTTTAGATGAACATAATATGCAAACCATTATGTACACTCAACATAATCGTCGTACATTCGAAGAATAAATAAGAATGTCATATGATTTAACGGCCTAACGTAACTCTTGAATTAATAATTTGAGTTATATTTAATTAGTTAAAGTCGAATTTAAGAATTAGATTGAATCTTAAACCTTTTATTTAAAAATAACGATAAAATATACATAATATAAACATTATATATGAATCAATAAATATTATAATAAAATAAGAGATTTTGAAAAATTTTACTTTAAAAACATCAAAATTATGTATCTTTCTTTTTTGAAAAGGAAAGAAGCTTGAGACATATTACATAACTAGTCTAGAGAAATAGACTCCTGATATATCCTCTAAAAGGATATATTGGAACCCAATAGGTGTTGTATCAAAAATAGTGATCCCTAAATTAAAATGTTCTGCAAAGTTTGCAAGTCAGTCGGCACACAGGTTGCCTCCCTCGATATGTATAACAATTTAATTTCGAATAAACGATTCATTAATACTCATGACTAATGAGTTTAGAGACATTAATCGGTTAGCTGAAAGAGATAGGATATTAATCACCGCTATATAATTCACTTCAAATTTGATCTAATGATAACCTATATTTCAAGCGAGCGTGAGCTTGAAAAAACTCTCCATAGAGAAGCACTAGTCAAAATTTTGGACGAAGCCTCCAAGTCAAGGGCCTTTGTTGTCATGAACCCTAAAATAAAAAAAATAGAGGAATATGAATGACTAAAAGGCATCACTTATCACTCCCTCTTCTGTTTTTTTCTGAGCCACATGTTCTTCTTGGAAAAAAAAGCAAATGGAAGAGCTTGAATGATACACACTCTTCTGCAACCTGGTACTTGCAGGTTGTCTATACCCATACGTGCTGTGTCATTTACCTGATGAGCCAGACAAGAACTTTCTCTTTGCTGTATATGTATGGTTTTTATTCCATAGAGAAAATAGAGAATTTAAGCGATTATCTCCATTTGCATGTGAGGCTTAAAGACTTTGGAGAGTGCTGACCTCGGTCACAGTGCTCACACGAATCCTTTGACACGAAAGTGAGGGAATAAATACCTCCTCCAAGAACAAAAGGTCTCATCTTTAGCACTCTAATCATTTAACCCTCACCAAAGATTTCACCTTTCACTTTTTCCTTTAACGTCCAGAGACACAACCCAACAAGCAAAGTGAAAACCCCCACCTCCTGTCTCTTGCAACACAATCCTCTCTCTCTCTCTCTCTCTCTCTCTGGGTTACTTTGCATAAGTGAAGGAATCCCAATGAGTCTCAAGCCACCAACCGTCATTTCTTGTGCTTAAAGACTCGTATCCATTATTGACACTCATGACCCAGTAGAAAGAAAAAGATTAAAAGGAGATGGATGTGAGTAGGAGGAGAGCTGGAGTTAAGAGCAGTGTTGTTGCAGGGTCTGTGTGGGAGAGTAGAATGAAGTTAGATGACGTGAAAGGCGGTGTTAAGGTGTTTAATGGAGAAGAAAATGCTGAGGAGAGTTCGGATTCTGGTGTGAAGAAGGTGGTCAGGAGAAGCCTGACTGCTTCTACTGTAGCTGCGAGTGGGAAGAGGAAGACTTGGAAATCTGAAAACTTTGAAGGTCCATTGCAGATAAGGAAAGGCAAAACTGAGACAAAGAATTGTGAAGAACAGTGTAGAGAATTGAGTGTTTCTTCTGATGGGATCAAGAAGAGCTCAATTCAGGCGAGGAAAGGGAGGTTTGATGGGAATAAAGAGCTCAGCAGGTCCGTTGATGGAAGCCCAGTTCAGGTCAAGAACGGAAGATCTGAAGGAATGAAAGAGGTTAGTGTTTCTGTTGATGGGATTGACAAAAGCCCAATTCAGGTCAAGAAAGTAAGATCTGAGGCAAACAAGGAGAGTCCAATTCAGACTAGGAAGTCAAGATCTGATGTGAAGGAAGATCTTGAATCTCGTTCACAGTTGAGGAAGGCAAAATCAGACTCAGTTGAAGCTGCACAAGAATTTGTTGAAGATCTTCCAGCTGATAATGTGATTGAAAGCAATTCAGTTCAGTTGAGGAAAGCAGAATCAGAGCCTGCCAAGGTATTGGATGAATCAGTGGCAGCTAGTGTAGAAACTGTGTGTAAAATTGAGACTAACCCACCTGAAACAGAGGGTTCTGGATCTGAAGAGATTTGCAGAGAGTTTGGTGTGTGCCAAGAGGTCATTACTAGTACTCAAAGCGATGAAGCACCTAAACCATTGATGGATGGTTACAATGATGATCATGAGGATATTGTTATGGTTGATGATGAAGAATTTGAGGGAGACGAGGAAGAGGAAGACATTGATGAGGAAATTGATGATGTTGAGATTGAGAAGAACCTCGAGATCAAAGAAATTGACATACCAGAAGAGAAACCTAAGAAAGTTGAAACAAGTTTGCCAGAAGAGAAGCCTAAGAAAGTTGAAACAAGTTTCCCAGAACAGAAGCCTAAGCAGACTGTGAATCAAGAGAAGAAAGTTCATCAATTTAACAACAGAACAGCACCCACTTCTTCAACTGTAAATAAACAGCCTCCTCCTGTCATAAGGAGAGCAACATTTTATCAAAATTTTACCAAGCCAACTCCAAGTAAGCATCTTTATCTTGATGCATTCTATGTTTATTCACAAGTTACTTGAATCTAACTGTTTTAGCATATTCCCTGCTTGCAGTTCCAGTAGCTAACCGATACAGTAACTTCCCAGAAACCCATAACAAGCTTCAAAATCTAGGTGATTACCTCGTTTCAAGAAAAAGTTTGATCCTTTTGCTTGAATTGTGGCTCAATTGTAATGAATTGCCTTCAATTTGTGAACTTTCTGGGAAATTTTCAGTGGACTTAGTGATGTGGAGAGACATATCAAGATCTGCTTTTGTTTTTGGAATTGGTACATTTGTTATAATTTCATCATCCTACACCAAGGATATCAATGTCAGGTAAGACTTATCAGGATCTGAAATCTTCCTCAATTCTACAAGAATTCCCCTGTTTCAGAACAGAGGCCAGAATCTGAAACCAGTTTTGTTCTTTTGTATCTCCTTCTACAGCTGCATTTCTGTATTCTCCTATCTGGGTCTTGTTTATCTTGCTGCCATTTTCCTCTACAGGTCACTCATTAACAGGTAATCACAAGCATTCATGTTAGTAAGCAAATCATAACCAAACTGGTATCAATTGTATCTTCTTCTTTTCTGTCTAATACATCCTAATTCAAAACAGGGGAGTTGTAGATGTTGGTGATGGTGCAAGCTATGTTCTGGGTGAGGATGAGGCAATTTGGATAGTGAAATTGGTTCTGCCATACTTAAACGAGTTTCTGCTAAAAATTAAAGCCCTTTTCTCTGGTGACCCTTCTACTACAATGAAGGTAAATTTTTCCTTTTTTTTTTGAATAATTCACAAGAAATTGCCAAAAAAATAAAAAAAGCTGATGAATTGTTGCAAATGGCAGATGGCAGTACTTCTGTTTGTTCTAGCCCGGTGTGGCAACTCCATAACCATATGGAAGATGGCCAAATTGGGTATGTTTGTTTGCTTAATTTACATAAATATGAATTTCGCTCGTATATACATATATATATATTGTTACCATCGACCTCCCAAATCTTACTTTATTGTAGAACTTCAGACTGAAGTGTGATTATATATATATATATTTGTTACAAAGTCCTAAAGCTTGATTTTGGTCATTGACTCAGGCTTTTTTGGAGTGTTCACTATACCAAAAGTCTGCTCTTTGTACTCCTCACAGTTAACTGCATATGGTAAAAACCCCAAATTTCCTTCAAATTTATTTAATTTAATCTCTTATTTGTTATTGCCTGTGTGTGTTGGTGTTTGAGTTATGATGCCATACCGTTAGAGCACAGAGACCACCGTAGACTAGCAGATCATGTACGTTACTTTCATAATTATGGCCTCACAGGACGTGGGCCCAATAATTTTGGTTGTCTTGAGTGTCCAAGGACAGAACACAGATGCTGCAACGGCATCCTTCATGATGTGATCTGTAGTAGGTTGATCTTACGGGTCCTACAATGACAAATATCAAGTGATCACAGACACGATGCGGATTAAGTGCATCAGTAGGACCCATCCTACTCTTTAGGCCTTTTCTTATAAGGCCTAGTAAACTTATCTTTAGAAATATTACCTTTAAGGTCTAGCCCAAACTTACAAATAAAGGTCGAGCCAAACCCGACTTACAGTTTTTCTATTAATTAAGAGTACGATTACGTGTTATTAAATTTTCTTAAATTTTACGTATCAGCTTAAACAGTTATTGTTATTGTTATTATTATAGTAAACTCAACTTGAACAATCGTAACATTAATGTCACATCTGCATGTGAGTTTACCGAAAATAGTCTCTTTATTATTTAAGAGTAAGGTTGTATATTATCAGACTTTTTTAGATCCTGCTTTATTGCAGAACGTTAAACTGGATGTGATGATATCGGTGATGATGATGATCATATTTCTGAATTTTAATTTTCATTATTTTTAGTGTAATATTATTGCTACAAATTGAATTACATGGGCATTTAATTTATTATTTATTCTCTTTGATTGAAAATCAAAACTTTGGAAGGTAAATTCTGGATCCGACGGTTCGGTGATGCGTGGGGCTCGTGTACACACAAGAAAGCCGTGGCTCTAGCCATATTTAGCCTTGTGTGGAACCTGTCTTCAATGGTGGCTCGAGTCTGGGCAGGTGAGGAAAGAAGGGTCTCATTTTAGTACGGCTTTCGGTGAGAATCTCTCTCTCTCTCTTCTTATTATTATTAACGTGTTGGTCTGTGTACCGTACTTTCAGTGTTCATGATGTTTGTGGCCGTCCGATACTATCAACAAAGCCTCGAGAGAGACGATGATTGGGTAATGGAGGAGGTGGAGGAGGAGGAGGAGGAGGAAGCAGCAACCAATGAAACGATTCCAGGTGTAGGGCAGAGACAAGGGGGTGGGCCCACAGTTGTAATAAACAATAAAACAAAATGGAGATATTAAGTAATAAACATATTTTTATTAGGCAAATGTGTATTTATTATGCCAAAATTTTCCGCTTTAATCAATAATAGTTAAGGATTTGTGTTCAAATAATTCATATATTTGTAAAACCATATATAATAATGAGATATATTTTTAAAAAAATTATAAAAAATGACTGCTCAAATGTACAGAATATCTTACCTTATAAGGATCAGAAGAAAATCATCAATTATACGTAACTTTTTTTTCTATTTTACAAATAAGCTATTTTTATGATAACCTTATCAATTAATAAAAACATTATATACATGTAAAACCATATATAGTAATGAGATAGGAGAATCTAATACTTGGGCTCCCTAAAAGGTAATCTAATACTTGGGCCCTAAAAGTTATCTTCTCTTAGTTCATTTCATTGCTTTGCTCTAACACTTGGTTCAATTCATCCTTCCTTTGGAGATGTGTGTGGATGATAATTTAGAAAGCTTAGCTAATTTTTTAAGAAATGTTGGCTAAATTATAATAAAATTTATAAATTATGCAATTTAAATAAACTATTTATGGAGTTAATTGGAATAATTACACACAAATGATTGCTAGAAGTGGTAAGTAAGTGTTGTTATCACACTTTTTATAATTCAATTATAGAAGAATGGTAGTTGAAAAAAAGGTATATTAGATTCTGAATTGAGTGTGCCTTTTTCTCTGTCCCAAAAGAAAAAGCATTCAAAGAAATACCCACTTCGCATCACTTGCCAATTGTTGGAAACTATTTTTTCTCGAAGACATTTGAGTTAGAACTCGGCTTGACCTCTCTGACCTAGACTTAAAGTCAACAATTTAACCCTAAGTTCATCCAGCTTAAGCAAGGTCTCAATCCTAATTTTTGCAAAAAAAGTTAAAATTTTAATCATCTAAACCTAACTCAAATTTGACACTTATAAAAAATTGACACTATTTTTAATATTTTTATTAGAAAATAGAATCGAGTTGAGCTCGAATTTAAGTCGAACCGCCTCATTCCCAATTAAGTGACATTAGACGTATGACATTGATAGACTAATAATTGAAGTATTTGAGTGTGTTTAGTAATGATAATAAATAGGGTTTGTCAATTTTAAGTGAATTTAAAAATATTTTAAAATTTTTAAGCAAATTTCGACACTAACACTAATGTCGTTTTGCGGACTTGTTAACTTGTCAGTGTTTGTGCAATTAAAACTGTAATAAAACGCACACGTATTGCTACCCCTGTCTTGTCTGTCGCTATTACACATGTCATGACTTCAATCATCAATTATCAATACCGATATCAATAACTTATTCGCAGTATGTAAAATGTTATTTAAATTGATTTTATTATTTAATTTTGTGTCATAAATTTGTTAAATAATTTATTTAAGATATATAATTTATAAATAATAATATATTTGAATATAAATTTAATATATTATTATCTAAATTTTAAAATTGTATCTAATGAATTCAAAAGAAATTAACGAATGTAATTTGTCTCTAAAAAAAAATACAATATTTTCTACTTTGCGAGAGTCATCGATGTATTTAGTGTCTGCTTAGTTAAGTTTTTAAAATGTAAATAAGTACATTTTTTATCGTAAAAGTTTTTTTTTAAAATGAATATTTAACTATAAAATGAAAAAAGATATAACTTTTTTTATAGTTAAAATACAACTTTTTAAAAACTCAAAATTGGAATTTCTAAAATAGCACATTTTCAGGTGGATTTTTCATATCAATTAATGAGTATATTTTTTAATCACTTTTACCCATATGTTTTACACATAATTATCACAATGTTCACAAACACATCTTTATGTTTATTTTGAGATTTATATAATATTATTTGATTTTTTATATGTTTTACTATTTAGTTTTGATATTAGTTTTATTTATGTTATAATCCATATAAAAGATTTTGTTAGGTATATTTTTATTTATGTTTCATATGGTTTAAAATTATATAATAATTAATATATTATACTTTGCATATTGTTTAATATATTTTAAATAATATTTACATGTATAAATAATTTTTATTATAAAATAGAGTATAATTAAAATTAAAAGTGCATTTTATTTTTATGTTACGAAACAATCTATATAATGAAACTCTTTCAAAAAAGTTCTTTTTTAAATAACAACTAAACAGTCACTTAACTTCTTAAAAAAACTCTTCTAAAAAGAACTTTATTGACAAAATTTTTATTAATATACGCTCATTCAAACATACGATTAATATGTCTTCACTTTGAGCAAATTATAATCTAAACCATCAAAGGCAATAAAATTTTTATTAATATACGCTCGTTCAAACATACGCTTAATATGTCTTCACTTTGACCAAATTATAATCTAAACCATCAAATGCCTTGTAACTCCTTGACCCTGAACTTATGACCCTCGTATTGATAAATGTCTAAGGATGTGTTTGTTTCAATTTTTGGAGATTAAATAAGTAGAATATTTTATTAATAAAAACTATTAAATATTCTCTTATTTGTTTCCTTCGACAAAACCTTCCCATACACACACACTCGTCGTCACAGTCTCCCCGAGGATATTCCAGGGAGATCCCTTCCTAACCCTAACACGCGTTCCTGACATGTATTGACGACCGTTAGATCGAGTTAGTTGGAGTAGGACCCATTTCTTGTTTTGCGAGACAGTCCAATTCGGAGGAAGCATTACTTAGTCCTCACACCGGCATGTGACACGACCAAGTTTCAAGGCTACTTATTACCGAAGCTGTAGTTATGGTACTAGGCTAGTAAGGAGTCAAATGTTCAAAAACCTCGGGTCTTAATAGTAACCGAATATGCTCGGGAATTCTCTTAGTTCAACGACTCCTTTTATGCCTTTTCCTGAACGTAACCCCGTCACGCCAAGCATATGCTCCCTAATATTCTACTAATCTTCTCTTCTTTGTTTTCCCCCCTTATTAAAATCCCTTCATTTCATCTCTCCTTGCCCATTCCGTTACCCTTATCCTCTCTTTTTACAGTTCCTTGCTTGATCACTTTCTCGATGAAGTTTGGTAAGAGACTGAAACAGCAAATTCAGGCAACGTTGCCTGAGTGGCAAGACAAGTTCTTGACTTACAAGGAACTGAAGAAACTTGTTCGGTCGATCTCCTCCGCTCCGCTGCTGTTGAGTGGATCCATCGAGTATGGAAACGCGGAGGCTGAGTTTGTGTATCTGTTGGACAATGAGATTGACAAGTTCAACGCTTTTTTCATGGAACAAGAAGAAGACTTCATCATCCGTCACAAGGTAAGTGTCCTTACCATAACTACAATTCGATTATAGGACAATTAGAACACCAAATGATAAGAGTCAAATTGGTAAATTCAAATTTCAGGTATAAGTGTGAAACTATGGCATATTCGTAAATAGTAATCTCTTGCAATATTTTGATAATTTTGTCAAAAAAAATTTATTCATTATTTTAAATATAATTTAAAAATTTCTCGTGTGTGATCAAATAAATTCGTTATTTGAAAATTACGTGACATAAATAATTTAGAACCGAGCATTAAATTAAATTATTCTTATGCTGACAATAACTTATTCTCGTATATTTTATACTTTGAGATTACGTCAATTCTTAAATCTTAGATAAAATGAAAAATAATATTAACATCTGTGATACCCCAATTCCCGACACATTTTAGTATTTAATTGTCGGAAGATTCGATATTTAAAAAATACTTAATATAAATAATTTAAAATTGACGTTCGTTTCGTCGAAGACAACGAACTTGTATCTCGACTAACATACTTAAAATTTTAGCTATACTCTTTTCTGTGTATCTTTGAAATAATATATAATCTCAATGCATTTAACCAACTTTGAATGAGTGTTGTTCAATTTTCAGGAATTGAAGCAGAGAATTGAGGAAGTGATTGAGACATGGGGTCCAAATGGAACTAGGCCTTCAGAGAAAGCGTATACAGAGGAGATGAGCAAAGTTAGAAAAGACATCATCAATTTCCACGGAGAAATGGTGCTTCTAGTGAACTATAGCAACGTTAATTACACAGGTAATACATAAAACTCAATCTCATGTTTGAAAATTTAAATTATAGATTGTGAATTAAATTACGATTACGATAATCACAAACGTCCGAACTTAGCCGGACTAGGGTTTACCGTCTCTCCGGGTGATCGTTGACAGGGAAAATTTTTGCAGGATTGGCCAAGATATTGAAGAAGTATGACAAGAGAACTGGCAAGTTATTGAGGTTGCCATTCATTCAGAAGGTGGTAGAGCAGCCGTTTTTCACGACCGATCTCATTTCCAAGCTTGTCAAGGAGTGTGAAATCACAATAGATGTTGTGTTCCCCGTGAGTGAGGAACAGAGAAGGGTCAAGGAAGCAACAGAGGCAATTCACGTAGCAGAAGAAGGGATTTTCAGGAACACGGTGGCAGCTCTCATGACGATGCAAGAAACCAGAAGAGGAAGTTCAACTTACAGCCAATTCTCTCTACCTCCTCTAAATTTGCCAGATTCTGATCTCGTTCAATTTTTGCAACACAATTCTCCTATACCAATCCTCTAGTAATAGAATTGGAAGATCTTGTCAGAGAGTTATAAGAGAACTTACCAAATTATATTGAATATTTTAAAATATATAAAAAACTAAACACGTTTTACTTTTTATTTTGTAATTTTGGATGTCATGATCTAAAATCAGAAGAGGAAGTTCTGATTCGATTTAAAGTTGATGAATCAATTATAAATTGGTTGAATTTTATATTAAATTTGTATTAAAAAAGATAGTCAAATTCAATTCAAACAATTTCATTAAATTTAAATAAAATAATATCATTCTGACTTTAACATAGCTGAACATCGAATTATTTAATGTTAAATTAGACTCGAGTTAGACTCCGGTCATTATCATCCTTAATTACTATAGTCTTAAAGGTCTTGTTAAATAATCAGTAATAAAAAGACAAGAATGATATTGAAATATTTATCCTTTAGTGTTTATTTTTTTAATTATAGGAAATGATAAAAATAGAATTAATTTTAAATAATTCTCAATTTTTATTCGTAAAATAGTTTGAGTATAATCTGAACTAAAATAAGAGTTACAAGATAATAGTATAATATTATCTAGTTATTTTTCAGATAACTTAATATTATCATCAAAATTATATATTAAAATCTTTTATATTAATTTATTTAACAATTAATTTATTTTTATTAATATTTTTATCCTTATTATAATTTCGTATAATTATTTAAAAATTAATAATTTTATAAATAATTAAATTTTCAATTATTTATAAAAATAATATATTTTAACTAATTATTTATAAAATAAATTATATAATAACTAATAAAAAATCATTATCATTTCGAATATTAGCATAATTATTAACTCTCCAGACAATGCCACGTCAACACAACTGTATTTAACAGAATTAGCAACCGCAAAGCAATGAACGGACTTCGGTGGTCACGCACTCTCACGCTGCATTAGCACACCCCCAACCCCAAAGCCGCGGGTTTTCTGGTTTTCTTTTCCCTTGCCCAATCCATCAAACCACCACCGTATTTACCTTCAAAGGACTCCATAACCAACCAACATGCTTTTACACTGATTGGACTACTCTGTTCCTTCTTCTTCTTCTTCGTCATAGGGATTGTAATGGCCTCTTTTGTCGAAATGGATCTGGTTCCATTGTCACTCACATCTCTGTCCAGACGACCGTGCCTTCCTCTGTCAAGGAAATCCCTAATTTTCTATCGCAGGGATTCGAAATCGAAATTGGGCCTGCGCTGGGTTTTCAATTCCTCGAAACCCGCATTTCTAGCTAAGGATTACCGCATTTTTACGAAACGACACCCGATTGTTGCCGTTGCTAGGGCTGAAGCAGATAAAGTCAGGGATGACAACGCGAAACAGGTACATAAGTTTCTTTCTGGATGCTTCTTTCAATGGAGTTTCGGTTTTGGTTGAGACAAGTGCAAGAACTTTTTAGTTAGGTACTTAGTTAGTGAGTTCGTGCTTAGAGAGTTTGCAAATTATTTGTAATGGAATTGCTGAAACTGGTATCGTGTAGGAAGGGGATACAAAAGAGTCCGATGGTGTCTTGATTCAACAGAAAGCGAGTCAATTGAGGAAAAGAATAGTTTCTGGAATTGGAATTGGGGTATCAGTTGGAGGTGTGGTGTTGGCTGGGGGATGGGTATATACCGCAGCTATAGCGGCTGCTGTATTTGTGGGTGCGCGAGAGTACTTTGAGTTGGTTCGGAGCCATGGAATCACCGCTGGAATGACACCTCCTCCTCGATATGTGTCCAGAGTGTGCTCTGTAATTTGCGCTCTCATGCCCTTATTGACATTGTAAGCTTGATTGTCGTATGCTGTTCAATTTTGATTGTGAATTTTTATTGGTTCTGCCTGAAGATCTATTTGAAACAGGTTATGTGTTTGCTGATCAGGTACTTTCTACTGTATGGTCAGGTATTTTGGTCGGATAGACATCTGGGTCGCATTTGCTGCCTTTGTTGTTGCAATTGCATTGCTTCTACAGAGAGGGAACCCTCGCTTTGCGCAGCTCAGCAGTACCATGTTCGGCCTATTTTATTGTGGCTATCTTCCTTGTTTCTGGATTAAGCTTCGTTGTGGCTTGACAGCCCCAGCTTTGAACACTAGTAAGAAGTTGATCTTTTTATCCTTTCCAGAACTAGATGCCACCACTAGGTTTTTTAAGGGTACAAATACAACACATCTTGAAGCCTTCATTTTCCTAAGAAAGTGCGGTTCGCTAGTTCTTCTTTCAAACATGTCATGTCACTGAACTGTTAGTCTGTGCTTTTCTTAAAGCAGCATCTCATGTTTCTATAATGTGGACATTGATAATTTAGTCTTATTGGTGTTCAACTGTGGATGTTAACTCATACCATAACTGTCATGGCAGGAGAAATGCATTTATATAGCTCACGTTTCAAACCAGTTTATTCATGCTTCATATTTTTTGAACCTGTTATCAATTTTGTCCATATGCACTGTCCTGTCTGTAGATAAAGTTGGGAAATTCATGTGCTTCCATTGTATATGAAATTGGGAATGGCACAAATGAGGCATCAGTCTCCCTTCACCAGCCTAAGCTTCTTAGTTTGATGCTTTAGAATAGGTTCTTTTGGAAGATAAATTCACTTCTACTTTTCACGTTCACCTTAATCTGGGTTTTAGTTTCTTAATGTGTACCAGATTGCTATTGCCCTTCAACAAACTGTTTTGTTTGCTAAACAACTCATATCGTGTAGGAATCGGAGCAACATGGCCAATTCTTCTTGGTGGCCAAGCTCATTGGACTGTGGGTCTTGTTGCAACCTTGATTTCTATTAGCAGTGTCATTGCTGCTGATACATATGCCTTTATGGGTGGCAAGGTAATTAGACTTCTTGAATGATTATCAGATATTGATTGAAACCAAATGATATGGGCGTAAATGTTTAGAAATTGGTTCTAATCATGTCCTCAAGTGTCCTTGCCCATGGGTTTTAAAATTTCCTGTGCCAAATGCTTGGGCATGGAATTGTTTTGTTGGTTCAATGCTTTATCCTTGTATTGACAATCACTGCCTTATTCAGGATTTGAAGTATAATGATAGAACATGATTTCTTCAAGTTTATCATAGAGTTTTGCTTCCTTGATAAATTGTGTTAAATATTTAGTTTGTATTGTAATTGAATGTACAGATTAGAAGCTGGGCTGTATTGTTGAGTAATGGTTTTAGTTTTTGCATTCTGTGTTCATCCTACCCTATTTCCAACGTGAAACATTTATCCAATACCTATGCAGGCATTTGGAAGGACACCACTGACTGCAATCAGTCCAAAGAAGACATGGGAAGGAACTCTTGCGGGTTTGGGTGGCTGCATTGCTACTACTGTAATTCTATCCAAAATTTTTTGCTGGCCGGTATCATTCCTAAGGTATTAAATCTTCACTGATTGCTGTCTTGAGTCAATGATGAAAGTTTCTTCATTGGCTAATTATTTCTCAAGGATGTTAATTTTCTTGGTGCAGCATTAGGTCATTGTATGAGACTTTTCTTCTTAACTTGAGTGCCCCATTAAGACCCATAGATATCCACACAGGAAATCCCTAACTAGTTTAAATTGACTATTCCTGTTTTGCAATATAGCAGCAACTTTATACCTTACGCTTAAGATACAAGCAATCTTTGGATGAATTTAGTATGAGGGTAGTTATCATCGGAGATAATGCTGGCTCATAGAGTCCTATTGTATCTTATGCTCTTGCAGAATCTTGTGGAGTCAATGATGTTGGATGGCTAGACTATTCCAAATCTTTGATAAAAACATGTATGAATTAGAAATCACAAACTTTCTCCATTCAAAAGTGGAGTTTATGATTGGAGATACAGAAATTGACTTAAATCACAAACCTGCATCATGTACATATGTTTGTTTCTCTGTCAACAAGAATTTGATATCTTATTTGGTTGTTCTCAGTGCCACGGCTTTTGGGTTCCTTATTTTCTTTGGATCTATATTTGGTGATCTGACGGAGTCATTGATCAAACGTGATGCGGGTGTGAAGGACTCTGGCTCTTTAATACCAGGACACGGTAATGACCTTTTCTTTCTTTTTTGCTCCCCTTGTAGAAGTATGTTAGGTGGCAATTTTAGAATGTTTAACTTAATTTCAATGCAAAACATTCATGTTACATACACAGTGCACTGCATTTTATTTCCAGAGAGTTCTTTCATGCTGGATGAAAAATGTAGTGTAGTTCAGCTTCTAACTGGAGTAGTAAAAAAAATATTTAAAAAGACATAATATTAGAAAAAGCAATGGAAGGGGAATAGTGTTAAGACTTCTACTCAAGGATCGTGTCACAGGGAGATGGTTAGTCAGTTCGGTTTTCTTCCGTGATGTGTTGACGCGATGAGGAGCAATTGTGAATGATTGGAGCTCAAAACGAAGAGCTGTGCCTATCCGGAAGCTCGTTAGAGAGAGCTAAACTCCTTATTGAATTAGAACTAAACTAATACTGAACTCTCTAATTATGCAAATAGTCGACAAAATAGAAAACTCGGTAATAACTGTCACAGCTACTGCTGCTGTCCTTGCTTCATATTTCTGGCATAGCTATGTATGTAGAAGGAATCCATAACAAATAGCTACCTTGTTGGTGGTTTTGCTTAGTAGTTACTAGTTGATTAGGAACACATGGCCGGTAAATAGAAAACAACTTGCATCTTCCTGACGAGTTAGTCAATTCTTCTGATCTTTGCATGTCTATATTACCTGCAGACACATGAGAAATGTACCAATAACGCAATGTTACATTAAATCCTGTTTACAAATTCCATACCATGTGTAGGTGGAATACTGGATAGAGCGGACAGTTACATTTTCACTGGTGCACTTGCATTCTCTTTTGTCAAGACCTTTCTTCCACTATATGGAGTATGACAGCAATGTTCCATCAATTGCACGAAACTGAACAGATGTGAAAACCGCATCTGGTTTCTTATTCTGGAAAGCTAAGAGCATATGCATGCTTCATCCTGATGGAATGTGGAATTTCTCTTCAGTGGATGACTGAATGGTAAAGTGTCTTTATCCAAAAAAAGATAAATCACACGGAGGGTCATTGAATTGCAGATTCACTCGGTCACTGTGGTTCTACCCAGAATACATGTTCCGGAAAATATTTCCTCTTACACGCCATGAACTGTACTTTGCTGGCTAATCAGGTATGGCGAAGTTTTGGCAACTTTTGTGGGTTACAGTGGATCGTAACTCAAAGCATGTTTAAATCCTTATCTCAGCTATAACTATCAATCCATTCATTCTTTATAAATCCCATCGCTGTTATAGTTCTGAACATGGCCTCCATTTTAATATCTATGAGGAATGTCTCTGTCATAAGATAAAATAGCATTCATTATTGAATCTAAAATAGCATTCATTATTGAATCTATTAGGATTTGGGGATAATTATACCTGCTTAAGTTCAAAATAGCAATCAAAACTATCTCGGCAGGGTTCATAATTCAATTGTTGATTTGTTTCCGTTGCACTATGTCCGAGTTTTAAAAAGCCAAGTACTGACTTTTTCTGTCAAATTATCATAGTAATCCTCCTGTTATGATAATCACTTTGACCTTACACAACAGTGTCCGTCACTCCACCGCCAAATGCAGCATGACAATCCTCCATCCTATTATGTGATCGGGCCTTAATTTTTTTGACCAACAAAAGTTTTCAATTCTCTCTTGGACTGGAAACGTGTTGTTAACCTTATTCCTGAAAGCTAGGTCCACATGAGAAGTTCTTGGTAACCCTGTCGACCATAGTTTGCTAAAGTTGGTCATCAATGGCACAAATGACGAAATCAGTTGACAATTCTTGTCCCATAACTGAACCTTTAATTATAACTAGAAAGAAAGCTGTCAGCAACTATTTGTCGAGGCAACCACCACCTAATGACATAGTAGTTAAAGAGTTGGCAATTCTTATAATTTCACCTGGACATGTTTGTTGAACTTTTCTTCTTGATCTCATATATCCGGCCGCTATAGTCTTTCATCCAATAATTAACAACACTTGCTACTCCTAGAATGCTTTAGTCCATTGAATGTTTCTCTCTGACAATTATTTTTCCCCTCAAACATGAAAAATCTGACCGAACTTAAATAAACTATGTCTGCATTTGCTCCCAAATTTTCAGGAGAACATAACCTCTTCACCCAATAAGAAAATATGTCCGCATCAATAGAAACAGAGAAGGAAACCAAAAGGCCAAGAAAGTAACAAGCTCATGGATGTTATGATTTATAATTTTTTATATAATCAATCGTTCGGATTCATTTGCATATAATAGTCTATAAATTACATGCTTTTCATGTAATCTATTTAATGATTCACTGATTGTCAAGTGACAATATTCATATTATTCATCATTCTTAAGTTTCCAAGGTACGATACAGTTTTCATCCGTGACTTGAACCTTTTTTGGGTTGGTAGGCACAAAAAGGGTAAGTTCTACAGTTGTTAGACAATCCCCTGAGAACAAAGTTATCATTTTTGTGCATAACATTCCGTGACGATAATTGCTAGGACATTTGGCTAGGACTGAGACTGTTGAAACAGAGCATATTTCTTTGGAGAAGGCCTCACGAAATGATAAGATACATAGAAGACTAGAAAGGGACATAAGAAGTGAATGTTGGGTTGACCTAGAAGAGATAAACCCATAATACAAAACGAAAAAGAAAAAAGAAAGGAGAAGATAAGAGAAGAGAACATAGAAGAGATTGAAATGAACATGGCAGAAACTACGTATGGTACATGCAAAAGTTGCTTTGGACCCTAACCTCCACCAAAACAATAGGACAAGAAAAGCTTGATCGTGAATAGTGATAGGAGACTGATGAGGACCCTACCCCTACCATTGTGGACTTTTCACAAGCTTTGAAGCTCTTTACTTTTAGAATTTGGCACCTTGTTATTAACATAGAACATGAAAGGCAAAATAAAAAAACATGTGGGGTTGCAACCAATGCGTTGTTTCGAAGCTGACTACGAAAATGGAGGAAGAAAAGGATAGAAAGGAAAACTTAAAGGAAGAGTTGGAGGAGATATGGTGGGCAAGGCAAAGCATCTATTAAAGTATACGAGAGACATAAGGGAAGGATGGAGGCTAAGTAAAGGATCTTGAGAACTTTTCTTGGACACGCACACCCACGTAAATATGTTGTCTATCTCTCAAGCCACAACCCTCCACTTCACACTCACCTTTCTTCTAACTTTTCGTTCCTTTCTTAACATTACTTTTCACTAACCATTTGCCTCGGATGCTCTACAATGTTAATCACCTCTTCTTATTTTCTTCGCCCCTAATAATTTCTTGTAAAAATTCACATTTATGAGTCAATCATGCCCACCATAGTAACACAACTAATATTCTATGGCAATTAATGATGAATTATGTATTCTTATGATTTCATGCTCTACATTTACTGTTGCAATTCTCTTCTAAGTCATCTTATTCACACATTTATGTGAGACCTACATAAATATATAGATGAGATAAGTTGGAACAACAAAAGTGGAACAACATACACCTCTTCTTTACTGTTTCCAAGATGAGTTTCGAAATGTTAAAAAAATCTAAGGGTTCAATGAATAGTTTTCATAATTGAAAATCAGTATCTTGATTATTCCCTTGTTTTTAAGTGGCATTTAGATATTATAGAAAGGAAACATTTTGTGCTTATAACATCAAGATTGCCTGATGATTTTGATGTTTCGGTGTACCTAATTAAAGTATGGAATAAATACGTTTTGACTCATTGCCTAAGATTTTGATTTTTGGAACCATCACATCCAAAACAGTATTTTGAACAGAACAGTAAAGCTTGTCTTAGCAAGAGGAATATATGTGTGTGAGCAATTATTTGATAACCCATTTGCCTTCTTTGCTTTAAGTGAGCTTTAAGTTATCTTTTACATGTTAATTGGATAAATTATTAAGTTTATAAGGTCAATTTAAAGAAAATATTATGTATACAATTAGTGAGTGAGGCACTTAATACAAGTTCGTTGCACTGGGAAGAAGAAGAAGAGGACAAAAGGTGGCACACGCTTTGAAACTCTTTTGAGCATACTTATATATATCTTCATTTCTTGAAATTTAACTGAATTCCTTACTCCTAGGAGGGCTTCTTTAAGACAAAAGTGCCTTAACTCATCCAAATTCCTTAATATAAAGTTGTTTTTATCATTACACTTTCCATTTTCTTTATAGCTTCAAAAGGTTGCTCTGCTTTTATGGGCTTCCATATCTGGAAGATGCTTCAATTGCATGTTGGTGCTCTCTTCTGCCTCTGCCTCTGCTCTGCTCTCTCACAGAATCTGCTTTCAGCTTATTGAAGTGACTAAAAGCAACCAAACATCACTACACATTTGCTTGCTTATGTTCTTTCCCTTTCATCTTTACGGTGGTCACGGAGAACAACACTGGCTTAATCACGAAATTTAGAAAGATCTAGTAATATGTAATTATTATTAAAAAATATCTTTTAAAATATTAAACCATCAATTAAAATAGAACAAAAATAATTTAACTTACAAATTACTAATATTGTGACTTAAGGAGGATCACTAGTGAACAAGTTCAAGATGTTTGAAATAGCTAGCAAGGATGACTCCTTTTTTCGATTCGAAATTTGCTCGATTAAAATTGTTATATCTTTTGAGTTTAAATTTATTCCGAAAATCGATCAACTCGAACATTTATCTGTTAACCTAGATTAAGCCAATTTGTCATCTATAGTAGTTAGTTTCACTTAAGTTAGAAATGTTAGGTAAAAGATGGAAATATTTACAATAGAATAAGTTCTATTATTTTATTAAAAATTTCTCCATTTTTTACAAAAATCACTATTAAAATCAGGTAATAATTCTATTAAATATTTTGATAATTATTTAAAAATTTTCGCATCTTTTTAATCTTTAAATCAAGCTTGATGCATTAGTTCTGTGGATTGGAAAGTGAGCTTTTTTGGTGCTTCTAATACAAAAGACATTCCTCAGGCATGAAAGTGACTCTACGTTACTCTTCAATAGACTGTTTAGTGTTTGTGCAGTTGGGAATTGTCCTCTTCATGTCAGAAAATAAAATACAGGACACTAATGAATACTTTTTTTAATAAAAACGGAGGAATTGTAATTTTTATCATTTGAATATGAATTGGGTAAATCTTTAGATTGATATAATAGTCTGTAAATCACGTCAATCAGATACTCTATAATAGGCAAGCTCTATACGACAAGCACGATCGAGAAAGCATAAATAGAAGATTTAAACACAGAACTCTTTAGCTTCATGTCTCCCACTCTACTAACTCAATCATCTTCTAAAATGCGAGACTCATAAATGTGTAATCTTGTTATAATAATATAAAGCAAGAGTATAAAATAAGTTTTTTTATTTCAAACATATTTGTAATTTTTAATGTATTTTCACTTAAAGTCTATTATTAAAAAAGGTAAATTGTATTCTCTTTATTATTATTATTTAAACTTATAATTCTTTTAAATTAAGAAAATTATTTCACCAATTGAATTATAAACACGAAATTAGTTTTTTTGTTATATTTGAAATTTTTGTTTAAATTTTATCTTTATGTCAACTAATGTATAAATTAATCGTTTAAAAATCAAAATTAGATACACATAATCACAACATAGGCCAACACTAAGCACTATGTAACAATTCATTATTAGGTTCTTAAAAATGGGCTGAAAAGAAAATTGCAAATTTGTACGGAACCTAACAAGCAAACAAAAAGAAAGTACCAAACAAAAGCAAGCAATTAACGTACTCAAAAGCAATCAATCATACGGTGTGTCACCAACTTTTGACCAATCGCTCTGTTATTCATCCCATAGCAGCAATGATCGGACGGTCAGAATCGCATGATTTTGACATTTCACCAGGGAATACCATCGTCTAAGATATAGGGTACTATTGATTAAAAAATCAAATCATAATTATAAATTTTTAATTTTTAATTTCAATTTATCTTAACAATTTATTATTAAAATTAATTAATTAATTAACTCACCTTTATAAATTAGAATAAATTAATTCATTTTTATTTAATAGTTTTATTTTTAAATTAAAATTTAATCTTTTCAATAACTATTAATCTTTAAAATGTAATGAAATTTTAAACTTTTAAATATCTTATTTAATTTTCAATTCAATTTTTAAAATATTACTTTCATCATTATTTGCCGGGTTCACATTATTTTGAAGATTTTTTAATAATAATGATAAATTTTTAGATTATATTTTAAAATAATATATTTAATTTAAAATTAAAATAATAATTATCATCGTCATCACACCAAATTTAAAATTTTGCAATTAAATAAAATATGAAGAAGTCTAATAATACACAGCTTTATCTTTATATAAAAAAATATTTTAAATAAATTTACATATAAATATGACAATAAAATATATTAGACTTTGAAATAAAAATTACAAGCGGTTCAAACTAATCTCCGGGTCAAATGGGTTTATTGGACTTGACTCGTGGGTTTTAGGATGAGATTAGATTAGGTTGGGTTTCATATCGACTGTCACTCGCATTCCCATCATCAATCTTGTTCGTGCATCCTGACCGTACACGTGGAATCCCTAGGATTGCGACCATTCGTTCCCTCTACAAGGGATGGGACCCAAATGTTATGTGTATCTATCCACTGGTCACTTTCTGGGTCACTGTCTCCACCTATAGCAACACATGAGACAACCAGTCACAATCGTCCGATCGTGGTTTGGTACACTGTAGCCAGAGTTTCTCAGAGTAGTGCATCGTGGGACCCCACTTCCCTTTTCCGCTGACATAAGGAGCCACGTGTCGATGATGATCGCTTCTACGCAGTTGCTCCATGCGCTTCACATACCTTATGAAACCCCCCATCATGTAGAAGAATTATTTTTTTGTTTTTAAAAATTTTTCTAACCAAATTTTATAAAATTTTTATTAAATAATTTAAATTTTTTCATGCCTATTTCAATTTAGGAAAATGGGGTACAATCTTAGAATAATTGATAAAATTGTTCTTTTGTAATCAAAAGATCACAGATTTAAATCACATAAACAGTCTCTTTGTAAGAATATAAAAAGAATACTATATATATCAAAGGTTCTTATGAGACCTTTGCTAAAATCTTATTAATGAACCCTAATGAATTGAGGTAATATTAAAAATTAAATTTACACAAAAATATTTAATACATTAATACTCACAAATAACTCAATTGTTGAACCAATTTGACCTTTATTTGATATGCTAGTTTTGTTATGAGAGTCTAATCCTTAGTACTTAAAGCCAAATTCAACCTAATTTACTTTTGTTAATTCAAATAAATTATATAAAAATTTAATAAATTTAATTGATTATTTGATTAATATAAAAACAAAATTAATTTCTTATGTTAAATTTAAAAAACGTGTGACTAACTCTAATACTAAATCCAAAAATAAATAAATAGTAAAAGACATAAATTTTCCTACAGTTTAAACTGTTAAAATTCTAGCAAAAATACCTTTTTTCAAAAAATTTCTTAGATTTCAATTAAAAAATAATAACTAAATATGCAACATAAATATTATATATAAATTAATTAAATATCATTAATATCATAATTTAACT
>JANZLD010000004.1:2191623-2207396 GCA_026413575.1 Erythroxylum carthagenense
AGATAGTTACGACAATTAGCTTGGAGGATTCACTTAGAATCTAGGATGGTGCGCTCCGATATTTGCCAAACTCTAGAGAGTTCTTACAGGACTCTCGCTTGTCTGGAGCCTAGGCTTCCGTCGCATAAAACTGGAAGTGAATTCACTCACAGTGCACAAGATCATCTTTTTCTCGGCCAACCGCACACTGGTGCTCAACCTTACTGTAATGGACATTAACGAACTATTCACCCAGAACTGGTCTGTTGTTTATCAACATGTCTACCAAAAGAGCAACAGATGTGTTGATTGGCTTGCCACCTAAGTTGAACATTCTGACGTTGGTGTAACATATTTTGATATTATACCTATCGGGTGCCAACGTGTCCTGCTTGAGGATATGTCGGGAGTCTATTTTCTTAAACTTGTTTTGTAATCTGCCACCGCAGTTTCTCTTTAATAAAAACAAAAGGGGTAGCGTAGGCTACAACACATGCATGCCTCGAACCAAAGTCCTTAGTCCGAGTGAGAGTGAGGAGTGCTTGGCTGTTTTGGTAAGGAAATGAGTAACAAATAATATCCAAATTTATCATACATAAAAAATGAAAACAATGCTCTTAAAGTAGCAACATGACATTTGCCATAATTTGCTTTGCCTAACCTTATCACTTCCAAAGTACAGCCCTTCAATGCTATTGTACATGGAAAAGTACACAATATCAGTTATAAGAGAACAAAGTCCATCCACCTTCGTACATATAAAATCATATATTTTTTACAATTATTGAGCCACACAACCGTACAAAAGCTAGTTTGTAATTGTTTTAAGAAAAAAGTATATATATATATATTTTTACACAACTTGTTTTGGTATTTCTATGTTATGTCATTATCCTGACGTTGATGGAGGCTGCTCTTCCTGCGTATACTAATTCAAAGGTACAATAATGAGATGTAAATATATTTTAATTTTTACAAATTCAAACATAACATCATTTTTCGGAAAATTTTGAGCTTCTAATAAAGTGGGTTGAGCTGCTCGAGCCACATTCAAAACTCAAATTTTTTAAAAGAAAAAGTTTGAATTTATCTCTCTTAATATTTTATAGGTTTTAGATAAAGTAAAAAATATTCTTATTTTTACGTATTTTTTTCCCTCATATAGAATAAAATAAACAAAATATAGGTTCGATTTGTTGTTATTTATAAGATCAAAAATAGACCTTATTTTATTTTATTTTTATAAAAATAAGCCCTATTTTATCATAAAGATAAGCCATGAGCAAGTGTCAATCCTACTCTTGCCCAAAACCGACCCTGATTTATCTTAAAATTAGGTCAATTCAGACTAAATCGAGCCAAATAAACTTTGCCAACTCTAATTGAAATAACATCAATAAAAATAACACATAATGAAAATTATGCCAAGATACAAGATCTTTAAAAGTTTACTAGTACGCAATCTTATTATTAATCAGTAAAGAATATGTTTCTAACTAATAAAAAATAAAATGAATAAATAATAAAAATGATAAATAAGAGTAAAATTGGAATAAAAAACCTCAATAACCAAAAAAGAAAAAATAAGTTTAAATAAATAAATAATAAGAAAAATAAAATAACTAATATATATAAATAATAGTAAAAACTACAAATAATAATAATAATAATACCATCATTGATAATCATAAACATAATAATAATAATAATCATATTAGCGATAATAATAAAATTTTCTATTATGGGTCATTTCTTCGGTAAGTTTTAATATTGTCAATTTGTCACATCTTTTTTTATTACCTCATCTCAAATCTTCTTATGCCTGTTTATTTTTCTCTTACAACTTTTAAGTAAGATTTAGTAAAATTGTCATGAGTATGAATTTGTTATTATATTTAGATTCGCGGAAATAAAAACAAAGTCATTTTATTTATAAATATTAGTTGGATTAATTTTATTCTTTAATTTTAATTATTAACAATATTTATTTTTATATTATATGCTTAATATGCATATGCAAAATAACGACTGTAACTTTTTTTATTATTAAAAATCAATTCCTTGCTTAAAGAATAAAGACACTGACTGGCAAAACTTCGACCACCAAGTAATCTAGTAGGCCAGTTCGATTCTGTACGTTCAATCACACAAGCGACGAAGTCGTTTGATGATCTGATCATTCAAATAACCATAGTCGTTTTATTTTAGCAAAAAACGTATTTCTAATTTTAAGGTTTATGGCTTTACACTAATATATAACCCAAAATTTTATTATTTTAAAATAATTCATTTGTAATAAATACGTTACTTATGTTTTCTAAGGGAGCGCTTGGTTCACCAAGGGTAATAGGAATGAAAATAAGAATGAATATAGTGAGGAATGAGAATGAATATAATCATTATAATTATGATAGTTGGTTAAGATGAAGGAATGATTACCATTACCTTTGATAGTGGGTAGTTTGTTAAACATTTTGAGAAATAAAAATTTATTAAAATTATTTTATATCAAATTTTAAATATATTTTAATTAATTATATTTTATAATTAATTATAATCAAATTTTGCGCTAAAAAACTTGAACAATGATTCCCATTCTTTTGGATTACCCGAGGAATGGAATATTATCAAAAACTGAGGAATGAAAGTGATACCTGTATAATGATAGATTGATACCAAACGTTACTTTTCAAATCATACTTATATCTTTTGTCCCATACCCTCAAACAAGCATATCCTAAAGTTTTAAAATAAAGGTAAATAAAATTTATGACAATTTTCTGTTGACCTTTTGAGGTTGTAAACTGTGTAACGGTACAATCAGACCGGCTATGGAATTTTTAGTATTACTTTTATTATATTCTATTAAATTTAATCTATATATTTATATAAGGTGTACATAAATATATGAAATAGATTAAATGAGATAAGGTTGGAACACCTTAACGGGAACAAAATACTCCGACCTTTTCAGTAATATTCAACATTGCTTTTAATTAATAAAAAATTTATTTTTAAAAAATTGAATATATTACCAGAATAAAGTGATAAGCGAATATAAGTTAAACCAATAAGAATAGAATAAAAATAATAACTACATTTTTAATTTAATATTTATATTAAAATATGAATTAATATTAATGTGATTAGTAATTAATAAAAATATTTTTTTAAAAGCTGCAATATTTAATTTATTAAAATAATGATAAAATATACAATTTAAATATAATATATATATTAATTAAATATTACTAATATAATAACTCAACATAATTATTTACATTTGGCTCAAGTTGTCTTTAGCTTGAATTATTTTATTTTTGTCATATTAATAATATTTAATAATAAACAATTTCTTTATTATGTAGAGGTAATATTGCGTAGAATTGACCTCTTCAGATCTTACTGCACTGCAAAATTTCAGAATGAGTGTGATGATGATGAATAAATTCACATTAATAAATTTAATATTTATTCATTATTCTTAATAAAAGATTTGTAAAAAATGAGAATTAAAAATTAGTAAATATTTTTTAATTTAAGAAATTAAAAAAAATATCTTATCAAATAAAAAAATTAAAAAGTAAAACCAAGTACTAAGTGCAAGGAAAGCAAACCCACTTCTCTACACAATGCCTTCCTTCAAAGACAACCAAACAAGAGCAAAGAAAGGCACTTCTCACTGAGTATTGTGGAGCAGAAGACACCTTAAGAGTTAAGACCTCCATCTTTTTGATCTTTCACTTTCTTCTTTGCTTCAGTCGATCCAGAGTAGAAGTTTCAGCTCGATTCTGTTCTCTGGAGATCCCAAAACTCAAGACAAGAACAACTGTTCTTTTTTTCTTCATTTTTTATGACTGAAAATGGTAGAGAACAACGACGAGAAGACATCATTGTCACAAAAACAACCTCAAATCTCCGATATGTTCCAGAAATTTGCACTTGCGTTCAAGACCAAGACTTTTGAGTTCTTCGCCGAGGAGACAACCGCCGCCGACGACGGCTTCTCTCTCCTCGACTCCACCGAGGATTTCATTCCCGACCAGAAAGTTATTATCCTCAAACCAGACCGACCCACGAACCAAACCTTAATCGACTCATCTTCAAACGTTGTTCAGCAGTCGTCCCAGCAGACACCGGACGAGAAGTATAAACAAGAAACCCAATTCAGGCCTGTAAATGCCCAGTTGACCCACACCTTGATTTCTTCGATTTTCGCTACGGTTTCTTCGTTTGAAGCTTCGTACTTGCAGCTGCAAACCGCTCACGTTCCTTTCAACGAGGAAGGAATAAATTCTGCTGACGAGGCTTTGGTTTCGCACCTTCAGAAATTGTCGGACTTCAAGGGGTTTTACAAAGATTTGCGTCGGAGTTCTGATTTTTCGACGGATTTGCCTATTGGGTCTTGCTTGGAAGCTCGGGTGCAAGAGAATCAAAGCAAGTTGAGAGTTTTGGGGACTGTTTCGGATCGATTGCAAGCAGAGATAGATCAAAAGGATAACGAAGTTTTGAATTTGAGGAAAAAATTAGGCGATGTGCAGAAATTCAATTCGAAGCTTTCGAGAAGGTTAACTCGTAATCTGAAGCTCAACTCGCGTTCAGAGGTTTCGCTTTCTGTCAAAGTTTTTGAGTCTATATTAAATGATGCTTGTAGAAGAACGCATAAATTCACTAAGGTTTTGATTCATTTGATGAGAAAAGTTGGGTGGGATTTGGATTTGGCGGCCAATTCAGTTCATTCTAACATTGAATATGCCAATAAAGGGCATAATCAGTACGCATTTTTGTCTAATGTTTGTTTGGTCATATTCAGAGGTTTTGATTTGAAAGGTTTTGGGTTGGATGAGAACGAGACTGAAACTCAATGTAATGGGCACTTGGATAATCCAGTGAAGATCAATGACTCGATGAAGCAACTGTTTGAGCATGTATCCAGCAGCCCTCTCGAGTTACTAAGTAGAAACCCCGGATGTGAATTTTCAAGATTCTGTGAACAGAAGTGTCAAGAGCTTGTACATCCATCAATGGAGTCCTCCATTTTCTGCAATCTGGACACGAATGAAGTTGTGTTGAGTTCGTGGAGGTCACTGAGCGTCTTCTACGAGTCATTGGTTAACATGGCTAGTTCTGTATGGACACTTCACAAGCTGGCATTTTCCTTTGATCCTGTTGTTGAGATTTTTCAAGTAGAAAGAGGGGTTGATTTCTCTATGGTTTATATGCAAGACGTTACGAGAAAATGCACCTCGTCAGCTAAAACAAAGTTAAAGGTAGGCTTCACAGTAATTCCTGGGTTCAAAATCGGGATAACGGTGATTCAATCTCAGGTTTACTTGAGTGGCTTGAAATGTACAGAGCAAGAGAACACATCATGACTTATGGCTTTAGTTGGAGCTGCAGCGTTCATTAAGATTTGAAGTATCTAGATTAGGTTACTTATTGACATATAAGTTACCTATGTTCTTGAGCTGTTTCGAGATTTAAGGTTGCTGATAAGCTTGCAGTATCTGCTATTGCACAGGACAGTGGGAGTGACCCTCATATGAATCTACTGGTAATCTTTTTAAGTTTGTTCATAGAAATACTCTCTTCTGAGTTGTGACTTTACACCTACTCTTTTCTTTTCAACTTCCCTCTTAAGCCTTTAAAAGTTTGCCTTTTCCTTTGTTCTTTGATCACCTGACTTGTGTATCAACTGTAACAATTATGAGTTGAACGGATAGTTTCACTATAATCGTTCAGTTTATCTGAATTTGCGGTAAAGTGCTAGCAATGCTAGCAATTTTGTTGCAGCACTGCAATGATAGGCAGAGTCATAACAGTTTGTTCTAGGAATCCTTCTATCTAAACGAACCATTTGTAGCAGCGGTAGTTGATGGTGAGGCTTGTTGCATTTTAGATTTCAGGAATCCTCAATGTGTCCAGTTCTGTGGTTGAGAACCACAGTTACAACACTTATGCCCTTCGAAGTATGTTCAAAGGATGTCCCGAAATGTTCTGAAACAACCCAAAAATGCATTCGGAGAGCTATGCATCGAGCTACCGTGATAATGTCATGAACAAACCAGCGAGCAGCTGGTCCAACCTTGCAGAAGAACATTAACCTGGGGAGGATTGTAAAAGGATCTTTCCTCAAAGCTATACTACAAGCTGAATAGCTGTCTATAATAATTGTTAACAACTTGTAAGAACACAAACAGAGACACCAAACTGTGTTTTTCTCTCTCAATGGAGGGTAGAAATCCTCTAAAGCTGGTATTTATAGCTCTGTTGCTTCTTTTGGCACCAGAAGATCTGATAAGTATTGATATTGTACAATTTGACTAAATCACTGAAGCAAAGTAATTTTCTCGAGTCATGGTACTAAACCTCTGTTTGTGCATATATGCCTACCTTTGGCTTGGAGACATACTGTATGACATATGAAAGCAAGTCCTTTTTCTTGTTTGTTTGTGTCTAGAACTAATCACTCTTGCAGATTCCCCAATAAGGGTACTTTAAGGTCCTCTTTTGTTTTCTATCCGTAACCTTAAATCCGAAACCCGATGTCAGTTTATGTTCGTTTTTCTCGTTTCCTCTTTGCCTGGAACAGGTTACCAAGCTTCCGCAAAGTCTTCATGGTAATTACCAATCCAGGCTCCATAATTGTTGACCTTGTGTTTGAGAAGAAACAGCCTTAAAGAAGAAGCATAACTCAGCGTAAACCTAGGCACTCAAACTGGGGCAAAAAGCTACTACCATTGATGTACTGATACCTAGCAAGGCACTACAATTCTGAGTTACGGGTTCGAGAAAATGACAAGATATACGAACTTTCTTTCTTCGAAGACCGTATTTAGGTGATAAGAACTCTTAACTTAGGAAAGTATTCCACATAGCAAACCAATAGAAAACAAAGTGAAGTATCTTTTGCTTAATGGAAGCAATTAGCTCTCCAGTACATAGAATCCAACCTAACAAAGTACAAAATTACTTTTGAAAAGAGCCAGCATATATGTCAGTGACAGTAAATAACATGTCATTTGGAGAGCCAATAGATAATAAGGAACAACGTACAAGCTGCAATAACAGCAGACAGTATAAGGGTGTCTCTTGATTTGCGTCTCCTTATAGAACCTTAAAATGTGGGGGAAAAAAAAGCACAAAATTAGTACTGAGTAATGGGTATAGCAAGGAAGTGAAGCTAAAAATACAAAATGCTTCATGAAGTACTACCAAGTACGCCTCGTATATTTGAAAATTTGTTACTTAGTCCTTTCACTTTCCCTTGAACATCTCCAAACAGAGTCCTTTGTGAACCTAATACGGCCCTTGTGGTTTGAGCTTGATTGATAACATCATCAATCTGCACAAAGTTGAATGAATTTTACTCTAATACGAGTAGCAATAAGAAACATTTATGCAACAAACATTAACCAAAATGCAATCAGTATATTGATCGAATAGCTCTCTCATCAATCAAACATACATAATCATTCAAAAACAAGAAGCACGTTTAAAGGGAGTAATTAAGGGTCTGACAATATATCAGTGCTTCCTCTTCTTCTCACACAACCATAAACACAATCTACATGTACATTTATAAACATATCCATTTCAAGAACATAGAAAGGATGAGAACCAATAATGTAGCATCTACATCGAGAATTTAAGTATTTTTTACATCATTAGCCCAATATTTCGTCAGAGCTATCTATAACAACGGACTTTCAGAATGTTCCTATCCATTGATGTAAATACACATAAGCATCTACATGGAAGAAACCAGTAAGATCTTACATGAGAAATGCTTCCATGGATGGCAGCCCTTTCCCGCAGTATCTGCACTCTTGGAGACATACTGCCAGATGCCTGCATGAAGGCACATATTGAAACTCAACCTCAAAAAAATGAAAAAGTGGAATACCGGTTAAAGGTTTGGAGATTGCACACAACACTCACCTTGTACTCTGTTATATCATCTCTGACAGAACTTAGCAGCTCGGCGTGCTCTCTCATTGAGTTTATATTTCCCTTGATTCGTCTAAATTCCTAAAGCAACAAATTCTAATTGTTCAATAAAGATGAATGCCGTAAAAGTTCTTAATGAAACAATTCAATTTCATAACTACAGAACTTCAAGTCACCTTACATACAGCTTAGATTCCTGCATGTATTAGCATATATGTATCACCTCAATCATTAAGATAAGTGTAATATTGCCAAAAATTGGGATAATAATTAGAGTTTGCTAATTAGCAATTGCAACTACATCAGTATGCAGATGTCTCAGCATGAATCTGTAGAGTATGCACTTACTGGCACTTGCAAGGCAGCAACACAACATATTTCTGCTGAGATGAAGGGAACTAGAAGCAGAACAAGGATGAAACGAAAGCAGGAAAGAACATACTAAACCTGAGTAAACTCGTGAAGTATGTCTCTGTGCCTTGCCAGCTTTTGAGTAACTGAAGTAGTTGGAGCTGCAGACGCAGCACATCTACTCATTGAATCATTTATGTCTAGCAGCTTCTCGAGCAACGATTGAATTTCCATTTCCATGGACTTCCATGACCTGCTGGATCCAAGAGTTGGTGAACCAGATTCCACATAACCTGAATCCAGGGCATGTTTTATCACAGAGGACGACAGTTTCATACAACTATGGAAATTCTAACGGATCAAAGCTTCAGACAAGATGGTACATTTCAGAATAACACATCAAAGACAACATAAGTTGCTAATGTTGTTAGTTCTTAGGACAACTAAAAGGTGCAAACTACAGATTCAACTAGAATCTCTGAATTGTGATATCCCTATCAAAACAATCTAAAACTAACAAATCTCTGGCAGAGAGGAGTTTATCCTTTTTCTTTATAAATTCTGGTCTACTTGTACACAAGAAAACATACACTGAAAAGCTAAATCTCCCTTCTTAGTTTTCTGCAAAAATGCTCGCGATCAGTCACTTGTCAATCTGGAACTAAAAAGCTATTCTCAAGATGGGAAATTCTAACTGTTAAAAACAATTCATAATAACCCCCAAAAATCAACAGTTCTCGATACCAAATCAAACACCTAAATGAAAAGGCCAAATAATTGGGGTACGAAAAATTTTACCTCCTTGAGTGAAGCGAGCACCAAGCTTAGCGTAAGAAGAGAGCTTGACGTCGAGATCTCCCTCAATCTTCCGAGCCTCTTTCCTCAATTCCTCCCAACCCGATTCCTGCAACTCTAGATTCGGATCATTCATTTCGGATCTTCCACGAATCCTCCACTACACACTTCTCTCTGCGTAATTTGGTGGTCGCTTCACTCCGTGTGCGCCAGTTCATAGATTGATCGGAGAAGATAGGTAATCAATGGGCCCAGAGAATGGGCCGAATCGAATGGCCCAATTCATCATTAAATTGATCAAATCAATATGATATTAAGACATTAAAAATATCGTTGTGAGATTAATCACAACTGATCGCAGCCTTTCAGATATTTATTGAAATAATATAATAAATAAAAAATATAGCTACAACTACCAAATAAAAATTTATTTTATAAGAATAACATAGTTTATATATTGTAAAAAAAATATTTAGATGCATATTGTAAGGTAATATTAACGACATTTATGAAATTTAAGTATATCAATTATTCTAAATTATTAATAATTTATTCAAAATATATAATTTACAAGTTATAAAAAATTTAGGTAACTCCATGATGAAATTGATCCATACCTTAAACTCAAATGCTTAATTTTGCTCATGATATTACTTCAATATTACTAATTAAAATAATATAATTTTATAAAAAATATTAAATCTACATTCAATCAAAAATTCGATCAATTTAAATATAATCCTTTAATTTCAAATTGGATTAGTCCAAATCAAAATTGTTATTTCAAGTCGGCACTAACAATAAATTTCTATTTATTTACTACTTTTATTTTTTTACCAAACCTTAGTGAGGTTTATACAAGAATTTATCTATCACCTTTTTAAGTACGAATCTTAAAAGGTAAATGTCAATTAGTAGGATTGGCAGGATCATTGATTGAGTGGCAAGGAACAGATTATCTGTTCTTATCTTATCTCATGAGTATCCATCTATTCAATAATTGAAACTCACAGAAAATAAATATATGTAAGTTCATGAAACAAAATAAAAACAGATGATTTGAACCCGCTTCTAAGGTAATCAATCCAGCCTTAAAAAAGCCATTAGGACTATATCTAGTGATTGGGATTTCAATTTCAGATAATAAGCCTCCCACCTTCAATTCTACCTTTCAACTTTTTAAATTTATAATTCTGATCCATGTATTTTCAAGTATTTCGACTTCCATAGTTCTGATACGATATTTTATAATTTAACCCTCAACTTTTCTAATTTATTAGGCATGAAACTCCAAAAAAATAAAAAATTTCTGTTATATTGATCCAAATCAACCTACATTCTTTTATCCCACAACAAAAAAATTGTTCATGAGCCACTTCAGGTATGTCAAGAAGTACAAGAACCAACCAGGAAAAGAATTGCTCTTTTGCTGCTTCTTGAGCAATCAAATACTCAAATTACAACTCATCTTTGGTAGACTGCGTGTCACCGGCACTGACCGGAAAAAGCCAACGGAAGGGCAGTAATAACTTACTGGTTATAGATTTCTTTTCTATTCGCTCCAGTTTCATGGTGCACACTGCATTGTAGCTGTGCTTTAGGTGAGGAGTAACAATTCCTTCCTAAGCAAAGGAAAATAGTGCATAATGAGGAGGAGGACAGGTAATTATCTAAATAAACACCAAAAATGAATGTCACATAAGTTATTGCAAAGTACCTTAAAGACTTCAAATGGACATAAGTCAGAATAATTACATCCCTGTACATAGAAACACGAAAGTAAATTCAGAATCCAAGATTGAAGATAAGAAAGGAGAAAAAACCGTGTCTATATATATGTATATATATATACCGGCACAGGAATGGGTTTCTCATTGTGAAGCACTTGCACTAAGTACTTGCTTGAAGTTGAAGAGCTTGCCGGACAAGTATACAGGACAAGTATGTTGTTCCCAGCAAAAGGTGCGACGAAACTACCCCACCAATTTCTACTCCGTGGAGGTTTTGGAGGAATTTCCAAGGGTTGTTCTCTTTGTATTTTCTGGAATTCTTGAAGATTTCAAACATTTTGTGTGTTCAGAATATGGTAAAAACAATGAAATCATACTTGTTCCAGATGTTGCTTATAAATGAAGATTAAGTCAACATTAGAGAATGGAAAGAATGACTAACCAGATCCTTCAAGGAAAAGCCCAAGTAGACATGTAAACGGAACCACAGTTTCCGCATGTGCAAATCGCAATCTGGCCTTTTCGTAACTTCCAGGAGGATGCTTCTCTACAAAAGCAAAAGGTATTAAGCTCAAGATATTCACAACTAAGGCCAAATTTTCTTTGAAAGACAAACCAACCAGGAAGGAAGAAATAGTGATAATCACTCTGGTTAAAGGAAAAACATAAAAGGGAAAAAGAATTCATTCCAGGAGGTTCCTTGTTTACTAGAGTATTACAACTATTATCCCACATGAAAGTTTGAAGAAGATCAGCAAAAACAACCAAACTTAAAGAGAACAACTGGCAATGGAATATGGAAAAAAAACTTAAATTGAAGCATTTGAATGCATTGACCTTCTTGAGCCTTGATTGCTTGTTCCATTGATTGAAGGACATCTTCAAGCAATGGAACTCCCATGCGATAGTTTAAGGATTGGCCATAACCTTTCAATATAAACACCTCCAAATCATCTGTCCATTCCAACAAAGCAACCTATGTCCAATTTTAAAATTTTAATATGATGAAGTGAAAACAGAAAATTTTCTAAGCTCTACTTCTGAAACAGAATGGAACATTCCATCTACCTCAGACGGAGTGAAAAGACCACAAGCCTGATCAACTATATCTAACAAGGATGCTTCCTGCCAAACCAAATAGAGACAATTGGACAACGCCACAGAATTAAAATTAGCTAAATAAGGGATCATTTATTACAATTCTGAATGATCTGAGACTTCATTAAGCCACAGAGATTTGACCATCACAAAGATGTGCAAGTCAGATAAAGTGAAATACCTGTTTACAAAGAAACCATAGGGAAGCAGTATCCTGTCTTGTGAAGTTTAACCCATAACGGTGAATTAATGCAGAGCTAATTTCATCCAATACAGGTTCCTTAAGTTTATTCACAGCAGGCTCTTCTTTTTCTCTATAAGCCTGCCAGCAGGCACCAAAGCTTTAGATGGATGTTTAACATCAACCAAATGGGACATGCAACTTATGGAAACAGAATGAAGTACCTTTTGCTGACTTAAAGCACAGTCAACAAGAAAATCGACCAAAAAAGGCAAACATGCAAAAATACCTTGTAGCTTTCACAAGTATCATAAAATCTAAGCAATTTGTCGCTTGCACGACTTTCACTGGTGACAGCAAAAGCTCGATGACGTCCGTGTCCAAGAGTTCCCTTCCCACTTAGCAGCCCCATGCCAAATGCCACAGCACTAGCTGATGCCCGGTGAACCTGTGACATTAAGAACATGAGACATTAATTGATTCTATAGAAGGAAACGAGGAGAATAAGAAACGCCTCGAAGTAACAAGAATGGAAATAAAGCATCAAATTGACAATTTGATTATAGAAATTTTACTCATCTAGAACAAGACACCAATCTCACCTGTGTCGCCTTGATTGTGTGCACATCTGGGTGATAATCCCCCTCAAACAAGCTGGGAAACATTTCCTTAATCCGAATTCCAAGATGATACAGTTCACCTTCTCCCTTTTCAATCAATTCTCCACCCTTTGACTTCCCTCTCCAAGGAGATTTCCAGCCCCGCATCCAAGCAGGAACATTATGAAAAGTCGCGTCTCTCATAAGTTCCTCCAAATGAGAACCCAGTTTTTCCAACTCCTTCATACGCTTTTTGGTGGGAGAACGAGTCCCATGTCTAGCCTAAAATCTAACCTCACATCAATTCATTTCCAATTTAAACTTTCAATCCATAACATTTAACAACTATATCACACCAACTTAAGCCTTGAGAAATCCAAAAGCGAAACCACATACCAGACAAGCAAAGCATATAGTTGAACGTTGAAACTCGAAAAGACTAACGAATCCAATTGAATTTTGAAAGAGGGAATTTACCACGAGGTTTAAGTGGATAGGAGTGCAACCATCAGGAATATGGGAAGGAACAAAAGAGGTATTGATTACATCTTTAACAACACCGTATCTGTGAAAATTCAAAACAGCAAACAGTTAGCAAAAATCATTGAAAAGAGGTAAGGGGAACGAGATTATAGACAGAACGAGACCCTGTGACCGTAGACAGGTGTTGACGGACATCGAATTCTTGATTGGAATTTGAATGCTTTACTATTGTCCAAAAGAGAAGAAACGATAAGGCAATGGCCATCTTCCTCATTGTTTCTTTCTTTTCTATTTACGCTTCTTAACTTGTTAAAAGATGTAAACCCAAACAACTCAGAACTTCAAAACCGAATTTACTCATGCCCGTCGTCCCAATGCTCTCCTGAAAACAAACTGAAACTTGAGGTAAAGGAAAATGGAACTATGAATCAACCCAAGAAAAAAACGAGGGATGATCTATTAAGGTTCAAAACCAGAAAAGTAATGTCAAAATCTGAACAAGAACAAACGCAAGACCCTGAAAGAGAAATGCCAGAAAGCAAGATGTTCTCTTAGATATTCAAATCTTGTTTTTAGATTAACAGTTTCATCATCAAGCCATACAAGCATCAAACACACGTAAGGGTCGCAACAACTAAGATGCCGAGACGTATAATACAGGAATGTCCCAAGTCACAAACCTAATTAACACAGAAAAAAATGACACCCTAACATCCATAGACCATAAAATCAAATTCAACAATCAACATACGTAATGTATATGAAGAAAGCTTGTAGAATGAAACCAGAAAAGAGTAAAAATATAACAGAAACAGAAGCTAAAAACAAGTTACATGGAAAGAAACGCAGAACAAAAGCACGAAACACGGCTGGGTATGAAGATGAGCCAAACAAATCAAACTTCGGTTTGAAGCAGCCAAAGCAAAAAGAATAAAGAAATGAATAGAGGGTAAGAAATCAATTCGAGTTTTACCCTTTTACAAAGAGTGTGCGTGCAAGATACTGATACCGTGACAAGTCCTGCGTGTTCCCTTTCTTGTGTTCTTCACTGTTTCTTTCGGAGATGAGAGTGTGTATATAAATCTGCTGATTATGCGTATCCAGAGGGAAAAGAATGGGAAACAAACGAGAGATCAGCGAGAGATGGCTATGGGGGAAGATGCAAAATGAGAATAGTTGAAAAGGAAATTAACAAATTTAACATGATAAAAAGCAATTTCAATTGATTATGATAAAAAAATATTTAAATTTATATAATTAAAATAAGTTATATAAGTATTTTATTTAAAATTAATAAAATATTATTAAAAAATCAAAAGTTAAAAGATGAACTTAAATTAAGGTTGATAAGATTTTCTTATTCAATTTGATCAAATTTTAAGCCTAAAATATTCAATTAAACTCAGAGAATTAATTATAGGCTCAATCAAACCAAACTTAAAATGGTTGAATTGAGGAGTTTAGTATTCTCATCTCTTAATCAGAAGTTTCAAATTCGAGCTTTGAAAATGGATAAATCTATTTGACCAACACTTTACTTATATTAGGCTGACCCCATGTAAACGAGAATTAGTCTAAATATGAATAACTTAAAGATAGTTTCTTAAAATTAGGATCTTCGTAAATACACTGTAGTTAAAAAAGAACTTGAAATTATTTAGATCAGACGTGGACCGTATGCCAGTGGGTCGACCCAAAGCTTTACCAAATTTAGTCACTGTTGATCCACTTTATCTTATCTCTCCATATTTCTGGAATTCTCCTTCTTCTCTGTCTCACCATCTACATGAATCCTTGTTCACTGGGTCAGAGCCTGGACCCAGAATCCTCCTTGTGTCTTCCCAAGAATCCAAAGCCTGGACCCAGAAAAAGCCACCAGGGTCAGAGCCCTTGTTCACTGGGTCATTCCAAACTTATCTTCATCCGCATTAGTAGCATGTGTAATTAAAACAAGAAAATAATTAAAATAATATTTTTTAATTTAATACTAATTTTTAATTTAATAATTCATTATAGAATTCATTATCCTTATAAATAATTAGTTGAGTACTTTAATCATTTACCCGTAAATACTTATGGCCTATTTGGTTAGATATTAATTAATGAAATGGAATGGAATATAACAGAGAGGTTTATAATGAAATGGAATGTAATATAGTAAAATATTATTTGTAATATTGATGAAATAGAATGGAATGTCTAATAAATGACTATTATACTCCTGATGTTAAAATGGTTATTACAAGAAGTTCGACGCTTCGTAAAAAAAAAAGAGTTCGATGATATGATTTTAAAACAGAAATCATGTCCAATGAAAAAGTCATTATTCTAGTCATAATCGTGACAAATATTTTTTTAATTTTTGTCTATTTTAAAATAATAATTTTTTTATTATTATTAATTATATACAATTTGTTATTAATTATATAAAATTATTATTATTAATTAGTTTATAATTTTTATTTTATTCTATTATATGTGATTTATATTTAAAAATAATTTATTTATATTTATTTATATAGAAATATATACAAACAATTCAAGAATAATTTTTTACACATTTTCTATTTTTTATTAATAAAAATTTTATTTTATTATTAATTATAA
>JANZLD010000004.1:2211791-2225320 GCA_026413575.1 Erythroxylum carthagenense
ACCCCATTTACCACTGTGCGCAATTTATTTTCGTTTGGTGTTTGGGATTTATTTTTGGTGGATTCGACACCCATCAACTTCTCACATGGTTACTTCCTTACTATTCACATTAGCTTTTCTTTTGCATTTTCTAAGGCATTTAATTCCTTTAATCCAATACTTACTCATTTCAAAACATAATTAATCACATTTTTATCCAAGCACATTAGGTCATTATTCTTCAACCTAAACAATAATTCAAGTTTACTTTAAGTAAACATGAATGCCACTTTCAATGTATATAGTACAAATCCTTAAATCCTAAGACAAGTTCACTTAGACATTTTATCAAACACCTAATGTGCATGACTTTCAAGTCACATTTTCAAGACTTTATCAATGTAATTAATGCTCCTATCTTGTTATATAGTAAACACTTCCAAACAATGACATATTTCACCACTCCATTCAATCCAATTCTCTTCATTTAAGCTACATTTATCATAATTACACAACTCATTACATATATCCATTTCTTCTCTCATCATTTCGAACAAGCCTCATCCATTATACATCTTCTTCATTTTTCATCATCAATTCACATTATACATGTACAATTAATACCATAGAACTCATTTAAATCATCTGTTTCAAAAGATATCCAAAAATTCATAACTTTCACCAAAGAGGGGCATTTCGGTTTTGGCTTAAAGAACCATCTTCATGGCACATTTCATTCACATAAACCATGTTTCATGCATATTCAATCATGGAGAACAACATATCTTAACACCAAAGTCAAAATCCTAACGTAGAGAGGGATAAGACAAAATTTACCTAAACCTTCCTTTGGTGATATCTTTAAATCCTTTGAGAAATTTTCAAATCTAATGATAGATTTGAGTTCTTTGACCCTAAATTATCTTAGAACACTTTGATTTGGGTTGTAGAATCAAAAGAGAGGGGAATTTTAGGGATGGTCAAAACTAGCTTCTTCTTCTACTCTCTTCTCCTTTCTTCTCCTCTTTTTTAATTAAAAGAAGATGTTTTAAGTCTCTTGCAACGAGTGCATGGTCATACATACAAAAGGGTCTAGAATTTTGACTCTTCTTTGACCAAAATATGGTGAAATTATCCTTTTGAGCTTAGGTTATGTGAAATTACTATTATACCCTCCAAACTTTTCCTAAATTTGCAATTAAGCCCAAAATTTAGGAATCACCAAATCCTTTATTTTTATTTTGGTCCTTGGACTTTTGAGAATAATAATTAAGCCCCTTAACTTTATAAAATTACATTTTGGTCCTCTAAGAATTTAAAATTACATTTATGTCCTTTAATTTTTAAAAATTTGCAAATAAGCCCTTATGTACATCAACTTTTCCAATTAAACTCCTATATGTCTATAAATCACATATAATCACCTCTAAGGCATTAGAACACATTTAATTCAGCCACCATGGTCATATCCATCCAATGGACTCGGTTTTACGTACTTAAAAGCTTATATGTCGGAAATCTCCAAGATTTCGCATACTATTGAACTCTAAGTCCATACAAGGGCATATGCATTATAAATCATTAACATATACACCCAAACAACTTAAATACATCTTTGAACTCATATACAACCATGTATGTATCAATGTATAGTAGCATCTCCAAGTATAGCATAATACAAAAGGCTCAGAGAGTTTGGCGTTACATTTTCATCTAGATCACCATTTAAGAATGTTGCCTTTACATCCATTTGGTGTACATAAAGGCTATAGATCAAAGCTAAATCCAAAAGTACTCTTACCAATGTAATTATATCAATTGGTGCATATGTGTCAAAGTAATCGATTCCTTCTGTTTACCTAAAACCTTTAGCTAGTAGCCTTGTTTTGTAGGTTAGAATAGTAAAATTTAAGGCATATTACCTCTTAAATACCCATTTACAACCAATTGGTTTGGACCCGTGAGGTAAATCAACTAGAACCCAAGTATTGTTAGATAATATTGAGTCATTTCATCATTTACCACTTCTCTCCAAAATGCTATATCCCTTAATTTCATTGCTTCACTAAAGGTTTTAGGATCTTCCTCTGCACTTAATAAAATCGAAGTTTTATTTAGTAGAGTATCCCTATTGCCTTCAACTAAGAAAATAATAGCTTGTGAAGAAATAAAATATGAAGGCAAATATTTTTCCTTCGTTTGACATTGACTCCTCCTAGGTTCACTTAGAAGGTCTACACTTGGTATTTTTAATGCATTTGAGAGTTCAACACTTGGAGAAGGGGCAGGTCCATTTGATGGACCCTTATTTACCAATGAGTATTTAAAAAACAAATCCTCAAAGAACTCAACATCCCTTGATTCTACAATCACATTAGAGTTAACTTCTAGTAGCCTATAAGCTTTAGAATTTTCTGCATAGCCCACAAAGACACTTTTAAGTGCTTTTGGCCTGACTTTGTTTTTTTGTTGTCAAGGACTCTATAGTAAAGCTACACAGCCCCAAATTTCAAATATGACAAGTTTGGCTTCCTTCCTTTTCATATTTCATATGGAGACACTTTGGTCTTTAAAGACAGAATTCGATTATGCAAATGATATTTAGTCAACAAAACCTTATGCCACAAGTTTTGTGGCAAACTTGAACTCAACAACATATAATTAATTATGTCTTGCAGAGTTTTATTTTTTCCTTTCAGTCAAACCATTTTGTTGAGGAGTATATGGTGCACTAGTTCGGTGTATAATATCATTTTGTTCACAAAATTTTGAGAACTCATTGGAGAAGCATTTTCCTCCTTTGTCTCTTCTCAAAATTTTAAATTTTTACTTAATTATTTTTCAATGAGATACTTATATGTTTTAAACATATTAAATGCTTCATCCTTGTTTTTATTAAATAAACATGCACAAATCTAGAGCAATCATCAATGAAAGTAATGAGGTATTTGTTACCACCTTTTGTTAGAAAACCATTAAATTTACATATATCTGAATGCACTAAATTAAGAAATTTTGTATATCTTTCAACTTTAGGAAAAGGAAGTTTGATTATCTTTGCTTGTATGCATGTTTCACATTTCTTATTCACTTGGCCATTATAAGAGATTAGTCCATTTTTAGACATATAATGAATCACTTTATGACTAATATGTATTAATCTACTATGTCATAAAGAATAAGAAGCATAAACCAAATAAAGAGAAACATCATTCACTTTATTAAGACTAATCCTAAACATGTCATTACAAGAATATCCTTTTCCTACAAAAATACCATTCTTAGAAAAAATTACACTATTTGAATCAAGTACAGCCTTCAGGCCCTTCTTATTTAGGATATCCATAGAAACAAGGTTCTTGTTAACAACTGGAATATAAATAACACTATTGAGGACCAACTTTTTACCGGAAGTGAATAACAAATGCACATCTCCCTTTCCATGCACCTTAGCTTTCACACCATTGGCCATGACCACTTCATGTCCTTCAAGAACTTCATAGTTCTTGAATTGTTCATTGTTATTGCACAAATGAAATGTTGCATCAGAATCATATCGCCAATCCCTAGAAGGAATTGATGTTGTCATATGAAGTTCCATCATAGTACCAAGAGCCAAGTTTGCCACAATTTTTGCACATTCATCAACAAGGTTAGCAGCAGGAACATTGTTTCTTTTTGGTTCTTATTGGATCCAAAGTTGGCCTTATAGTGCCCTTTCTTTCCATAATTATAGCAAACTTGATTCTTTTTCTTATCTTTAACATTAGCATTTTCAGGTTTTTTCCTTTAGAATTGTTGGATTTCTTCTCATCCATAAAATTCACCTTTGGATCTCCTTCCACTTCTTTTCTTTAAACAATTCTTGCACCTTCTTCAATTCGAAGATGCTTCAAAACACTACCAATAGTTAAAATTTCATAAATGTGCACCAATTTCGTTTGATAATCATTCCAAAAATAAGGCAACTTAGCAATAATTGCCCCTACTTGTAATGATTCTGAAACATCAACACCCAAGTCTTTAAGTTTTGAAACAATCACTTCTAAATTGTGGATTTGATCCATAAGATACAAACCATCAATAAATTTAAACTTAAAATATCTTTTAATAGGAAACTTATCTGCGCCTTGCTTTTGAGATGCATATTCACATTTAAGCAATGCCCAAATCTCCTTTAGAATCTAAAAAAGATCATAAAGGTTGTATGAGAGGGTGTTGAGAATATGACCCCTACAAAGCAATTCATCTTCTTGGCGCTTGTCTCGTTCATCCTTCCTTATATCTACTTACCCTCCTTTGGGAGAGGAATTGCAGGAAGAGTGGGACCAAGTACATATGCAATTTTCTAAGCTGTAAGGAAGAGCATCATCTTATCCTTCTAATAACTGAAGTTGGTGTCGGTTCCATCAAGGCGATCTAACTTCACAATTTCTTGGTTAGTCACTTTGAGAGCGGATTCTTGAGTGGACTCTATGATAACAACAAATAGATAGGATAAAAATTTCTTCAATTAGCAAGAGGTGTAAATTATGATCAAGAGACTTAATTAGTTTACCATTTATTCTTTAAATGCTACTTCTTAACCTTTACTTGGTCCAAAATCCTATTTCTTTGCAATATAAACTGCCTAGCGTTGAATCAGACAAAAATAATTAACTAGTCTAGTAACCTTAAATTCTAAAGTAAAGATGACCACTCTCTATAAAAGATTGCCCTTATCAGTTGTATCTATTCCATTAAGAGAATAAGAAATGTAAGAACATTTCAAAACCTAAAGAAAAGGAGGTTTTTAGTCTCATTAAAGAATAGGCTACAATAAATGGTATATACAACAACATCTGTAGGGACCTGGCTAACAAATGGAGGCTCAGATAATAGTCAATTCTCTGTTATTACTATATAGGGGAAGTACACATTTGAGGAGAACAAATTTAAGATTCTTTAATGCTCTCTACTGAAAGGCTGGAAGAATTAAACTTGACAAGGTCCTTGAGTTAGCTTTCAATAAGAGGATTGACAGTATATGAATATAATTTTTAATAGATTGTAAATCGATAAAAGCTTATAATGTCTGATTTGGTTTATGTTATAGCATACTTTTTGTAATGGCCTCAGCCTTGGTACTTCTCTGGAGATTATTCAATAATATATTGTTTTAATTTTCAAAATGAAAACCTTATTATTACATCAAGTCTATTTATAATAGTTAAATGAATAATATAAAGAAGTGCACATTGAATACAAGATATTAAAAATAAAAAGACATTTCTAAAAAATACAAAAGATCTTTAAAAAATACAAAAAGTCTTATAGGAAATAAAAATCTTCTTGAAAATGTATAAAAAATTATTTTAAGAACATAAAAATAATTCCTAAAAATTATAGATTAATTTAATCTTTCAATAAAATATTCATAAATGGGCATGAGCTAGGTGGCTCAAGTTCCCTACCCTCAACAAACTTGGCTTTGCATCAAAACAATCCACAAAATGGAAAAGGTAATGACAAATCAACTCTAATGTTTAATTATTTGTTTGTTTTAACCTTTGATTTCACATATCAAATCAGTACAACTTCAATTTTCATACACAAAATCACTACAAAGTTGAGATATCACTAGAATCTGAAATACATTAAATGTTATTTGACTATTTTACGATTAGTAATAATAGAGTTAAGCTAATTTGACTCATAAAATAAAATTATAGGTCTAATTAGTTGAAAAGAAAATCGAGGGACTTCAATTTTTTAATACAATCTGAGAACTAGTTCAAGTCTTATTTAAAAAGAAAAGATATAAAAAAGGTTTATCTAGAAACTAATGTTCCAACGAGCCCACCATGTTAGCAAAAATAACAATAATAATTAAATTGGAACGAATTGTCTAAAATGCAAGGCCCCGTGAAAATCACTGCCTTAAGTCAAAAATTCCTCCTCTACAGTTCAATAGGACAACGAGTTCTGACCCCAAGGTTAACACCTTCTCCACCAGCTTCAGTGCACTCCACAGGCTGGAGTAGGAACTGTATCTAAAAATTAATAAAAGTAGACAAAAACAAAATAGAAGAGCCTAGAAGATATGTGTATAAAAGGTGTTTTTATGTGGAAGATGTATGTCTTATATAGGAAAAAAGGAGTAGAATCGTGACTATGGGAGAGAGAAAAAAAAACAAAGTGTGAGTCGTAAACAAGATGGACAAGCTAGTTATATAGGAAAAAACAAATGATTGTTTAGGTATATTAAAGAATAATAATAAAGATGGGAAATGTTTTGGACATTTGGATATAATAAAGATTGATAATCCATGATGGTTGTTCAAGAATAAAAGCTACGTTGATATGCATTTTTGTGTAATAAAAGTGGGGCCTAACTGACAAGTTTTTAGAACAATCAATACTACCAATCCTCCAATTAGTCCAAAACTTGAGAAATAAATTGTAACAATTTAGGAGAAAAAATAGGCGAACAACCAGGTGAACTAAATCTTAAATTTGGTGTCTAAGAAATTTCGAAGATAGAACCTATTAGAGATATAAACAGCCTCAAAGTGCCCTGGCCTTATGATCGCAGAGAGATAGCCCAAATACTCTTATAGGAGGGTGACTAGCCCTGCACAATCATGTAGGTGAGTCCATCAAGTGTGTAATGCTTACACCACCCAAACTTGGGCTATGGAACTTGTTAAAGATTAAACAATCCAACCTTAATAAACATAGTAAAGTCATACTAAAGGATGCTATTTAATAACTTAATATCTCAGTATTATTCTATAAACAACGTATAAGTAAGTAGTCACCACATAACTTCCTTTGACCCATTAAACTTGGTTTCCTACATCTGGGGTCTATCACGAGGTTCCTATACACTTGGGCTCAACTCCATCCTTTTAGCATGCTCTGAAAATAGTTTTCTACTTAAAGCTTTAGTAAACGGATCAACTAAGTTTCTCTCTGACTTCACATAGTTTAGAGAAATTACACCATATCTAATTAAAGTATAGACAATTTTATGTCTCAATCTTATATGTCTAGTTTTGCCATTATATGCCTTGTTCTTGACAATATGAATGGTAGCCTGCAAATCACAATGAAGGAACACAAAAGGAATTAGTTTTTCCCAAAGTGGGATATCTACTAAGAGATTCCTTAGCCACTCAGCTTCTCGTCCTACCAATTCTAAAGCTATACACTCAGCCTCCATTGTTGGTCTCACAATACACATTTGTTTGGATGATTTTCAAGACAAAACAGCTCTTACTAAGGTAAAAATATAACCATTGGTAGAGTGCATCACTTTCTGTAACCCAATTAGCATCAAAATACCCCTCCAATATAGGAAGATGACCACCAAAAGATAATCCATAATACTTAGTACCTTTTAAATACCACAACAAACAAATCAATGCATTCTGATGCTCTTAACTAGGATTTTGAGTATATCTACTAAGTCTACTCACACAGTATGCAATATCAAGACAAGAATAGTTCATCAAGAACATCACACTGCCAAGACTTTTAACATACTCAGCTTGGTTTACAATGTCACTAAGATTTTTCTTTAAAGCAACACTAGCTTCATAGGGAGTTTTGACTGGAAAAACATCATAGTAGCCAAACTTCTTCAAAATTTTCTCAACATAATGAATTTGATTCAACCTAAAATCAGAGTTAGTCCTATCAACTTTGATTCCCAAAATAAAGTCAACGGTCCAAGATCTTTCATATCAAAAGAAGACTTTAGTAAACTCTTGGTAGTATTAATGATAGATAAACTAGTACCAAAAAGAAGCATATCATCCATATAAAGAGTTATGATTACAAAAACTTTGGCATCAGATTTCACATAAATTCAAGAATCAACATCATAAGAGGTGAAACCATGTTTGAAAATCTCACCTTCAAAATTTTCATGCCATTGTTTGGGAGCTTGTTTAAGTCCATACAAGGACATAACCAGCTTACACACCTCTTATTCTTGACCAGGCACTCTAAACTACATTAGGCTAGACCATATAAATTTCCTCATCTAGATCACCATGCAAGAACGTTGTCTTAACATCCATTTGGTGCACATGAAGCTTAAATACTTAGGCAATAGCAAACAACATCCTTATAGATGCAATTCAGTAACAGGAGAGTAATGTATCAAAAAAATCCAATCCTTCCTTTTGTTTAAAGCCTTTAATCACAAGTCTTGCCTTGAACCTCTCAATGGTTCCTTCAGGTCTCAATTTCTTTTTGAAAATCCACTTACATTCTAAAGACGTACACCCTCGAGGTAGATCAACTAAAACCCAAGTTTTATTAAACATGATTGACTCTAATTCACTATCTATGACTTCCTTCCAAAACCTAGCATCCATAGATCTCATGCTTCCTCATAAGTTTTAGGATCTTCCCCAACAATATAAGTCACCATAAAAACATCACCTATCTCCTCAGGTTTTGTCACCACAAAGGAAGTAATAAAGTCAGAACCAAAACTAGTGGGTACTCAAACTCTTTTGCTTCTCTTTAATTCAGCAATTTCCTCTTCCTTTATGTCATCATTGGTAGAAGAACTACGGACAAATTCTCTAGGGAATTGTATACTCACTTTCATAGGAAATATATCCTCAAAGAACACTACATCTTTTGACTCCATAATTAATCTATAAGGGCTAGACCCCTCTTCCTTAACTATAAATCTATAGGCAGCACTATTAGAGGCATATCCTACAAAAATTGAATCAATGGTCTTAAGCCCAATTTTCTTCCTGTTATGTTCAGGTAAAGCAACCTTAGCAAGACACCCCCACAACAACCTTAGCAAGACACCCCCACACTTTCAAAAAATGCAAGTTAGGTGGATAATCTTTCCAAATTTCATAAGGGGTTTGATTTAGTTTCTTATAAGGGACTCTGTTTAGAATATAACAAGCTGAAAGAATATCTTCCTCCCACATAAAATCTGGTAAATTGGATTAAATCAATATAGCATTCATCATATCCTTAAGTGTTCTGCTTTTCCTCTCATCTATTCCATTTTATTCAGGTGTGTAAGGGGCTAAAAGCTTATGAATAATCCCAACCTTTTCATAATAATCAACAAGGAAATCAGTACTATACCCACCACCTCAATCAGACCTTAATCTCTTAATTCTCCTTTCTAATTAGTTTTCAACCTCTGCTTTGTATTTCATAAACATTTCCTCTGCATCACTTTTATTTTTCAATAAGTAAATCTTAGTAAATCTAGAACAATCATCCACAAAGGTAATATAATATCTCATGCCTCCTTACTCATAGAATTCTTAAAATTACCTAAGTCTGTGCGCACTAAGTCTAAAATGCCATAGGTCTAAAGACTCAACAATATAAGCAGAAGAAGTAAATGCATTCATTTCAACGTCATGTACAAATAAGCCCCCATTACAAAACCCTTTTCCAACAAAGTTCTCATTCTTAGTCAAAACTAGCTTATTAGAATCAAAGGTTAGTTTAACACCAACTTCGGTAAGCAATGCACCAGAAATCAAGTTTTTAGTACGTTAAGAAAAAACAAAACATTTTCTAATTCCAACACTTTTCCAGAAGTGAGTTTGAGAGTAAATTTGCCATGTATACGAATTCACCATTAGCAAAATCATTCAACTCCTTGAATAGGTCCTTGTTAGTGCAAACGTGGCATGTGGCTCCTATGTCAATGATCTAGTTGACCAAATTTCCAACAAGGTTAACTTCAGACACCATAATAGTAATGATCTCCTTGTCATCACCAGCTTTAACCATATTAGCTTGAGGCTTACCAAAGTTCTTCTGGTTACCCTATCTGATTTCCTTTCCTGAACTGTCATGGTTTTTATCCTTGGCCTTTCTTCTTATAGTTGATTCTAGCTTGAGAATTGGCAACAGGATGGCCTGGCTTGTGGCACCATCAACAATTACCGTCAATCCTTTTGCACTTAAACTAACCCTACTTGTTGTTGAAAGACTTGTTTTATCCACTATTCTTTTTAAAGTTATTAACATTTCTATGTTCTACCACATAAGCTTTAACACTAGGGATAAGGGTGAGTGTTTTGGTCTTATCTTGTGCACGGTTGAAATCCTCAATCTTTATATGTCCTATCAACTTCTGAAGCTTCATGTCTTTTTTTTATACCTCAACTGGTTTTTATACTCATTCTATGAAGTATGTAGTTTCTTAATAAGGGCATTAACTTTAAACAACTCACACATGTTCATACCCTTGGCAAGGATTTCAACAACTAGATTTTCATACTCATATAGTTGGACCATAATAGGCTTATCATCAACAACGGTAAATTTTAACCACCTAGCAACTTCATATTTCATAGTACCAACATCATTCGTCTCATATTTTACTTCTAAAACATCCTAAATTTCCTTAGTAGCTCTGTACTTATAGTAGATATCAAACAAAGGGATGATCATATAGTTGAATAACACTCCCCTAACGATATGGTTATACTTAATAGTCTTAAGGTCATTGTTGTCACTAGGAATCTCTTGAAATAGTACATAATCAATTTCGTATTGTTGAAAGTAAAAAAAAAAATTTCTCAAACCAACGTTTAAAAATTTTCTCATATAGAGGCTCAAATCTAGTTAGGTCAAGTATAATTTTTAGGGCTACAGTGATAGGGGTTGAATCTATATGGGGAACAGTCAGTTCATAACCTATGCTGGTCTCATTTGCAAACGACATATTAAATCACACAAAATAATCACAATACAAAGAAAACAACACCGTATTTCGAATTCTACCAAAATTAATACGTAGCAGCAAAATTGTAGTAATTTCCAATAAACAGTAGCAATCAAATATATTTTCAACTTAGATTGTTAACAAAAATAACAATCATAATTAAATTGGAACGAATTATCTAAAATGCAAGGCGTCGTGAAAATCATTGCCCTAAGTCGGAAATTCTCCCTCTACGATATAGTAGGACAATGGGTTCTGACCCCAAGCTTAATACCTTCTCCACCATTTTCGGTGCACTCTAAAGGGCGGAGTAGGAATTGTCTCCAAAAATTAATAAAAGCGGACAAAAGCATAATAGAAAAGACAAGAAGATATGTGTATAAAAGTTGTTTTTGTGTGGAAGATGTGTGCCTTATATAGGAAAAAAAGAGTAAAATCGTGATTATGGGAGAGAGAAAAAAAAAGTGTGAGTTGTAAACAAGATGGATAAGATATTTATATCGGAAACAGCAAATGACTATTTTGGTGTATTAAAGAATAATAATAAAAATGGGAAACATTTTAGACGTTTGGATATAATAAAGGCTAATAATATCCATAATGATTGTTCAAGAATAACAGCTACATTGATATATGTTATTGTGTAATAAAAGTGGGGTATAACTCATAAGTTTTTGGAACAATCAATACCAACACACCTAAACTCTATTTTGCAATGTGCTTGATGTTAACTTGGTATTATGTTAAATATAAAACTTGCAGAAATAGAGAGAGTTAATTTATTAACATTATATAGCTACTAACATAAGTAAAAAAAAACCCCACCCCACCATCCCCACCCACCTTCTCCTGTTAATCATCGTAGGCACATGTAGGAGCTCAGTCAAAATTAGGGAAACCTACCAAATCTCACCATTTCATCATCAGTTAGCCACTCAATTCTCTTTTCTGGGCACCTTTTTGACATGTTTTGGCTCAAATTCACACCAATAGAATGCATGTTCTTTTATGAAATCACCTATTTAACAGAGGGAGACTGTCTATTCCATTGAGGTTATGCCCTCTGTGCCCGAACAATCCTCCCCATTCATTTTATTGTAATGAAAAATGAGATAGCTTGGTCATAAAGTGGCACAAGATAGAAGGAATAAAAGATAACAACTCATCTTTTCTACTAAGCGATCTTTCATTGACTTAAAACCTCCCTATCTATCACACTCTGTCATTTCCTTCCTCTTGTTGGTCACATCAAGTGGCCTCTACACTCATCCAAACCCCTCCTCATGTATACTCCCTGCTATAGTTGGGTATCTCTTGTGATTTTCAAGTCCGATGCCAGCTTTCACCATCTATCAAGTCATCAAGTACATGATGCATTGGAGTCACATCCCTTTGTATCTTATTAGATATTTTTATATTTCTCATCAAGTTAGACAATATTTAATTGTAATTTTTAATTTTTTAAATAATTTATTGATTAATTTACGTAATTTGATCTGGATAAAGGAAATAAAGAAGCCCAATAAATGACCTAGATTAATGGGCCAAAGTTTAGGAGAAAAACAGAACTCGATCAGTGTGGATTGAACCTATATCATGCATATGACAAAGAAGCCTAATATGGAAGTTATATAAAGAGGTTAAGGTCTCCTACAGTTATTCATGTCAGTCGTAAGCATAAGGATTCTCTAACCTGTTAATAAAGCTTACATTTTGATAAAACTGTAGAAAAGCTTTAACACGTCTCGGTGAGCAATTCCTGTGAAGATGGTGGTGGATTTACGCTCATTTAAGCTTTGGAAAGCTAGTTGAAAGTTATGGAACCAAAATCAGGTATTTTTTTGCATTTCTTCATGTATTTTCCTTTCACATTTGATCTGAGATACATAACTAAGGTAGCTTTACGTATTACATGTGGTATCAAATTGGTGACGTGATAGGGTGGTTAAAAACGAAGATTTTTTCATTTTTTCTCCATAAAGGTTTCAGAGATGAACTTTCCATTTTTCAAAATTTTCTTTCTTATTGATGCATGAAAGTAGTATACATCTATTTAGCCTTGAAAAATAGGTTGAAAACGAGCCTTAAAGAGCAAAAAAAGCTCCAGAAACCTATCAAAAATTGCCCTGATAGTCAGAGACGAGGAAGACCGTCGAGCATGTGTGGCACACGTGCTCAATTAGTCTATAATAGCATATTAGAAGGGGTGGATAGGCGTGTACATCTCACACGCAAGTTGGATGAGCGACAAGTGTCTATGTGAGATGGCAGACGCATGTCGTGCATGCGACACACATGTCATCAGCCTGCTGTCAGCTCCCAAAAGTAGTGTGTTTGGCTAGTGCAACACATGCTAATCGGGTGTTTGTTGTTAGTAAGTTTTAATATTAACCCTCGATAATCCACAAACATATTGTTCGTTAGTGTAGTACCAAAGGTGTTGATCCCACAAGGAGGGAGTTAATTTGATCCTAAAATCTATGGCCAAAATTAATAACAGAAATCCAAGATGAAAGAAAACTAAAAACGAGAATTCAATTCAATCAATCAAATTAAGAATCAAAGACAAATATACTAATTATTATGCAATTGCAACACACCCAAGAATCAACTAAAAGAAATTAGCAAATGAGAAAAAGGGGATTTTACCTATCTTTAATGTTAACCTAACTGATTATGAAATAATTGTATGTTGGTTCTAGACTATGTTGGATCGGAAAAAGAAAACATGCTTAGTTTGGAGAAACGATAGATTTCAAAATTTTTTAAGAAATCATCTTGCAGCGGAAGCAATATATCCAAATCAACATGCTAATCCATACATGATATGGTATAA
>JANZLD010000004.1:2424730-2435294 GCA_026413575.1 Erythroxylum carthagenense
ACGCTACAAAACCGTGAGGTTGCGAGGTCGAATCGCAACCAAAGCGGACAATACTGATTAATGGGGTACTGAAGTTGGTGGGTCCTCCACCCGGTACCTGGATCTGAAGTTGGTGGGCCCTCCACCCGGGTCCAACAATTAACATGATCTTCGGTGGCAGTGCAGCGGGCGGATCCACTGTTAAAGGAAAAAAGAGATATGCCAGGCAGGTCGGTAAAGACTTGTCGGCCAAGAAGAAAAAGCAAAACGATGAGATGATATCGTTTGTTGAGTCCGATCAGATGGCGTTAGTTGTCCTCATGATGACGCGCTTGTAGTAGATCTAAACATGGACGGTAACGAGGTGAAACGAGTAATGGTCGATACGGGCAGTTCGGTCAACTTGTTGTATTATGATGCCTTCAAGCAGATGGAGATACCAGAGGATCAACTACTGCCTGTAGAAGGACCTATCAAAGGGGTAACTGGGGCATCAGCTTACCCATTTGCCCGAGTATTTCTGAAAGTAAAATTCGGACAAAAGCCATGTCAGATAGAGAAGGACGTTGAGTTCCTGGTTGTGAAGTTTGTGGGGGCGTACAATGCAATAATCGGACGAGCTACTCAGAATGCCCTCAGAGCGGTTATTTCCACCTACTACTAAGCAATGAAGTTCCCAACGCCCCGTGAAGTCGGTGTTGTCAGAGGTCAGCAAAGAATCGCTAGAGAGTGCTACTTAGCGGAAACAAAGACATTAGACGGGGCGGAGGTATTGACGAGCTCTCTTGACGCGAGAGCTGATGAAGAAATGGAGAGGATGAACCCCGTAGAAGAAACGCAGCGGGTCCTATTGGATGAAGCAGACCACTCCAAGTTCACAAATCTTGGTTCCGAGCTTTAGAAAGGCCTAGGCAAAGAAATCACGGATTGCTTGATAGAAAACAGATCGGTCTTCACCTGGGTACCGAACAACATGTCGGGAATTTTTCGATCGGTCGCATCGCACTCTCTTGGTATCTGAAAAGATTGCAAGCCGGTCAGACAAAAGAAGCGATGGCACGGCAAGGAGCGACAGGAGGTGATCGAGAAAGAAATAGAGAAACTGCTTGAAGCCGGGTTCATCCGAGAAGTCAAGTACCCTGAATGGCTAGCCAATGTGGTGTTGGTGAAGAAGAAGAACGGGAAGTGGAGAATGTGCATCGATTTCATCGACCTGAACAAAGCATGTCCAAAGGACAGTTTCCCTTGCCCAAGATCGATCAGTTAGTAGACTCCACCTTTGGGCATGAACTTCTTAGCTTCTTGGATGCTTTCTCGGGCTACCATCAAATTCAAATGAGTCTCGAAGACGAAGAGAAGATTGCCTTTATAACTGACCAGGGCATGTATTGCTACCAAGTAATGCCGTTCGGCTTGAAGAATGCGGGGGCCACTTATCAACGGCTCGTCATGGAGGTTTTTAAGAAACAGATCGGTCAATCTGTCGAGGCCTATGTGGACGATATGGTGGTCCAGAGTAAGACAGTCGCCAAGCACATGGGAGATCTAAAAGAAGTCTTCCAGACCCTTAATAAATTTCAGATGAAGTTGAACCCGGAGAAATGCGTCTTTAGTGTGGCATCCGGAAAATTCTTGGGGTTTATAATCACTCAGTGGGGGATTGAAGCTAATCCAGAAAAGATCGAAGCTATCGTCCAAATGTCCTCGCCACGGTGCTTGAAAGATGTTCAGATATTGACTGGGTGGATAGTCTCTTTGAGCAGGTTTGTTTCCAGGATGGGGGACAAGTGCCTCCCGTTTTTCAAAATTTTAAGGAAAACGAATATGTCTCAGTTCCAATGACCGGATGAGTGCGAAAGAGCCTTCCAACACTTGAAGCAGTATCTAACAAGCCCACCTATTTTGCAAAGCCCCGTTGAGGGGGAGATTCTGATTATTTATCTGGCGGTCACAGAGGGGGCGATCAGTGCGGTCCTAGTTCAATAGGATGGCAAGGAGCAATTTCCGATCTATTACGTCAACAAGGTACTGAGCGGGCCAGAAACACGGTATGCGCCCATAGAAAAGTTAGCTCTTTCCTTAATAACTGCGGCGCATAAACTGAGGCCATACTTTCAGAGCCATACCATCAAGGTGTGGACCGATCAGCCCCTCAGGCAGTGCCTCCAAAAGCTCGAGACCTCCAGGCGGTTAATAAAATGGGCGGTAGAGCTGGGGGAGTTCGATATACACTATAAACCGCAGACGACTATCAAGGCCCAAGTGTTGGCAGACTTCATGGTAGAAATGAGTCAACCTGACTCGCAGGATGAGCAGCGCCCTGCCTGGAGCCTGTTCGTTGACGGATCATCCAACGCTGAGGGATGCGGAGCAGGAGTGGTACTGATCGGCCCGCATTAGGAAGACAAGGTGGAGTACGCTCTCTGGTTGAAATTTAAGGCATCCAATAACGAGGCAGAATACGAAGCCCTAATAGCTGCCCTCCGATTAGCAAAGGAGATGGGGGTAAAGCATTTGAAAGTGTACAGTGATAGCCAGATAGTGGTTGGTCAAGTCTCTGGACAATATGAGGCCAAGGGGAACAGTATGATCAAGTACCTAGAGTTGGTAAAACAGGAGTTGAGTAATTTCAAGCAGTACTCGGTCAGCAGGATAGAGCAAGCTCAAAATGCCCAGGCAGATGCGCTCTCCAAGATGGCATCCGACCAGAATGCTAGGAACAACATCTTGGTTGAGCGGCTCGACCAACCTAGCATTTAGAAGATTACTGAAGTCCTTCAAGCAGACGAACGGTCAAGTTGGATGGAGCTGATCAGACAATACCTTCTCAAAGGAACACGGCCAACGGAGGCTCTAGAGGCCAGAAAACTGAGGGTAAAGGCGGCTGAATACGTGATCGTCAATGACATTCTGTACAAGCGCTCTTACGACTGGCCACTATTGCGTTGCCTGGATAAAGAGGAGGTAGAACAAGCAATGACTGAAGTTCATGAAGGAATGTGTGGAAATCACTTAGGAGGTAAAATGTTGGCTCACAGATTGATCAGACAAGGGTATTACTGGCCAACAATGAGAAATGATTGTTAGGAGAAAGTTAACTGGTGCGAGGCTTTCCAAAAGAACAGCAACTCATCTCACCAGCCAACCAAGCAGCTGAAAATCGTGAGCCATTCCATTCCTTTTACTCAATGGGGAATGGACATTCTAGGGCCTTTTCCTCTTGGTCCGGGACAGAAGAAGTTTTTGATAGTGTCGGTGAAATACTTCACTAAATGGGTGGAAGCGGAAGCGGTCGCCACTTTCACTGAGCAGAAGATTGAAAACTTCGTGAGTAAGAATATTTTGAGCCGCTTTGGGATGCCCATGGTTTTGGTTGCAGACAATGGTTGGCAGTTTGACAACGAGAAGTTCAAAGACTTCTGCGAACGGTTGAAGATAAAACTCCAGTTAACTTCAGTAGCCCATCCTCAGAGTAATGGTTAAGCGGAGAATACAAACAAAAAGATAATGAGTGCTCTCAAGAAGCGCTTAGACGGACGCAAGACCTGGGTAGACGAAGTAGATGAAGTGTTGTGGGCATATAGAACTACCCCAAACGGAGCCACAGGGGAAACACCGTTCAGGATGACTTTTGGGGCGGAAGTCCTAGTCCTAGTGGAAGTGGTGTTGCACAACCAAAGAGTTTTGGGTTATGACGAAGAAAGGAATAACGAAGCCCATAAAGCAGAACTAGTACTTCTCAGTGAAGTTAGAGAGAGGGCAGCAGCTCGTTCGGAAGCCATCAGGCAAAAAGCAACGAGGTTCTACAATAGAAGGGTAAATTCGAGCGACATAAAGGTCGATAGGTACGTTCTACGAAAGGCCGAGGCGGCTGGAAAGCATCCTGGAAAGTTCGGTCAAGCATAGGAAGGACCTTATCAAGTGGTCAAACAAACTGGGCACGGCTCTTACATCCTGCACGGCTCGAACGAAAAGATTCTACCGAGGCCTTGGAATTCTCAAAATTTGAAGACGTTCTACCAATAGATAAGTTTGATTTTAGTTATTTCTTTGTTCGTTATTTGTTTATTGTAAACCTGTGGGTACCTTTTTCTTGGCCCTGCCAGTCAAGTTTTTTAACAACCCACTCCTTTGTCATCATCAATAAAGGGATTTCGAATTTCTCGACAAACAGTTTAACAAATTGTTCAAAAGGAGGTCTGTCAACGCCGCTCAGCTAGGTCGCCAAGACAAGATCCTTGGGACCATCGCTCGGCCTCGACTATCGTTTGGCCAAGTTGCCAAGACAAGATCTTGGGACCATTGCTCGGCCTCGACTATCGTTCGGCCAGGTTGCCAAGACAAGATCCTTAGGACCATCGCTCGGCCTTGACTATCATTCGACCAGGTCGCCAAGACAAGATCTTTGGGACTATCGCTCGGCCTCGACTATCGCTCGGCCTCAACGCCATTCGGCCATGAGCTACATCGAAAATAAAGAAAACAAACACGAAAACGACATCGAAATAATGGAGGACAAAAATAAGAATTTCAGTTCTTTGAATCCATCCTGGTCACAAGCCCGACCAGGTGAGCTTTAAAAATTAGCAGAAGGAGAAGTATGAACAGCCGGGGTAGCAGGAGAGGCCTCGGAGGTCAGAGGATGCCCGGGAGAAGCCTCAGAAGTGGGCGGAACAATCGGAGCAGGAGCGGGGCCTGAGGGAGCAACTGGAGAAATATCCTTATGAGAAAGCTCGTCCGACTCACTCGAGCTAAGGTCCAGCTCCTCATCTGGAACTGACACTCGCTCTCCCTCGATTCTCTCCCTTACTTCCTCCAGAGAGAGGCCGAAAGCAGTGGGGAACATCGGCTTGGCAAAGTCCTCAAATGAAAGACCTTCCAACCCATCAGGGACACAAAAGTTATGGTAATTTTTCAGGATCGAAAGGGCCAAGTCACAAGCGTACTCCAAGCACTCCTCCTGTAAGAACCGCCTCTTCCATCGCTTGATCACCTCGATCCTCTGCCTTTTAATAGAGGCTCGCTCCTCCTTCAGCGTATCTTCGGTTCTTAGTTTGTCCCTCACTGCCGCATGTCAGTCCTGGAGGAACTTTGCTTTAAGCTCTTTTTCCGACTCCACTTTCCCCTGCAAGACCTTACACTCCTTGGCCAGCTCGCCCTCCGTTGCAATCGCCCTATTTTTCTCCTCGTCCTCCATGGCGAGTCGAGCTTTCAAAGCGCTTCTCTCCTCCTCCCTTGTAGCGAGCTGAGCTTTTAAGACATTTCTCTCCTCCTCCCAAAACTTCCTCTCCTCTTCCAAAGAAGAGAGCTGAGCCCCAAAAACATCCTTCTCTTCTTTGGCCTCAGAGAGCTCAGCCCTTAAAGTGTTCACCTGCTCAAGGAGGTCATGCACCTCTCGATCCAGCGACTAAACAGTCCCGTCGAGCTGTTCGATACGTCGATGCATCGAGGAGACGAAAGCTAGCTCCCTCGCACAGTTACGGACGGTACGGGCCAACAGCTCCTGATGGCTCAACGAGTCAATGCGCTCCTCGTCTACAGGGGGAACGATCCTCTCAGCAATATGAAGGGCCACATCAAGGTTTGCGAGCGATGCAGTCTTATCTAGACTGATCGCTGGCTCCTATTTATCAGCGCTAACCGCTCGCTTCTTCCCCTTGCCCTTATCTGACTGGGCAGCACGCTCTCCCACTTTCTCTTTCCCTTTCTCTTTCTCCTTGCCTTGGTACGAAGGGCGGGGAGATTGGTCAGCAACCTGAACGGTCTTTTTTCTCTTAAGAGGTCGTTCAACCTCTTCCTCCTCCTCAATAACCACTAGGCCTTCACCAGGTGTAGCAACCAGGGCAAGCGCTGCAGACGGCTCGGAAACAGTAGGAGGAACACCTTCCCGCTCAGAAGCAGTGGACCTAGCGACATCTGAACTGGCCTCCCCTCTCTTCTCCTGCTCTTTTGCCTTCGAAGGCCTGGCAGCCTTGCGCTTACCTTTGACAGACTTGGGAGACTCGCCGAAATCATCAACTCTAGCCACGACTGCACAAGCAATAAAAACAGATTAGAAGTCGAAACCGATACTTACAAGTATAGTAAATAGTTCAACCACGAAGAGTCAACCAGAGGGGGCAGTTTCTTCTCCTAGCCCGCTAATTCGAGGTGGGGGGTCAATCAGAAAGGAATCGGACGAGGCCCCCTCGCGATATCCCTGAATGAGACGCTCGAAGTCATACTGATCGAGCTCCTTGATGCGACCGACCACCTCCCACTCTTCTCTCTCGAGAGACAAGCTCGACGCATCGTTCCATCGCTCGGCCAGATGATACCTCCACGGCTGGGACTCGAAGGAAGATCCCGAAGGTTTAACAAAAAAGTACTTCGTTCGCCAATCGGAGACTTTCGAAGCCGTCCCAGCTGGGTGATAATGAGCATCTCTGTACTGAAGATGGGGGATCCCTACCCCAGCACTCGAACTCTGATTCATTCTCAGAAAGTGGCGAAGGATGCCGACCGAAGGTGGATAGCCGAACTGATAACACAGCAAGGCCAAACCGTTAATAAATCTCCACCCATTTGGAGGAGTTTGGCTCGGTCTCAACTAGAAAGCAACGCACACCTCATCGATGATAGGGGCATACGGAAGCTTCGTGCAACCGACGGAGAAAAAGCTGTCAAAAATGGCGAAATATCCTCCTAAGTTACTGTGGATCCTTTCGGTTCTAAAGGCCAGCCGAGGTCCCCAAGACACAGGGATATTATGCCTAATAATTGACCGGTTCAACTCCCCCACGGTCATCATCGATTCGTCCCTTGGTGGCTTCTCAACGATTAACCCATCCTTCCGTTCCCTCGTCGTGACTCCCTCATCGCCTCTCACATTCGGCATTACTTCGAGAGACCCGACTGGTGGGGAGGCCCTCTCGCTGGTCTCATCCCTAGGGCTAACCTCACATCTAGAACTGGACGACGACATGTTTACAAAGAGGAAATTTAGAGGAAGTGAGGAAAAAGGACGTACCTAGTTAGTGATTGAAGTTAGGAATTAAACGGTGGTTGAAAGAAAAACTCCGGAGACTGTAGGCAAGAATGCGAAGAAAACCAGCAGACCGTTGATACTGGGTATTTATAGAAAGACTGCTAAACAGACTTTCCAACCAATGCTCGACACATAGAGAAAATCTGCAACGGACTCAGACATGTGGAGAATCTGAGCTTAGGTAAATTAGGGTTGTTAGATGCCCGAAACGGCGCTGCAGTTGAACCGACGCATATGATGTCTGACAGCTGTACGACGCAATAGTTGAAAGGACGAATGTGATAGAAGTGTGACAGTTACAAATTCTTTGCATTTAAAATTTTGAAAACCCGCCAGTGCACGCATGCTAAAAATAATGATTAAGTTCGATGTTTTGATGAGGTGACTACATTCGTTCGGTCCACCTGTTACTTACGATCGACCGATCAGTTATATCTCCATCCTCGATAGATCGGCCTCACCCCGAGCCGCTGTGAACTGCGCGTCGATGTCCGACCGATTGGGCCTATCACGAGCTGTCCCCACAGACGAGCCGTACAAGCTTTATGTACTCCTTCGACCCTTCTCCTTGGTCAGGCTCGAGGAGTAGGGGGCTTATGGTCGGGTCGGTTGTGCTAGGCCCAAGCTCAGGATCAGATATAGACGGCCCACTTGTAGGCGGAAAACTCCCATGCAGAAGTAGAGATCTACGTAAAGACTTAAACCTAGCGTCTATTCCATATATAAGGTATTGCTTCAACACGCAAGAGGTACGAGACTCATAAACCCTAATTCTCTTGATTCACTAGCCTAAAAACTCTCCAAAAAGACTAACTTGAGCGTCGGAGGGGCTATCAAGAAACAACCCCCGACGTGCCTTCGTTGTTTTGCAGGAACCTTCAAGCTAGAGTCGATCAACCTCATGGATCCAATAGGCAATTCACAGCGTCACCAGAATCTGGTAGAACCAAGTATGAATCAATTCGTTATCATATTCTTTAATTTAATAACCCACTTATATAAAAAGTGACTTATTTGTTATTGAATCGGTCATTTTTATAAATTATAAATGATGTTTTAGATATCAAAACCATTCTAGCCTTTACTTTTTAGTCTTTATCATCAGCCCTTCTCATTGCTTCCTTTTTTAGGTAAAGCTCTAGTCTTGTTTAAGTTTCATATATGTTTCATTATTTCTTATTTGTTTCTTTCCCTAATGGTTGGTTTTGCTTCTTCTATATGGTCTCACCTAGTTGTACATTGTTTGATTAAGGAGTGTTTGAGGCTTTTGATTTTGAGTTTGGTGAAACATTGGTTAAGAGATTTGGCTATTGTGGGGGAGATAGGAGCTGGTTTAACAAGGTAGGAGGGATTCGCCCTGTTATGCTTATTAGACATACCGTGGGAATGGCGATAGTGGTGGGGCATTTGGTTCATCTTTGGTGGTGGTAATTGGAAGAATGATGAAAGTAGTGGCTAGGGTTTGATCCCATGGCAACGTAGAGACGGGTGTTGTGGTAGGTAAATGTACAAGATAATCATTTTATGGGTCTATCCCGTCAAGAAATCAAGTTGTGTTTGCACGAAAAGAACTAAAAGAAGATAAAGGGGATTGTTTTGAGATAAAGATGCAATCTTTCTTGAAATTATTGCTTCAGTTATTGATTGGGGCTCCCTTTTAGAGCTACAATGGCTATATTTTCAATTTCAAGATGCACCATTGCTTCTCTAACTCGATTAAGAACTGATTTAGTTTTATCCACGACCATGAGTTTTTCCTAGAAACTTGAGAAGTTTTGAGTACTACAGTGAGTTGACTCATTGGGATGGGATTCTTCACGACGACCAAAGTTATAAAATGTAACTTATAATTTTGAGAGGCTTGGTTATTGTGAAGGAGTTCGATATATTGTAGGTTCGTGTCAAGTATGGGAATTGGCTGGATGGAGAAGTAAGCAATTCAAGAGTTAATGAATGGGTTTTAGAGTGAAATGCAAATTCTAGTTATCAATCCATGCTTCTTTAGAGTTCAATTTTATTCAAGAAATAACTAGTGGGTTATTCAAGGTTCAATTATGTTAAGAGATAAGCATAAGGCAGTCGATAGCTTCATCAGTTATCTGCAAGAGTATCAACCTGATATGTGTTTAACTTACTATATATTTATTCCATAATACTTATTGATTAATGATATAAAATGCTTAAGATAATCACTTTAGTTTATATATGGTTTTAAGTATAATTCGGAAGCGAAAGAACTAAAGTGAGTCAAAAGCACCATATTTGAGCCATTTTCTAAATATTCACACTCCCCTGTCTTTATGGAATAAGAAGAAGAAGGATTAAAGTAAGAAGAAGACAAGAAAATGGAAAGAACATGAAGAAAATGCTGACAACATGGTTTATGGACAAATAATTAAAGAGTCACATCCGTGAGCATCGTCTTATGGGTGTGACGTGAATTGCATGGGTGTGAGACACCTCTCACGTTGATGCAAAGGTGTTTCACGGTGTACACCACTCTCACCTGTGACACACAACTCACCACCTTGAGTGGTTATGCACGATACACTGCCACCTCACCCCTATTTAACCCTAAGTCTTTTAATATAAATGGGGAAAAGTGTGATAGTAGAAGACATGTTTTGTTTGGAAAAATTTTGAGAGGTTTTGAGAGACATAGAGAAGAGGGTGACAAAGCTCTCACATATGGAGAGATCCATGGAGGACTAGACATCCCGATGCTAGTTTAGAGGTGACATCAACGTCGAAGAACTTGGTTAAGCATATTTTTATTGTAATGTTATTCTTTTCAGATTGTTTATATTATCTTACGTTTATGCATTAGGTATTGTGTAAAAATGATTTTGATGCTCTATTGTATTGTTTTTCATGATAACCCATTGCTAGAACTTTAAATATGATACATAATAGTCATGTTCGAATTCATTTATACAACTAATGATATTATATCAACAGGGATAACGTAACCTAGGTTAAATAATCCAAACTTGTGAGAGTATTGCTTAGATCGGTCTGTTTTTCTCATTTGTAAGACGAATATCCAATTAAACTTAGAGAGTGTCTCTTAGGTTATTTAATAACTAGGGTTAATTAACAAACTCTTCTTAATTAATTATAACCTAAGGAAAAATTGGGATTAATAGAGTTTGTTGTTAATTCACGATCAATAGTCTAAAACGAGGTGTAAAGATGACAATTCAACGAAATATTTTTAACTGGGTGTAGGCTGAGAACGAATCAAAGAACCAGATCTCTAATGAATTCATCAATTTCTTCATTTTCAAATGTTTTCATTAGTTTAATTTTACTTTATTTTGTTATTAAACCAAACCAACCTCCTAAAGCCTAGACATCGATTATTTTTATTTCAAAAGCTTTACACACTCTCTCTGTATAACCGACCTAGACTCACCGCTACTACAGTTGTTGGGCCCCAAATTTTTATTATTATTATTGTCATTAAGCATGAATTGTCCTCATTATGTGTTTATGGCTTAGTTTGATTAAATTGGGAGTATTAGTGGATAATTGAGGTTTATTTGAGTTTAATGTGGT
>JANZLD010000004.1:2435394-2449439 GCA_026413575.1 Erythroxylum carthagenense
CTGCGAACGACGATCAAGGCCCAAGTATTGGCAGACTTCGTGGCTGAAATGAGTCAACCCGACTCGCAGGATGAGCAACACCCTGCCTGGAGCCTAGTCGTTGACGGATCATCCAACGCGGAGGGATGCGGAGCAGGAGTGGTCCTAATCAGCCCACACAGGGAAGAAAAGGTGGAGTATGCTCTCCGGTTAGAATTTAGAGCGTCTAATAACGAGGCAGAATACGAAGCTCTAATAGCCGGCCTTCGGTTAGCAAAAGAGATGGGGGTAAAGCATCTGAAGGTGTACAGTGATAGCCAGATAGTAGTCGGTCAAGTCTCTGGATAATATGAGGCCAAGGGGAGCAGCATGATCAAGTACCTAGAATTGGTAAAACAGGAGTTGAACAATTTCGAGCAGTACTCGGTCAATAGGATAGAACGGGCTCAAAATACTCAAGCAAATGCACTTTCCAAGATGGCCTCTGACCAGAACGCTAGAACAACATCTTGGTCGAGCCGCTCGACCAACCTAGCATCCAGAAGTTTACTGAAGTCCTTCAAGCGGACGAACGGTCAAGTTGGATGGAACCGATCAGGCAATACCTTCTCAAGAGAATACAACCAATAGAAGCTCTGGAGGCCAGGAAGCTGAGGATAAAGGCGGCTGAATACGTGATTGTCAATGACGTTCTGTACAAGCGCTCTTACGACTGGCCGTTATTACGTTGCTTGAATAGAGAGGAGGCAGAACAAGCAATGGCTGAAGTTCACGAAGGAATGTACGGAAATTACTTAGGAGGCAGAATGTTGGCTCATAGATTGATCAGACAAGGGTATTACTGGCCAACAATGAGAAATGATTGTCAAGAGAAAGTTAACCGGTGCGAGGCCTGCCAGAAGAACAGTAACTCATCTCACCAGCCAACCGAGCGGTTGAAAATTGTGAGCCATTCCATCCCCTTTGCTCAATGGGGAATGGACATTCTAGGACCTTTTCCTCTTGGTCTAGGACAGAAGAAGTTTTTAATAGTGGCATTCGAATACTTCACCAAATGGGTGGAAGGGGAAACGGTCGCCACTATCACTGAGCAGAAGATTGAAAACTTCATGCGCAAGAATATTCTCAGCCGCTTTGGGATGCCCATGGTCTTGGTTGCAGACAACGGTCGGCAGTTTGACAACAAAAAGTTCAGAGACTTCTGCGAACGGCTGAAGATAAAACTCCAGTTAACTTCAGTAGCCCATCCTCAAAGTAATGGTCTAGCGGAGAATACCAACAAAAAGATAATGAGCGCTCTCAAGAAGCGCTTAGACGGACGCAAGACCTGGGTAGACGAAGTAGATGAAGTGTTGTGGGCATACTGAACTACCCCAAACGGAGCCAAAGGGGAAACATCATTCAGGATGACTTTTGGGGTGGAAGCCTTAGTCCCAGTAGAAGTGGTATTGCACAACCAAAGAGTTTCGGGTTATGACGAAGAAAGGAATGACAAAGCCTGCAAGGCAGAACTTATGCTTCTCAGTGAAGTTAGAGAAAGGGCAGCCGCTCATTCGGAAGCCATCAGGTAAAAAGCAACGAGGTTCTACAATAGAAGGGTAAAGCCGAGCGACATAAAGGTCGGAAGGTACGTTCTACGAAAGGCCGAGGCGACTAGAAAGCACCCTGGAAAGCTCGGTTAGACGTGGGAAGGACCCTACCAAGTGGTCAAACAAACCGGACATGGCTCTTACATCCTACGCGGCTCGAATGGAAAGATTCTACCGAGGCCCTGGAATTCTCAAATTTTGAAGGCCTTCTACCAATAGATAAGTTTGATTTTAGTTGTTTCTTTGTTCGTTATTGTTTATTGTAAACCTGTGGGTACCTTTTTCCTGGCCCTGCCAGTCAGGTTTTTTAACGGTCCACTCCCTTGTCCTCATCAATAAAGGAATTTCAAATTTCTCGGCAAACAGTTTAACAAATTGTTCAAAAGAAGGTCTATTAATATCGTTCAGCCAGGTCGCCAAGACGAGATCCTTGGGACCATCACTCGGCCAGGTCGCCAAGACAAGATCTTTGGGACCATCGCTAGGCCTCGATCACCGTTCAACCAGGTCGCCAAGACAAGATCCTTGGGACCATCGCTCGGCCTCGACCGTCACTCGGCCAGGTCGCCAAGACAAGATCCTTGGGACCATCGCTCGACCTCGATCGTCGCTCAGCCAGGTCACCAAGACAAGATTCTTAGGACCATTGCTCGGCCTCGACTATCGCTCGGCCAGGTCCCCAAGACAAGATCCTTGGGACCATCGCTGCCTCGACCGTCGCTCGGCCAGGTCGCCAAGACAAGATCCTTGGGACCATTACTCGGCCAGGTCACCAAGACAAGATCTTTAGGACCATCGCTCGGCCAGGTTACCAAGACAAGATCCTTGGAACCATCGTTCGGCTGGGTTGCCAAGACAATCTTAAAGCCAGACTGCCAAGAAAACAGTCTTGTATCGTTCGGCCTCAACGTCGTTCAGCCATGAGCGACTCTGTCAAACCATCCTATCGATCGAAAATAAGGAAAACAAACGCGGACACAAGACATCAAAATAATGGAGGACAAAAACAAGAGTTTCATTTCTTTGAATCCGTCCTGGTCACAAGCCGACCTGGTCACAAGCCGACCTGGTGGGCTTTAAAAATCAGCGGAAGGAGAAGTATGAATAGCCGGGGCAATAGAAGAAGCCTCGGAGGTCGGCGGATGCCCAGGAGAAGCCTCAGAAGTGGACGGAACAGTCGGAGCAGGAGCGGGGTCCGAGGGAGCAACCGGAGAAATGTCCCCATAAGAAAGCTCGTCCTCCTCACTTGAGCTAAGGTCCAGCTCCTCATCCGGGACGGACACTCGCTCTCCCCCGATTCTCTCCTTTACTTCCTCCAGAGAGAGGCCAAAAGCGGTGGGGAGCATCGGCTCGGCATAATCCTCAAATGAAGGACCTTCCGACCCATCAGGGACGTAAACGCCGTGGCAATTCTTCAGGATTGAAAGGGCCAAATCACAAGCATATTCTAAGCATTTTGCCCTGCATAATCCTCCTGCAAGAACCGCCTCTTCCATCGTTTGATCGCCTCAATCATCTGCTTTCTGATGGAGGCTTGTTCCTCCTTTAGTACATCTTCGGTCCTTAATTTATCCCTCACTGCCGCATGGCAGTCTTCGAGGAATTTTGCCCGAAGCTCCTGCTCCATCTCCACCTTCCTCTTCAAGTCTTTGCACTCCTTAGTCAGCTCGTCCTGTGCCGCAATCGCCCCGATTTTTTCCTCCAACACTGTAGCAAGTCGAGCTCTCAAAGCGCTTCTCTCCTCCTCCCCTGTAGCGAGTTGAGCTTTCAAGACGTTTCTCTCCTCCTCCCAAAACTTCTTCTCCTCCTCCAAGGAAGAGAGTTGAGCTCGGGAGACATCTCCCTCTTCTTTGGCCTCTGACAGCTCAGCCCTTAAAGTGTTCACCTGCTCAAGAAGGTCGTGGACCTCTCGGTCCAGCGTTTGAACAGTGTCGTCGAGTGTTTCGATACGGCGATGCATCGAGGAGAAGTATGCCAACTCCCTCACACAGCTACAGATGATACGAGCCGACGGCTCCTGATGGCTCAACGAGTCTATAAGCTCCTCGTCTGCGGGGGGAACAACCCTCTCGGCAATATGAAGAGCCACATCGAAGCTCCTGAGCGACGCAGTCTTGTCCAGACTGATCGCTGGCTCCCATTTCCCCGTGCTTGCCGCTCGCACTTTCTTCTTGCCCTTATCTGACCAGGCAGCATGCTCTCCCATTTTCTCTTTCCCTTTCTCTTTCTCCTTGCCCCGGTCCGAAGGGCAGGGTGATCGGTCGGTAACCTGAACGGTCTTTTTTCTCTTAAGAGGTGGTTCAACCTCTTCCTCCTCCTCTTCAATAACCACTAGGCCTTCACTAGGCGTAGCAGCCAGGGCAAGAGCTGCAGATGGCTCGGAAATAGTAGGGGGAACACTTTCCTACTCAAAAGCAGTAGACCGAGCGACATCTGAACTGACCTCCCCTCTCTTCTCCTGCTCTTTTGCCTTCGAAGGCCTGGCAGCTTTGCGCTGGCCTCTGGTAGGCTTGGGGGGCCTGCCGAAATCATCAAGCCTCACCATGGCTGCACAGCAATAAAAACAGGTTAGAAGTCGAAACCGATACTTACAAATATGGTAAATAGTTCAACCACGAAGAGTCAACCAAAGGGGGCAATTTCTTCTCCTAGCCTGCTAATTCGGGGCGGAGGGTCAATCAGGAATGAATCAGCCGAGGCTCCCCCGCGATATCCCAGAGTGAGACGCTTGAAGTCATACCGACCGAGTCCCTTGATGCGGCCGACTACCTCCCACTCCTCTCTCGTGAGAGACAAGCTCGACGCATCATTCCATCACTCGGCTAGAGGGTACCTCCACAGCTGGGACTCAAAAGAAGATCCCGGAGGTTTCACAAAAAAGTACTTCGTTCTCCAAGCGGAGACCTTCGAAGCCGTCTCGGCCGGGCGGTATCGAGCATCTCTATACTGAAGATGGGGGATCCTGGCCCCAGCGCTCGAACTCTGGTTCATTATCAAGAAATGACGTAGGATGCTGACCGATGGCAGATAGCCAAACTGATGGCATAGCAAGGCCAAACCGTTGATGAATCTCCATCCGTTTGGAGGAATTTGGCTCGGCCTCAACCGGTAGGCAACGCACACCTCATCGATGATCGGGGCATATGGAAGCTTCATGCCACCGACTGAGAAAAAGCTGTCAGAAATGGCAAAGTATCCCCCCAAATTACTATGGATACGTTCATTACTGAAGGTCAGCCGAGGTTCCCAGGACAAAGGGATACTGTTCCTAATAATCGACCGGTTTAACTCCTCCACGGTCATTGTTGATTCGTCCCTCGACGGCTCCTCGACGACAAGCCCATCCTTCCGTTCACTCGTCGTGACTCCCTCACCACCTCTCACACCCGGCATCGCCACTACTTCTGCCGTTACTTCAAGAGACCCGACTGATGGGGAGGCCCTCTCGCTGGTCTCATCCCTAGGGCTAACCTCACGTCTAGAACTGGTCGACGACATGTTTACAAAGAAAAAAATTTATAGGAAGAAGTGAGAAAAAAGGACGTACCTAATTAGTGATTGAAGTTGGGAATTTGAACGGTGGTTGAAAGAAAACTCCGAAAACTGTAGGCAAGAACGTGAAGAAAATCTGTAGTCCGTCGATACTGGGTATTTATAGAAGATCGGCCAAACGGACGTTCCAACCAATGCTTGACACGCGGAGAAAATCCGCACCGGACTCATACATGTGGCATAATCTGAGCCGAGGTAAATTAGGGTTGTCAGATATACAAAGTGACGCGGTAGTTGAAACGATGCGCCGATTTATGACAGCTGTACGACGCAGCAGTTGAAAGGACGACCATGATAGCTGGATGACGGTTACAAAGACGTTTTATTTCGAATTTTGAAAACCTACCAGTGGGCACGCGCTGAAAGTAATGATTCAGTTCAACGCCTTCCTTAGACGTCCACATATGCTCGGACAACACAATGCATACGATCGATCGATCAGATATATCTTCATCTTCGATCGGTCGGCCTTACCCCGAGCTGCTATGAGCTACATGTCGATGTCCGACCGATTGAGCCTATCACGAGCTGCCTCGTAGACGAGCCACACGATCTCTATGTACTCCTTCGACCCTTCTCTTTGGTCAGACTCAAGGAGTAAGGGGCTTATGGTTGGGTCGGCTGTGCTAGGCCCAAGCCCAAGCCCGAACATAGGCGGCCCACTCGCAAATGGAGACCTCCACTCACAGATGGAAACCTTTTATGCACAAATAGAGACCTACGTAAAGACCTAAACCTAACATCTATTCCATATATAAGGTATTGCCTTAACATGAAAGAGGTATGAGACTCATAAACCCTAATTCTCTTAATTCATCAGCCTAAAATCTCTCTAAAAAGACTAACTTGAGCGTCGGAGGGGCTTATCGGGAAACAACCCCCGACGTGCCTTTGTTATTTTGCAGGAACCTTCAAGCCGGAGCCAACCAACCTTATGGATCCAATCGGTAATTCACAGCCTCACCAGAATCCGACAGAACCAGTAACCATTATTTTATTTTTCAAAATACCAATAGGATGAGTTATTGGTTACTTTTTGGTGGGGGTGGGATTAAGAATGTTAATTTTGGCTCGATATTGCCCAGCCAATGGTCACCCCAAATATCAAAAAATGACGTTATTTATATATATATATATATATACACACACACACAAGGCTACGGGCTACTCAGTGAGTACCCGGCCCGACTCATTAACTTCCTTGACTAGGATTGCAAATATAGGGGAAAAGGTTTTGATTAAAAAAAACACATCTTTGTGAAGAATATTTATTTTTTGGTTTTATTTGTTAGATTAAGTATTACGTTAATTTATTTTAAAATTAAAACTAAGTGTTTAATTTATGAGAAATTAAAATTTTTTAAATATAGCTTGAGTACTAATTTGAAATCAAATTCATTTGTAGTCTTACGATTTTAGTTTTAAAAGACAAGTGGCTAAGTTGAGTTACGAGTCTAGAAAGTTGAAAGATGTTAAAAGTACCACGGTAGTTTAGGGTTGAGATACAGCACCCTTAAACCCTTTGAAAACAACTTAACGCTGGTCTGTCTTTGGGGGGCTTTGTTTTACTCCTCTGCTTCGTCTACTGCGAAGCAATTGAGGAACTTAGATGCAGTAGCTTCTATCTCTCTGCTTAACCCTTCCCAGACCTCTTTAACGCTAACCCAGACCGCTGTTTGGAGTGACTGCCAGCCGCCTAAGCCTGTCAACGCCGTTTGGTTTCTGTATATCTGAAACTTTTCAGTTTCATCAAAGAACCATTAGTGCATTCTGCCCACCTTCAAGCCCTTGTCTGAATTTAGAGGCACTTACTTGCTAACGCTTCGGTAATTCTCTATCTTTCTATCATTTCCCAAATCACCTCCTCATCCTAGGGTCTCTGTACTAGATGAGCTTTTCTTGTTGTGGTAGCAGATACTGTCACATATGGATATCTAAGCTCTGTGCTTCAGGAAAAGTAAACTTCTTGTTAAGGGTATCTTGTTTGTTGGGTGTAGGAAGGTTACAGGTATAATGGGTCTGTTGGATTCATACAATGAACTGTGTAGCTCTTTCAGGTACCAGTTTGGTTCATAAGTTTTCATTTGCTCTAGTCATTGCGAGACGTTTAAGTCGCTGGAGTTTTGATTGTGATATACGTGATGAAGAGTGTCACCATATTGGGCAACCCCTGAATGGATTTTGTGAAAGGTCTGAATTTAATTATGATAGGCGTGCTCAAGAGAACTTGTCTGATAGGCAGCGATTTTTTCTTAATGCCAAGAAAGATGCTGCACAAATTCTTGACATTTTAAAACGAGACGGCCTAGGATTTGACACCGAAAAGGGATTAGATGATTTGCATGTAAGGGTTTCGGGCCTTCTGGTGAGGGAAGTTCTTCTGGGGATCTTGAAGAGTATAAACAATGAAAATAAAACGAGATGGGCCAAATTAGGGTTCAAGTTTTTTGTGTGGTCAGCTCAGCAGGGATATTACAAACACACAACCAATGCTTATCATTTGATTATGAGGATATGTGCAAATTGTGGGGAGTTAAAGGCAATGTGGAGATTGAAGGATGACATGATTGAAAACGGGTTGCCAACTACAGCTCGGACATTTAACATATTAATATGTGCCACTGGCAAGGCTGGTATGGCTAAGGAAGTTGTGGAGGAATTCATCAAGTCAAGGACCTTTAATTATAGGCCATTCAAGCACTCCTACAACGCAATCTTGCATTCACTTCTTCCATTGCATCAATATGCGTTGATTGAGACGGTGCATGAGCAGATGTTAGCAGATGGTCATTCTGCAGATCTTTTAACTTATAATGTTCTTATGTGGGCAAAGTATAGGATGGGGAAGTTGAAAGAGGTTCACAGCTTGCTTGAGGAAATGGAAACGAGTGGAGTTTATCCAGATGTTCACACGTATAACATCCTTCTTCATGTTTGTGGTAAAGGGGATAATCCACTTAATGCACTCAATCTTTTAAATCATATGAAGGAAGGGGGTACTCTTCCTAGTGTGCTCCACTTCACCACCTTGATAGATGGATTAAGTCGTGCTGGGAATTTGTATGCTTGCAGGTATTTTTTTGACGAAATGACAAAATATGGATGTGAGCCAGATGTCGTTTGTTATACTGTAATGATCACAGGTTATGTAGTAGTAGGTGAGCTTGAAAATGCAAAGGCAATGTTTGATGAGATGATCATCAAGGGCCAGCTGCCAAATGTTTTTACCTACAATTCCATGATTCGTGGGTTCTGTATGGAAGGTAAATTTAAGGAGGCATGCTCTGTACTTGATGAAATGAAATCTAGAGGATGTACTCCTAATTTTCTTGTGTATAGCACCCTAGTAAGAAATTTGCTGAGAGCTAAAAAGCTCTCTGAAGCTCACAAAGTTATCAAAAGGATGGAGAAGGGTAAATATGCTCATCTAATTTCCAAGTTCAGAGGATATAGGAGACGGTAAAGTGGTCGATTGTGTGCCCCTGAAATAAGCCTGAAATGCTGGGAGATGATGCTTATTGACTTGTGAAGTTTTGAAAGGTAAAGTATGCTTTTTAGCTTGGTCATTCTATGTAATGGAAAGCCAATTTTCTGAGTCATTAGGGACTAATTTCTTCCCTCATTTTGTCTCTTTTCCAGAACATGCTATAATTGTACGTTGATGAGCATTAGTTTTGAACCATCTGTGATCATGCATATTGCAATAAATTTTTCCCCAGAGGTTGAGGGTAGGGGGTTTTGGTGTTCACAATCTGCTGTAGATATCCGTTGCTTGCTTATCTCAACCAATGTCCTTTATGGCTCCTTTGTTTGCCTTATTCCAACCAAGAAAATAACTGATCTGTGATATCATGATGCTCATTTGTTTGCTACCTTAGTGCTGGCTTAAAGATTTTCATGTTTCATGCAGGATTACTTTTCATGTGAAACAACCAAATGTAAAGTAATTTATTCATGTAGCACAGACCAAATTGATGCTGTGTCTTCCAGCGACCTCATCCAGGTCCTGGTAGCCAATGGTGTGACTTTTCAGCATCATCATTGGCTTTAATAAGCCGAAAAAGATCTCCCCAAAACTCCTGTGCGATTGCTTTTCAGCATGCTGTTGTTATGCCAAATTGATCTTGGCAAAGCACTAGGGAACTCGGATGGTTTATAGAAACATAGCTACCTCCCTAATTTGTGACATGTGAAGATGGAGTCGACCTGACTGAATCCTTTTCGTGCATGTGTTGGGTTGAAGTCTTGAATGTGCTGCAACCTTTCATTCTTGGTACTGAAGATTCCACCGGATAGAGAATGATGAAGATCTTCTGAGAGCTTCATTTTTCAGGTAAATTTTGTCACAAATAAGTTGTTTTACTTGGGGAAGAAAGTAAAATGTATCAAAATGTAATTCCTGATGACAGTTGAAGGATAGACAAATTTTGTTTTAAGACTTGAAATAAATCATTAGTATGCGTGTATAACAAGGAATATGACTGTCAAGAACAATTATTGTATAACACTTACGCTTGTATCACATGATCAACCAGAGAGGGAATGATAATGAGTCCAATTTTAAATTAGTTTCACATTTTGTTGTTAATTTAATTTCTTGCAATAATGATTGATGGTTGGATTCTAAGGCTAATGTACATGTTTATTTTCATTGGTCATGGTTTTCAACATATAATGATAAAGATATGAATGTTTGTTTAAGCTTAATTTATTATATATTTTTAAGGTATATAATACATTAAAAGCAGACACCATTGTTTCTCTGTTCCATAGCCGACGTTTGAATTTGATCCCTCAACCCTTCCCACTGTCACATTGCCATTAGTTCTCATTCTATTTTCTCTCGACGCCCACACCCTTATTTCTCAGTTTGTTGTCGTCGTTTAATCCCTCAACCCTTCCCACTGTCGCATCGCCATTCATTCTCAGTTTATTTTCTCCCGATGCCCTCCCTCACCTTCTTACATCGCAGGAAACTCATTTTACGCTTCTCGATACCCTCAGCCCTTCACAATCAGCCACGTGAAAGTTAAGTTTTTTTTATGCTTTGTTTAATTTCGCAGATGTTAATGATCATACATAAAATTTGATGCGGTGGAGATAGAGAATACATTTCTTGCTTAAGATTTTGTTGTCTTCTTTTATATTAGTACCCATTTGCCCAATTTCAATTACTAAGTACCACCAGTTATTATGGCAACTGCTTCACTGGTTTGGTTATGTGATCCACTTTTTTCTTTTCCTACATAAACCTATAAAAGAAGACAACAAATTTATTAATACTGCTAGTAACAAGCATTTTTATTTGGTTTTAGTTACACTTTACACCGCATTAGATTATACCCATCAAATATAGTTTATAGGATGTGACCTCTCTTCACCATTATTGGCATTTCATTCTTTGTTGGGTGAATATATGAAAAGAAATCATTAAAGAATTGGATCCTTGATTCTCTAAGAGGACTACTTGAATACCTAATTCCTACAATGATTCTCACCTTTCATTGCGTAGTTCTATTAAATGATTATGTCTTGACTCTACCTTTTTAATGTATAAGATAATGTTATTTACACTTAAATCATAGAGGAGGAGAAGCAGTTTGCAAGATCAGCACTGTTGATTTGTCTTAGTTTTCATAATCTTTATGTATGTAGCACCTTTAATTTTTAAGTGGAAATTTTAAAGATGAGACTAATTAAATATTTGAACGATTTAAGAATGTCTACTAAACCTTCGATGATTTAGTTTGCTTCATGAAAAGTTCTTATGATTTTTTTAACAAACTTGAATGTGCAGGCCACAATAGTGCTGCATTTAAGGTAGTAATGAAATATTTGTAAGATAACATTGTAACAAGATAAAATAAATGGGCAGAAAAAAAAAAAGTATATGTAGCTTTCGTTGGTTATGCACCTGGAATATATTTGACATAAGAAGAGTGTTAAGGTATTGTTAATGAATTCAAGGGTGCTATTTATTGTTCTTTAGATAGTATAGCTGGAAAGATATATTATCAATTTTGTCAAGAGAAAGCATTATGTTCAATGGTAAAGTAATTGTAATATATATTATTTTATGTGATAATTTAATTGGATTCAATTATAATTAATATTGATATTTCTATATATAATTCAGATTTTGAATATTGATTGCCCCAATGACAAATAAGAAGATGAAGTTATGGATATCAAATGCTAAACCTAACATTGGTCAACATTTTTATGAATGTGTTAATACAAAAGTTAGTATTTTAATTATTGCTTTTAACAATGCCAATCGTATAAATTTATGTTAATAAATATTCAAATTGAAGTTGTTTTGAAAGTACTTGGTATTTGTAAAAGACATGAAAGTTTGTTATTGTCAGAAAATATGTCAAACAAGTTTTGTTCGTTGGGGTAAGAGTCTTGTTCGGAAGATGTATTGTTGTTTGCAAGAAATATGTGTAAAAATATATCTGCATAATGCATATTTTTATAAGTTCTAATATTTGTGTTTATATCTTTATTTTATAAGTCCTATGCAATTTCATAGCTTAGGTTTCAGATGTAAGTACGATGAAGTTTTTTGTAATTAACCCTTTTATTTCTCGGAAAGTTGTTATAAATAATAAATTTGAATCAATAATTCAAAGTAGTTCTTAAGTATTAATAAGTTAATATGTGGTAATACAGCTACAGTATGAAAATGTGTATTTAGAAAAAAAGTTGAAATCTAATGGAATTATTGATAAATATAAAGCTAGATTAGTTGCAACAGGTTTTATATAAAAAGAAGATACAAATACTATGGTACTTTTTCAATTATTCTTAAACAATTACCACTAAAGTCTCATTAAATGGAACAACTTGAGAGATTTAAAATTAAAGAATAAGAAAATAAGGTTTGTAGGTTAGTTAAGTTTCTATATAGATTAAATCAATCACAAAAAATTGGCATGAAAATTTTGAAAATGTTAGTTTGTTTTATAGTTTTGTGGTTAATAATTTTGATAAAATTTTTATTATAAAGTGATTGGTATTAAATTTATTATTCTACATCTTTATGTAGACGATATTCTAGTTTTTGGAATAAATATTAATGTTATCATTAATATTAATTTTGATATTAAATATTATGGACCCACATATGTAATTTTAAGGAGAAGAATAAATAGAAATAAAAAAGAAATTACTTTAAACCAAATAATTGCTACCATAACTAAAGAAGTTTACTTATTTTAACTTAAAATATATTTAACTTTTTATGATTCCAATGTACATTTGAAGAATAATATAGGTGAACATGTTTCTTAATTGAGATATTCGCAAATGATATGTCATTTTTATAGACTACATCTGATTTATCATATTTAATAAGTAGGTTGATTAGATATATACAAAACTTAGAAAATGATATTATAATATATTAGAAAGACAATGTGATTCTAAAACCTAAATTGAATTATTAATTTAAACACAAACTATTTTTCAGTTATACCTATATAATGTGATTCTGAAACTGTAACTGAATTACTAATTCAAACACATACTATTAAGAAAATAAATAGACAAATTGCAGTAAGATATAAATTAGAGAAATAAACATTAATTAATTTGTGGATTAAAATTTATTCAATCTGAGCAAAATTTTGTAGACATTTTACCTAACAATCTTTTTAATAATGGATTCTTAGAATCATTGAGTATAGGTCTAAAGCATATAAAGAAGTTATGTACAAGATAAACTCAAACCTTTATTATTAAAGATATTATGTAAGAGGTTTAATGTGAAGAAAAATCTGCAATATATTATTTTTATTATTTACTTTAATTGATTAATCTATATTTGTTGCAAAGTTTCCGAAAACTGAACCGAATTAGCCGATTCAACTAGAATAACTAGTAACTAGTCGATTTTTCAGTTCAATTTGTAATAATAATCTTTATATATGAAAATCAGTTAGATAATTAGTAAACCTATTAGTTTTATAAACTAATCTTTCTTAAATCTTAAAGAAATATTTTTGGGTCTCCTTGTTTAATCAAAATTTTGCAACCTATTTAATGCTTTTTTAGTTCTTACCACTGGTCTCAAATTACAATAGGTTTTCTTTAAAAGTTTTTAATTACATTCCAAGCTCTTTGGTGTTGTACTATATATATTATTATGGGGATCGATTTTCATATAGCCTTTGTCATGATTGATCTTAAAAGAAGAGAACAAACTTGGTAAGATTGCAATTTCTTACACTCCTTTAATTTTATAGGTATACATTATATTTTTTCTTTTTTTTTACTCTCTCATAAAAAGATTACAGACTTGAGATTTACAATGATTTGCTGATTACTGGTTTTGTATGAAGAGTATCACTTATTTCATGCACCAGTTTAGATTTGTAGCTTCTTCTTTGCCTTTTCTTCATAAATTTACTTTTTTTTGTCCTACTTCTTATATTCTAAGTGCCTGTTTGGTTCAGCTTTTGGAGAGTCAAAAAGTACTTTTTTTACTACAAAAGTTATTATTGGGAAAAGATGAGTGTTTGGCTGCAAACTTCAAATGCACTTTTGAAGTAGAAATAGCTTTTGAAAAAGCTAAAATACAGTTTTTTGAAAAGCTAAAATTTGGAGCTTTTCAGAAAAGCCCAAAGCTCCAAATTTTAGCTTTTCCAGGAAGCTATTTTTTTGTAAGTTCCGTCACTTACGTACATAAACTCATCAACGCTCAATGCAAACCACGTCTGCGTTGTTTCAACGCAGATGGTATCGTCTGCGTTGTTCATCAATGCAGACGTATACCGTCTGCATTGATGAGCAACGCAGACCAAGGTCTGCGTTGTTCAACGCACACCGTCTGCGTTGAACAATTTTATTTAAATATTTATAAAATAATTTTATTATAAAATTATTTTAAATATTATATGTATTTTAAATATTATTTAGCAT
>JANZLD010000004.1:2501300-2519414 GCA_026413575.1 Erythroxylum carthagenense
ACTGCGAACTGAATCAACCTCCCAACCAAACCCCTTCTTCCAGAAAGCAAATCCAACACATGAAGTCAATTAAAAAAACCCAGTGGGCATGGGTAGCTTGATCCGGCAAAAAAGTAGGTCATCGGGTCAATCACAAAAAATGAATCATAAAGAGGGAGAGAGTAGAAGAAGACGACAATGTATGGCACGTTTGGGCAACCAGGGTGTTGGTCAAGCAAGGAAGACCGACATTTTTTTTATCATACAATCAAATACTTACTTCACACTGGAGAGACGAACGTCTTGGGGAAGAAGGGCAGCGTGCGAGAGGGAAGACTGGAGACTGTAATCGTGAGGGCGAAGGAGGTTGTGGTGGTCGCGATCCGTGACAATGACAAGAAGGAGTCGGGGACGAAGACAACAAGGAGTCGGGGAAGAATAAGCTGAAGGAGTTGGACAGAAATGTAAAAATGAGTTGTGGTATATGCCGGAGACAGGGACAACGTATCCCTGTCCTCCATTTTGGGGAGGGATAAAAATTCTTGTCCCTCTTTACCGAAAATGGTGGAGAAAACTTCGAAAACAGGAGCAACACATCTTTAAAAATAGGTTTTTTCTATCCCCATCCTGTCCTCACTAACGGGGATACGAACCGCCAATTCATTGCTTTTATGAACTTACAACTCACAGATCCAATAGTGATAGGCTCATAAATCAGGTGTTGGGCATAATTTTAAATTATAAAATTCTGTTTCTTTTTCGGAAAGTTCACCCAAGAACTTGGATTAGTAGTCACATTTTCAACGTGTTGTGGTCAATACGTGACATATTATCATCACTCAGCCCCATTTCGAATCTGGCAGCTTTAACTTTATCATGTTATGTGTATGTACCCCTTTCATGGCGTTCCCCAAGATTGATAATGAGATACTTTGCATCTCCTCCAATGTTTGTCTTCTTCTTTCACCATGTGATGATGAGATTCACGCGTCTGTCTTAGCTGGATAACAAAACCGGGACGAATAAGGAAACCATCCCTCCATTATTTTCCTAACTACGCACCTCCAACCCAAGCAAGCGTTAACTTAACAAACACACAGAGGCACACATAAAGGTAAGAGACTTGAGACGTGCATACTGTTCCTTTTTCTTTAAACAGATCGTTTCGTCACATGGGATGGTGGGTAGCAGTTGATGCTGGTATTTATTTCCTTCACTTTCCCTTGAAGACGTAACCTTATCATCTGATATACACAATGAGAAGATCATTAAGATAGAGTACGAGCTTTTCCATATCCGTCATTTTGTAGATCTACCCTTTTATCATTATCCTGTCAAATTTGGATTTACCAGCAGATAGATAGATAGATCCACAAGATTAAATTCAATTTTAGCAAAATGTACATAATAATAGTTTAATTCTCTTACTTTGCAAATAATTTATTTAAAATATATAATAATTTACTAAATTTGTATTATGAATTTAATCAAAATATTTAGTTATCCCGGAAGTTGTGTAATAGTCAGCAGCAAAATGGTCAAAGTTTGACCTGGATTGCAACTGTTTCCAGGGTGTCTAGTGATTATGGTGACTGTAATGTATTGAATTTGTGGGACAAGCTTAGCAAAAATGTCTTGAGATCTACACCTTTTTTGAGCTTTGAGAGGAAGTAAACCGATTTCCTTTTGGTTCGTTACTTTGTAAAATATCATACAACCACCCACATGATGCATAGCGTTGCATAAATTGCAATCCAATATATGTATCAGCATTCATTCCAAATATTAACTTTTATATATATAAGTGAAATTCATAACTGTTATTTTTAAATATATATTAATTAAACATAAAAAATGCGAAATGTATTCTTACTAACTTTAAAAAAATATTAAAATTTTATTAGTTTAATCATTTTTCAGCCCTGTATACCAATTTAGTAAGTTATTAAATTGAGAAAAAAGTTTTTTAATATGTATTGGTTAATAACAATAACAACCTTCGGCATAAATCTTGTTAACACACAGGGTCAAAAGAGATTTAATAATACGCAATATTATTTCTAATTAATAAATAGGATATTTCTAATTAACTTAATACGTAGGATATTTCTAATTACTTTAATACGTATTTGACAATCAACAGATTGCATTAGCTGTTAGCTAATTTTAGCAACGATTAACTAGTAATTAAGTAATATAGTTGATTTCACTAGCGGATAATATCAATTATTTATTTAAAATTCTTTGGTAAAATTATCTGTTTGGTATTAGTTATTTATGTATAATAACTTATAAAGACATAACTTATTAAGCGTTTCTCAATTCCTAATCTTGCAATTTACTCGATCTTTTCAGTTGTATATTCTAACTCAAATTTGATATTCATTAAACTTCAAGAACTAAAATTCAAAATATTAAATTTAAATAAGAATCTTACTATATATATCTCTATCTCTATTTGTATTTGTATTTGTATTTGCATATTTATCTTTATCACTTTGAGTAATTTGTAATAACTTTTAGATGTAATAGTCTTTTGGTATCTTAATTTATCAAACACTCCTCATATGAGTATTTTCAAAATCAACAGATTGAGTTTAATCCGTAGACCCAATCAACTGATTACTAAATATAAATATCAGCGATTTAACTAGTAAAAATAACAAAAACCTTTTAATCCGTCAAAAAATGATTGATAAGCTGTTTACTAAGCAAAGCCAACATATTCTTAATGAATTGAGAAAAAAATAATAAACAAATTTCATTAAAGCAACAGATATTCTCACGTTAAATCATCATTTCCAATGTATATTAAACTATTAAATTGAGATAAAGTTCTTATTAGTACTCAACTAAGAAATTTTTAAATTAATAAATATTTGTAAGACTACAAAGATAAAAATTGAAATTAAAAAATCTAATTTATAATCCCAATTTCTATTCTTAAGTGTCCTACTTGTTAGTAACTCCATATTTAAAGTGACATAAAATAAAAAGAATTATTTGATTGTCAAAGATAAAAATCCTTCATTCAATTGAAATTTAAAGTTGCCAAATTAACATTTTATTGATAATGGCATAGAACCTATCAACATCATAAATTATAAACTTTGGACCGAAACCATACAAATTTCATTATGGTCAGACATATGCATATACTAAGATGGAACTAAAATTCCACTGACAAATGATTATAACATCCAAATAATCAATAGTTTCAATGTTGATTACGAAAGGTATGAAAAAAGTTCAATTAAATATTCAATACTTTAATATAATCTTAATTTTTATTTAATAAAAGAAACAATTTTATTATTTTTATTTTTTATCTTAAATTAGGGTATCCACCGACGGATCCAGTGACTAATCCCCTCGTTAGTTTGTAGGCAACTCACAGAGTGAGACAGCTGGCCTAAAGATTTAAGGCTGCTCTATATCCAAAGTTAAGGATCAATTATTATTTTTATTTTTAATTGTTCAAACTGGAAAATAATTTTGAAATAAATAGCACCATTGTATCAAGACCGCAATGAATTAATTATCAAGAGATGGTTAACAAGTTGCATATAGTGCATGTAATTACCTTTATGAGAAGTAAATGAAAATGAATGGTAACTAATAATTGAATTTCTTGTGATGGTTAAAAGCATTTCTTTGAAATTATTATTAACATTATTATTTTTATCAATAAATTACAATTGAAAATTATTACAAATACACATTTTCATATATTTTTGTTTTATATTTATTGTAAAAATTTTGTATTTTAATTTATTAAATAATATAATAAGTGACAAATATGACTAAAATATTAATATAGTGTAATTTGTCACCTCATTTATATTAACAGAACATTTAAAATTGAGTTATTTTTATTAAAAATTAAAAATTAATACTATTTTTAAAATTAAATAAATTTTGAAAATTAAATAAAATTTGAAAATTCTCACACATTTCAAGGGTTTGAGTCTTTGAGATGTAGGAAATACCCACTTCTCTTTATTAAGCTACCTTTTCTAATTCTCCTATACTAGCAAAACTCATTAAATCCTTCACCAAATAAAGAACAAATCTACACTCATCTCCTTAATTATAGGAGAATATAACCTAAGACCTCCAAAATTCTTGGGACTCCTAACCAATCAAATTCTTGCTTGAAGGATAGTAAATTAGAGAGTCAAGCATTGACTAGCACCCACCATTTTGAAAATTTCATTCTTCTTCTATCTTATTTTTACCTTATCGATTTGATCCAAACATTAACAAGAGAAAAAAAATAGGAACCACAGTTCTTTTTTTTTTTTGGACTCTTCTTCATATCCAAAATAACCTAAAATTCAAAAATGACCTCTCCCTCTCTCTTTCTGTTAAGTTTCCCACTATCTCTCTACCCTCCATTTTTGAATGCTCTAATCTCCATTTGTTAAACAGAACAGACACAATCAATCAAAAGCCTTACGCTTTTTTGATTCATGTGAAAGGTACTTATGAACCCAGAAACAGAAACTTCACTTAAACCATTCCTCCAAGAAACTAGAAAGATTCCATATTTCCATGGCTGAAAAGTAAAAGGCATAGAACACATAAATCAGCCAACCAAGCAAGACCCTTTTTGTTTCTCTTCTTCGTCATCACCACTAACCAGTCTCTCTGATCAATCTCAAACCCTGAAAACTTCATCTTTTATGTCCTAGATGAAGCAAATGTCCCATCTTGACCACACCCCTTCAACACCTGGCAAATTCAAGATGGAGAAATCTGCTTATTCTTATGGTAGGTTGAGGTTGACCAAACTCACATTCTGGTCTTTCGTCTTCGTTGGCTTGATTTTCATCTTCTTTTATCGATCCCCGTCATCGACCGTCGATCACTCACCGTCCGATCCATCACGCCGTTCGCTTCGCACGTCCTCTTGGGGCGGACCCGATTGGGAAAAACGGGTCAGGTCGTCTGCCAGAATCCGGTCTAGGAACGGGATGTCGGTGCTGGTCACCGGAGCTGCCGGTTTCGTTGGGACCCACGTATCGGCTGCTCTGAAACGACGAGGCGATGGTGTAGTTGGCCTTGACAATTTCAACGACTACTACGACCCGTCATTGAAACGGGATCGACAAGCGCTTCTTGAACGAGCAGGAGTGTTCATCGTCGAAGGAGACATTAACGACGTGGGTTTGCTAAAGAAGCTGTTCGAGGTTGTGCGTTTCTCTCATGTGATGCATTTGGCTGCTCAAGCAGGGGTTAGGTACGCAATGCAAAATCCTGGGTCTTATGTACATAGTAACATCGCTGGTCTTGTTAGCTTGTTAGAAGTTTGTAAAGAAGCGAACCCACAACCTGCGATTGTCTGGGCATCGTCTAGTTCGGTCTATGGTCTTAATACTAAAGTACCCTTTTCCGAGAAAGATAGAACAGATCAACCTGCAAGTTTATATGCTGCTACTAAGAAAGCTGGAGAGGAAATTGCACATACTTATAATCATATCTATGGTCTTTCGCTTACTGGGTTGCGATTTTTCACTGTGTATGGACCATGGGGCAGACCAGATATGGCGTATTTCTTCTTTACCAGAGATATCTTGAAAGGGAAGAAAATACCAATTTTTGAAGCAGCAAATCATGGTACTGTTGCTAGAGATTTCACCTACATTGATGATATTGTTAAGGGATGTTTGGCTGCATTAGATACTGCGGAGAAAAGTACTGGAAGTGGAGGGAAAAAGAAGGGTCCTGCACAATTGAGAGTGTTTAATTTGGGGAACACATCGCCAGTACCAGTTTCTGATCTTGTGAGTATTTTGGAAAGGCTATTGAAGGTGAAAGCTAAAAGGAATATCATGAAGCTACCTCGAAATGGGGATGTTCAATTCACACATGCCAATATTAGTTTTGCTCAGAGGCAACTTGGGTATAAGCCTACCACAGATCTGCAATCAGGGTTGAAGAAATTTGTGAGGTGGTATCTTAGTTATTATTCTGCGGGAGGAAAGAAGGCCCGTGCACGACGATGACAATGACAACGACGACGATTCAGAATCTTTGGTTGTGAGGTTGGGTACCGAAAAGGGTATCTTGTTCATTATGATTCATACGATCTGTTTTGCTTAGCACTTTTGTTCGTTACTTGAACCATTACCGTGTTTTCATATATTGATCAATTGATGCTATAAATGGAGACCTATCATGTCCAAAAGTCACAAGATTTTTGTGGTTGGTGCCTTGGTGGATATTGTTTGTTGGGATTTTCCCAGATGTATCAAAGAAAGCATCCTTCTTTCCTTCTTTTTTTCTTCTGTTTTTTGTGTTCTTAAAACTTTGTAATTGCTTTAGTTGCAGATTGCAGAATTGTAGCATTCTTGAACTGATAGAGAATATGCTGATTACTGGACATGTATCATTCCTACGCAATTCGAATAATATAGCACACAATATTACTCATTTCTGATTAGTTACTGAATGAATTAGATGGAATTGACTCATATTTGGCGTGTAATCTTTTTTTCTTTTTAGTTTTTTCAGTTCGATGATGAATGAAGTTTCATTAGTTGTCTCCTATGTCCATTCGTATTAAAGTTGTGTGTTGTAGAGAAGTTTAGTTTTGAGACTGAGAAGCAGAGAGTTGGATGAAGAAAGAGTTGAAAGAAGACTTCTTGGTTGTTAAAAAATCTATGGATGTGAAAGACCATTGGCGGTCAAACAACATTTGAAGGGAAGGTCTAGAGTTAGAAAGAGAAGTAAAGAAGATGTTGTTGTCGCTCGGAGGAGGAGAACATAAAACCAGTTCTTTACACTTCTAAAAAAACCGATCGGTTTATTTAACCAGCCGGTTTTCAATCATGGAGGTTAAAAGTAAAAATAGAACCAGAAATTAATCAAATTTGTACTTAACTCGGTTGAATAGGTCGGTTTGATTCAGTTTTCATATCATTGGTTTTAACTTTTAACCCTAAATGACAAGTTAATTCTACTCTCAGAAATGTTTTCCATTTCTCATTCCATATGTTTCTGCTCTTCAGATTCTGTTTTAAGTTTACTTGTGTTCTTTTGTAGAGTTTACCTTCGAAATGTATCACCTTTGTCTGATGATGCTCAGTTGAGTGGTGGGTTTTTTCGTAATATTCTTGTATAATTTAAATTGACATTTTGTTTCCCAGTGAAAATTGATAAGTAAAATCTAAAAACTTAAGATCTTACTAAGTTGTTATTTATTATAAGCAAAAGTTTTCATAGAGAAGATGAATCAACTACTAATGCAATTTGGAAGATTGATTCTTTCTAATCCCTCTCTTTTCATTTTGTCAAATGGTCAAAACTTCATTTGGGTCATTTGTCAGCCTCTCCACAGGTTAACAAAATTCCATATAAATTATATCATGCAATTGAGTGAAAATATGAATATGAAGCCATTGACAAATAACCAGAGAAGGGTAGAACCGAATTTATTGGAAGCAGTAAAGATAAATGTCTAGAAAACTGCAAGTTTTCCTTTTCGTCTGTTGGATCCAAGTCTAATAATCAAATACCGCATTCAATCTCAAGGCTAAGCCAGACAAGAGATGAGGTATGTTGAGCTACAAGAATGGTTGGTGCACTTAAAACAGCACATTTTAAATCATAACAATCAGAACTGCACCAAAGCCATAAAGGGTACGAGCAATAACAAGGACTCAAGCTAATCAACAACCTAACTGTGTTATATGTAAAATACCAGTAATGGCTTGGTTCCTGTCAAGCTGACTAGCAATTCTCTCCAGTTAGACTAGGCTATGATGATACAGCTAAGCTAACCAAATAATATACTCAAAAGTCATATTTGGTTCTTCCACTCATCAAAATGAGGCACAACATATCAGAAATGTCAGAAGAAGAATTGAAGTAGTTCCAGGACTCGAGCATCAATCGTTTCCTTGATCCCTTAAAGTGAACAACCTGTAAACAGGAAATAAATAAAATAAAACCTCCTTCCTCAAACTTTGATTCCTTTGTCATCTATATGTGTGTGCGTGCGTGTGTTTAAATATTTTCTTGCAACCAAGTGGATTTTGGAAATTACTGAAGAAGCCTGACATCATGTGATCATCTTTAACTATAGTACAGATACCACTTGGTAGTATCCTCAAAGGAAGTCCATCTTGACAACAATAAGAATACCTTGACATCTAAGGGCATGCCATGAAATTGACCAGCTCCCTCAGGTGGTGTCCAATTATATGTGGCACATGGTAGAAATAGAACCAAAGTACGGCCTATTTCTTCCTGAAAAGCTTGTCCTTTGGTGAATCTCTTCAAATCAAAACCAGGCTGCGATTTTATAGTCCAGGCAAGAGCTAACTGGTCTCCAAGCATTCGAGAAGCTTTCATGTACTTTGACCTGTAAATATTTAGTACTTCTTGAAGGTAATTCTTTGCCCTGTTAGCCAATATCAAATTGCAAATCAGTTTTCGTAAAGATATTATAAGCATAAGAACAAGCATAGTTGTTGCTTTTGAATTCTACATAAATTATAAAACCGGAAATCAAGAGAACACTTTCCAATATCTCTATCAGATTCCCATGCTAGCTCAAATCACTGGAAACCAAAAATTATTCAACTCCCTCCACAAAACAAAACCAAAATATGAAAGACGGATGATGAGTACCTTAAGATTGCATCAGGTGTACCTCTCACTGCTATGAATCCTGAATTTAGAGGTTGCTCCTTATTGTTCCTGAAGGTGAGAGCAAGATGAAAATTTGGGAAGTTGTGGAAAAAAGGTTCCAGGTCATCAACCACAGCTACATCAGAATCGGTGAAAATGTAATGAGTTGTATTCCCTGGATTCTCGGCCAGGTCCTTGAGCCTTGTTTCTAGGAAGGTCTGTACAGAAAACAACAGAAAAGCTTTTATTGGCCCTCTGTGAATTATCACAAACTATTTTAAGAAAACCAACATCAAGCTAAACATTGAGGATAAAAGGTACAACATAAAACATGTAAAAGCCAATTGAAGATTTGACATAAGACCAAAGTCTAAAGAAACAAAAAAAGAAAAGAAAAGAAACATTCAATAAGAAACCAGTGCACTAATATCGATAAAAAGAATAAGTTGTTGAAAACAGAAAAGTTCTACCTATATGTATGTGCTCTTACAATGTAAGACTTGATTCTTTGAAGCATCAACTTGTCTCGAGAATATTCACCCTGTATAGGATACATCGTAACACCATCTCTATGCAAAGAGAAATCAGATGCTGGATCCGATAGAATGATTACTTTACTCCGAGGCATTGTTAACTGAAATGATTTTTGGATAAGTTTCATATAATGAAAGATTAAATGATGTTTTCTCAGAGTGGAGATTATATTCTGGGAAGCTATACAGAAGGCAACTACTTCAATTTCAAAAGGTAAATACCATCAAAACAGATCCTACTCGAACTTGATTGCAACTTTAATGGATAAACCAGAAAGAGAATCCATTGACGTAAACACGAAAAAACGACCTGGATGAAGTTCACAAAGACATTCAGAATTGCCATGGATCTCTCTGCCTTATTGTATGAGGCATTCCCAACAGTAACAACGTTTGTTGATACTCGACTATCCAGTTGAGTGTTATAAACGGTGAACACAGTGACAAAGACAATTCTATCTCCAACTCTGGAGGCATTAGAAGATTTTAGTAAATGGGTCTTGTTTAGAGCTTTCAACCCTACAACAGATAACATTAGACAGGACATTGACTACGTTAGCATTTGTAATGACAGAAAGCAACTACAAAACATCTGACACAAGAATGGCAAATCCAGTTATGAAGCTCTAATAACAACAAAAAGTACTACACTTCTACTACTACTAATTACTATTATTCATCCAAAAACGTAAAAAATGATGCAATGGAAAGGACACAGGAAAAAGAAACCTTGGCACTGCAAGCGATTAGGCAAACCCTGACCAGCAGCAGGACCAAGAACCAGATGATCAAACTTCTTATTCACTTTCTTCTGTGGATCTTTAACAATGGATTCATGTTGCAGTTCGATAACTGTGAGAAAAAAAAAATCAAATTTAGCATTATCACAAGTACCAATTGATATTTAACAAAGCATTGTCAAGTTGATATAAGAAATGGTAAACAAAACAGAGAGGAGGATTACCAGAAAATAGATGAACAAAGATCACGAGCAGAGAAAGACTAACGAGGAAACAACGCCATCCACCCCAATATGTCATCCCTGAAAACCCACTAACCAAGTGACTATTAAAAACCTGGGAAACGCCAAGAAAATTAAAACCCTCGAATCAATCTGAAGAAAACTGTTCAACCCTACACACTAGAAGGAAGAATAATACTAAGCAGAGACTCAAAATCACTGTAATAAGCTTGGCTGATCAGCTGAATGTGGGGACGAGAAAATGCTGAAATCTTTAATAATCTGGTTTCAAGAAAATCAGCGAAACCCATAGACGTTATACTGAAAGCCCAATGTTACGAGACAAGATGACATTTTGATGTTCTAAATTTACTTGGGCTTAGACCATAACTGAACTGATCCAGAATTGGATACCCTTCACGAGAAATTAGGCCCTGGAACGAGTTATATCAGATTTTCAAAGGTTACAAACTTCAAATTGTTTTTTTATTTTTATTTTTAATTCTCTCTCTCTTTTTTTATTATAAAGAAAAAAAGTACACGGGATATTAAATGAAGCAGAGGAAATAGCGTCCCGACAGATCTTCTAAAAGGAGATTAAAATACCCTGTAGGTGTAACATCAAAATAGGTGATACTAATATCTGCAGGACCAACTATCTGTTTATGTGAATAATTTAGGAACAACTTATCTCTTCCATGTCATAATCATCTAGTTTGAAGTTTCGCATTAAACCAAGATATGAGGAAATTTGATAATATACAATCTTACTTTTACATAATAAAAAGGCTATTTCAAGTAAATCTATATGCAAATATAACAGAAAAATAATATTGCAGGAACTCTCTCTCTTTATTAGTTAAAAACAACTTCTCTATTAATTAAAAATAAAGTTAGTTACCACTAAATTAAAGATTAGATTGTTTTAATTAAACAAGTTAATTATTTAAAGTTAACTGAATTGAATTAAAAATTTTTCAAGATCAATTTTTAAAATTTAAAATAACAAAAATTCAAATATATTAAACTGAAAATTAATAAATAAAGAATATATGAAACCAGATTCTTCATAAAACCCTGACAATGAATTTCCAAGTCTTTCTAATTTGTCACTACAATTCGAAACTGTGACAGTTACAGCTCTTCTGGAAAGTTTGTTCTCTCTCCCTCTCTCGTTTCTCCCCCAGAGCGCCCGGAGAAAAGTTGCATAAGAGGACAAAGAAAGTCCAAATCCTTTTCACAACCTTCGATGAACTCTCTCTCTCTCGCTCTCGCTGACAAGTCAAGTTCAACAGAAGAAACGGGGCTTCGGCAGGTGGGTTTGTCTGTATGGTTCACAAGAATCACAGTATGTCTTTCGTCGATTTGGGATTTGTTTGTATTGCTCAAGAAAACATCGGAAGAAGAGCGTGACTGCGAAAAGTGAAAGGTAAAAGATTGTATTGTCTAACATTATAGTTGCTTAAACCCATAGAGTTGGTGCACCGTTTTTCCCAAAATCTAAAGTAAATTATTACAAATCTAAAGATCACTTTGTCTCACCCATGCGTTTCCTTTTGATGAGGAATCAAATCCCTGTCTTCTTTCAGGAGCTAAAATCACATCAGACAAAAGAATGAGAGAGTAGCTGTAAAAAAGCTGAACAAGAACGTGGATATTATGAGAGTTTTTTTTCCAATGAGCAATCCAGCTAAGATGTGAGAATTGTAGCTTCCTTTCCGAAGACAAAAGGGTATCCGTCATTTTTTTTTAAAAATGAAAAATATGTTGATAAACAATAGCTAACTACTGCTAAAATTACAATAGTAAGTCAATCATCAACCTCCGGATGAACTGCTATTTAAACGTTAGCTATAAAGAGTCGCATTGGGGACCTGCTTATAATTACAAACAGTTTAATTACTCGCTTCGGATGTGCCATCTTGATCGCATAACTGGGATACTTGATCTTTAACCCCTTTCGCCAAAACTATTTCACGGATGCAGTGTGGTATCTTGTTGACTAATTGATACTTTGCTATAGCAACATTTCGATATATATAACAGTTCCACTCCCTCCGGATCATGTAGATAGTGGTTATTGCCTTATTGGGTTACTGAGTGATCAACTATTTTTTAATTGATCGACTAAAATCAACTGATTGACTTTATTAAGAAGCTATTTAATTTATTTAGTTGTTGCTAATTTGTGAAAAGCTTTAAATGTATAAGGTTTTGGACCAAACAGCTGAGTTAGCTATTTGACAATGACCATTCTATCATCATTTTTTGGTTGCTTTTCGTTATCATTTATGTTGTTTTAAACTATTGCTATTAAGTCATCCTTGTGACTAAATACTCACGGGATGACTTAATTAGTCACCCCTATGACTAGCCACCACGGGGTGACTAATTTAAATGCTAACCATGCATGAAGTTGGTTCTTCTCAGTTTTTTTTTTTTCACTAGTTCAGTAGTTCTTATATTCCTTTACACATGTAGTTGAGTTGGGTAACGATTGGGTTTGTTATTTAGACAGAAAGACAAGAAAAAGATGCTCTCTTGTTGGAGGTTTATCAACCTATCTTTTTTGGCAGCCAACATAAGATATAAAACTAGAGATGGGGTTTGCTTTAGAGCACTTACCTAGCAAGTGAATGCTTGTAATGGAGACAGTTGCAACGAGTAAGTTAAGGTGTCATCGTTGGCTTTGGTTGGGGTGGTATTGGTGCTGCTAATCATCTCTGCAATCAAGTTTCCCAATTTCATACTTTGTTGGTGATAGATTAAGGAACTTTTGATAGAAGTTCTTGTAATAGCTTTTGTGTTTAACCATGAAATTTGCTTTCTTAGTTTGGATTTTTTGTTGTTGTTGTTGTTATTGTTGTTATTGTTGTTATTATTATTATTATTATTATTATTGTTGTTGTTGTTGTTGTTGTTGTTGTTATTATTAGATTTTGTTGTTGTTGTTGTTGTTGTTGTTATTATTATATGTTTTATGCTTTTTATTAGAGTTATAAACTTAATTTTTGTATAATTAAATATCTAAAATCTAAATTACTATAAAAATATTCAACGAAATACTAAGATATATAATATTTATATCTTTATAATTTTTTAAAGTCATGTCCTCATAAATCATTTTACACATAAACGGCTAATCCTAAACAGCTAATTTTATCAAACATTAAATGACAAACAGCTAATACAATCTGCTGGTCAAATTAGCTAATATAATCAGCTATCAACTAACAGCAATGGCCTTGTTTGTCAATCAGCTAATTGCATTATCTGCTTTGGGCCAAGACAATATCTGCAAGCGGGTAGTTTAAACTGTTACAATTGGTATCAGTGCCAATACTCGAATCGATGAGCCAGTGAGGACACTGGGCCTCCACAAAGGAGGAGATATCCCAGTAGCACTACAGCTATGAGCTTTATCCCACATCAGTTGGGAAGAAGAATAAAGCATGCCTTATAAGATTGTAGATACCTTCCCTTTGTAGATGTATTCTCGACAGTACTCGTAAAGCAGGGCTATAAGAAGTAAAACTCTGAGGGTGCTTGGCACGAAGGCCTTAGCCCAGAGGGGACAATATCTGCAGGTTGCATACTATGATACCCCTAAAGAGTAAAGACAAGTTTTCGATAGTACTCCTAAAGCGGGTCTATGAGAAGTAAAATCCTAAGGATGCTTGGCACGAAGGGGACAATATTTGCAGGCTGAGTAATCTGATACCCCTAAAGACGCGTTCTTGGCAATACTCCTAAAGCGAGGTTATAAGAAGTAGAACCCTGAGAGTTCTTGGCACAAAGGCCTTGGCCTAGAGGGGATAATATCTACAGGCTGGGTACTTTGATACCCTTGAAGACGTGTTTTCTATACCCCAATGCACCGGATCTCTTCAAAATTTCGAAGTTAAACGTGCTAGGGCAAGAACAGTACTAAGATGGGTGATCTCTTGAGAAGTCCTGCGTGAATAGTGCCCTAAAGAGGCCTACACACTGAAAAAAACAAAACTGCGCGAGTGCTTGGCAAGAAGGCCTTGGCCCAAAGCGGACAATATCTACAAACAGGTGATCTGAGCTGTTACATTTTTTGTTCCATTTTGATTATTAAGCTCCCTAGTTGGCATGAAAGCTTTGGCCCAAAATGGACAATATCTGCAAGCGAGTGATCTGAGCTGTTACATTTCTGGTTCCATTCTGATCATTAAGTTCCCTAACCCTGCAAACTAAAAATGGAAATAAGTTGACAGTATAATTGATAACCATCACTCGATCATCATAAAGAGAAAAGTTTTGTACACTAAGTTTGTCCTTTAATTAACGAAATTTATACTTATGCTGAGTATTGTTGTTATTGTTTTTGTTGTAATCATCGGTTTACACAAAAAAAATTGGTTATTTCATTTGTTTTAATTTATTATTTTTACATTTTAAAGATTTTTTTCGTGGATGTATTAAATGTTCTTTTATTTAAAATTTTACTGTTAATCAATTGAGTTAATTTTATCTCTTAAATTTAAATGATCATTTTTAAAAAATTTTAATTTAATTATATAAATTACAAATATTATATACACTATTAACATATATTAAAAAAGCAATAACTTCAATTTTTCATTAAAAAACCAAAAGTCATTAAGGGTTTTTGACATTAAAGTCACAATTCTATTATGATTGTCAATGTTGAGTTGTGCTATGCGATAGATAAGCAAAAAAAAAAGAAAAAAATTCCAACACGACATAAAAGTCAAGATTAGAACTTGGTATTAGTGTCAGGATTAGAACTTGGTATTACGGTCGTTCATAATTGTGGAAACCTTAATCTTTCCGTCGGCAGGTGCTCACAACACAACTGGTAATCATTACTAAACCTCAAACATGAATACTTAGAGCCCCTTCACGCAAGTAACAGATCATCTCTCTCATGTATCATTTTTTTTAATTTTATCCCAATCATTTATTTTTATGATACTTATATAAATAAATAGTTAATATGAAAGGAGATAGATTTAGAAAAAGTTAAAAACTATTTTTTTTCCTTCTTTTCAAGGATTGAATTAAATATTACAAAAATTTCGTCAAATCAAATTTAATATATTAAATTTTAAATTGAGTTTAATTTAAAATAATCGATTCATTTTGTTCAGTTAATTTAAACAAAATAATATCATTTTATTATAATTAATTTACTAATTAAAATAATATGGTTATGATATAATTTTAATTGAATTTCAAACAGTTTCAATTTAATTAAATTTTGAATTCGATTTGAGTTAAAAAAATTTAAATCGAATATGAATCATAAGAGATTCGATTAGACTGATTTAATTATTTTCAATTTAAATTAAATTCACAATATTAATTTTTAGGATATGTGATTTGTAATATCTATGTTTGGAATGCACAATAAATATAATATCGAATATAACTAAAATTAACAATTAATTAGTTATGCATTTGAAACAAAAAATTTTACAATCAATTTAAAGCTAAGTGACAATTTGAATTAATTAGTATTGAGAAATATAATATACTTTCAGCCTCAATTAGTCACATTTAAAGATCTTTTGAACGAGTGGCACAACACAACCATCAACATTTCCCAATGAAAAACAAAGCATCACGAATTATCGACAAGTTCACATGAAGCACAGGAAGAATAGGTCCGTGAACATGAACATGTCTACTCACTTATCACGGGACCTTAGTTCCAGACTCTAACTAGTAAAGGCTTTAATTGCCAAATCTGAAAACAACACCATTAAGGACGACTTGAACAAATTTAAATTCGAGATCAGGCGGCAGCACAGGTCAAGTTACAGAATCGGGTCAGACTCAGACCCCGTTGCCATACCCGTGTCTCACTAGCATCCACAATCCTGCATAACATGTTTGGCCGCTTCATTTATTAAACTCCGTATATTTCGGATGGAGCTTCGTAGATAGAGATTGATGTTCAATCAACAGTTCAATAAATGTCCGTTCTAGGGAATGACAACATTCAAATTCCTTTGTAAAGCGCGAGAGAACAATTATTTAATTTCAATTAATAATTTGAATAATTTTAAAATCAAAACACGTAAATTTTTATAGACTTTTAAAAGAATACAAAATATAAATTTATTTATTACTAATTTATTTTAAGAATAATATATTACATGGTGTTTAACCTTTATTTTTTACTTTGAAACATCTTTTTAAAAATATAATTAAAATTTAAAATTTTAAAAATCAAATAATTTAATTTTAAATGTAATTTTTATTAATTGATTGTAGATATAGTCTTAAATCATGTAAACATTAAGGCGGCAGTTGGTCAATATGAGAAATGGTAATAGAAATAAGAATGAATATAGTGAGGAATGAGAATGAATATTATCATTGTAATTATAATGGTTAGTTAAGAGGAAGGAATGATTACCGTTATCATTGATAGTGGTTGATTTTTAAAAAATATTGTAATTAATTAATTACAAAATGAATTATATTTTAATTAATGAATGAATTATATTTATTTAATTATAATGCAATTTATTAATTAATAATAACATTTTAATTATATTGTAATTAATTAACTAATTACAATATTTTAATTAATGAATAATTATAATTATTTATTTATTTAATTGATTTCACCATAAATTTAATTATTGAAATTAAAGTTTTACCTATGAAATTTTTTGTCTCATAATTATACCTTTTATTTATCCTCTATATATAAAAAATTTAAAACATATCAATCACTCTCATTCTTCTAAATTACTAGAGGAATGGAGGATTGCCCAAAACCTAAAAATGAAACTCTCATGTCTTCAATGATAGGTTCATACTAAACATTAATTTTTATTTCATATCCATACCCCTTTTTCTATACCTCAAATAAGCACACCTTAAGATTTGAAATAGTTATGTGATCTATTTTCTTTAAATACATATTCAATATAAAATATACATTTAGAAGATTAAAAAATTATGTTAATAAAGAGGAATGATCACATAATTATTTTAAATATCAATTTTTAAAAAATATTAATAAAATAATATTTTAAAACCAATTATATGAAAATAAATGAAATATTAATAAAATAATATTTAAAAACCAATTATATAAAATAATATTTTTAATAAATAAATTAAAAATAAATGAAAATGTTTAAAAAGAATCTTTTTTATCTTTATTGAACGACAAAAAAGTCCTTACGAAAGTAGCCTTTTTTTTTTCTTTTGATGGGACGTTTGGGGAATCCCACTTACAGCCTGACTATGATACTCCGCTTTTCTTTCTCCACCTGTCCACCATGCCATACCATACTCCATTTCATGAAGGTAGGTCTGGGTGGGGCCTGTAATACATGGATTTCACTATCGCTATAATTTTTCAAAGCTTCTCATCATTGTCTCTTCCTTCGGACAACGACTTGATCCATTTCATGTTTTTCCGACACTTACTTATAGTAATATTTTGTTTGTGACTTAAGATACTAATAACAACGTGCTTGGACTTCTTAAGATGTTGGGTGGAGCTTATTGTCACTTTAGTCAAGGTTTCGTTTTCTTAATGATTTGAATTTGCAACTTACTCAAAATAGTAACAGGTCATTAATTAATTTATTAATTTTGGAATTACATAATTTATGACTAATTAGTTAATTACATATATTTAAGACAAAATTTATTATTATTTTAAGTGAAATCGCGAATTTAAATTTTTCTCATGTATGTAACTATTTAAAATTTGAAGTCAGAGCTTTATTTTTAATTGAGGTCTAAGATTTAAATTCTTCTTATGTATGCAGCTGTTTAAAACTTGAAGTCAAAACTTTACTTGCTACAAAGAATTTACCTGACTTAAGCAAAAATTAATTTGAGTATATATGATATAAAAATATCTTTCTATAATTGAAACTTTTTTAAAATATCTCATAAATAATAATTAAAAAAAATCATATCTAACGAAAATGTTTGTGAATGGTCCGATTATGTTCACTTCTTTTAAGGTCTGATGGAAAAACC
>JANZLD010000004.1:2586325-2599144 GCA_026413575.1 Erythroxylum carthagenense
TTTGGTGTTTGTAAAATTAAGGCCCCATCGGCAACTCACGGTAGCTAGGAGGATTTGTCCTAAGTTGGCAGCACGGTACTATGGGCCTTTCAAGATCATTGGCAAGGTGGGAATGGTTGCTTACAAGCTACAACTTCCTCTTTTAGCTAAGGTTCACCCGGTTTTTCATGTGTCTCAGCTAAGCTACTGTCCAAATTCGATTAGATTGGATTCAGCCCAAAACAAAAAAGCCTAACACCAACTCGATCCAGCCTATTTCATTATATTCCGACTTTGTGATTACCGTGTAGATACCGTAGAAGGATATGTGAATATTAAGCATCAACATCCAACCGAAGTAAAAAAATTACAAACTCTCTAGTAGGGAATCTAGCAAGAATGAATCGTGCAGCGTAAGTGTCTTCCCTGAGCTACATTTGGGATGTATTATCTGTCACCTTATTCTATATTGATCCTAACAACCTTTTTTGCTCTCCCAGCTGAAGCGAAAGTATCTGATCTATCTGCTCCAACATTTCGGGCGTTTTCAGCAGAAGGACGTCTATCTGATCCTAACTCTTGAAGCAAACTCTTTAAAAGCCGTTTAAAGTTGAGCTTATTTGAAAGGGTGCAAGGTAATAGCCACCACCTTGTCGTATATGCCTCTGGAAATTCTATGGGTTGCTTGGCCTGTTGTCTTGTCAGCTTCTTTGCTCTCCTCAATCAACACCTGTCACACAATCGCAATCTTAGAACAGAAAGAGAAAGCACCATGAAACCAATCAACTTAGACCAGGAAAATGCCACTGACTCCATCTGTGCCCGTTCTTCTAGTTCGTGTAGTAGTGTAATATGCTCCATCTACACCACCGTACGTTACTTTGGAGATCTGAGAACTGAAACTGCTCGTCTGTGGTTCTGGTTGTGCTCTCCTATTATACTTACTCCCATGATTCACGACCTTACTTGTCCTTTAAGCTGCATGAAGCATAAGTTTCAGTACTAAACAAAACATGTGTATGATAGACAGCAAATTAAGATTCACCCACCGTTGGAGTCATCATCAGGATTGTTCAACTGATGGTTCTTTGCTTGAACTGTCATGCTCTTTATGGTTGTTCTTCATCTTCCCAGCGTGTACTCCATTTTCTTCCTCAGTATCAGAAGTTACTTCTTCTATAACTATTGCCTTCCCTCGACCATCACATGATTCACCACTATTTGAAGAACTCTGAGGTTGAAACCTATTCGAATCTAGTCCAAACGGGAGAGTAAAGAAAGGGTCGTCGAATGGATCCTTGCCTCCAAATAAGCTGTACATCATACTAAAGCCACTAAAATTACCAAAAGGATTGCCGATACCATACAAATCATTTCTACCTTCTCTTTCGCTCTGCATTTCGTATTCTCTATCCCTTCAAACATCACAAACGCATACAGATTACCGAAAAACATTCCTGGCAATAAAAAAGATCAATTACATACAAAGATTCCAAGTCTTTGTGCGCATTAACATTAGGAGAACGATCGATTCAAAAATAATTGTATAACATTAAATACAAACACACGAAAATTTGCACGTTGTATCTCTCTTATCGACAAAAGTTTCTGATTCCAAGCGATTGGAGAGACTTACCTGAAGAACAGAGTCGATCGCAATTCTACGACCAGAGGGTGTAAGAACAGGCGCGAAGGAGCAAAACTGCAGGTGAGTTTGCAATTACGAGAATTTTCTTTAAATAGACGATGGATTGGTGGGTTGCGCTTTTCGAAAACGTTACACGTGTCCCTTAGCACACATAGAACGTTCTGGTCCAAATCTCGTCAAATTTTTGATTAGTTTATAAGAAGCAAATTAGTTTAAATTTTAATTTAAATTCATTCATTAAATTTTAATGTAATAATTAATTATAAAATTAATATAATATTACTTAATTTAAAATTAACTGTTCAAATTATAATTTATACGAAACGAATAAGCCTAAATATTAGTCTAATTAAGTTAAGATAACACACTAAAAATATAAATATTTTTCCTATTTTAAAGATATCATACCTCGCCAGATCTTGTTTCACAACAATTGGGTATAATAATAATGACCTATTTTCAAAACATAATTAAAATATTATATAATAAAACTTATTTAAAATTTCTTAGAATTATTTTTTAACCGCTGTAATTTTTACTAAAATCATTTTTAAAAAGTGTAACAAAAATAAATAATATTTTATAATTTAAAAAATAAAATACTTTAAAAATTAATAAAAATCTTAGAATAGTACGTATTAGTACTTCTAGCATTACTCTCAATCATAAAGCAAATTGAAAAATTGCAGTAAATCAATTCAACCAAGCTTTTAGGGAATGACTTTGTACATATTCGGTCAATGGTACAACAGAAGCTACAATCATATTAATTTGTCACAAGAAACTGAGTTACATTACTAATTTTGCACTTCTCAAGCTCCACTGGTTGAATCAAGAAAAACAAACACTAGCCCTTCCAGGACCAATTCTTCTCACGTGCATCCTCTAGATCGCTTTGTGTTACCAACTTCTTCAAACACTGCGACTGCAATGACTGTGTCTCTCTACAATCCTCATCACTTCAACCAACTTCCCCTCCTGTTATTTCTACAAAATGCTCGTGGGAACTTCAGGGTTTCTCGAGCTGAAATCAGTGGAACTTGTTCACAGGTTGAGCCACAAATGGAGCTCCGCGTCTAAATGCTATAAAAAAAATAACTCCACACAGGTTAGGTTCCTAGAACTCTTGTGAATCCAACTCGGGCTTTGATGGATATTCGAGGCCTTGAAGTGCTGGCATTCGCCGGACATCCTCATCTGAATAAGCTGGGATGAACCAATATCGCTTCTCGGCACCAAAAACCTGAAAAAGCATGTACCGATTCAAGAACAGTGTCATTATGAAATATGTACCTAATCGAAGTAGACAAACTTCAACAATCAGGCCCTGCCACTGGAAAGGCAAATTTGTATGCAGACTTCATCGCAAAGAGATCAATTGAAATGGCTGATCATGCAGGATTCCATATTTTCTTTAAGGAACAATTTAGCAAATCAAGAACTTGGACTGCAAAAGAACTGTGCCTTTAAACAAAACAAAACCATCTATTGTTTTGTCCTCCAAATTTAGTAGTGAAGTGGATCATGTTATGTGGACAAACCTGTTCAAAGTTCCTCTTCCGACCAAGGTCATACCGCCACTTCACGGTAGTCTTCTTCTCATATGCCTGAGTACAAAAAAAAGATAGACCAATTAGCTGAAAATCCTAGTCATCCATGGCAGCAACCTCGCAATGTGTTTATTATAGTAAAATTAAAGGTATGAAGGTTTAGTAAAATAAAACATAATAACTCTTCCATATATCAGTTTGTGCCCCACACCAAAGCTCATTCAAAAATAGAGTTTTGAAAAAAGAGCTAGTATCGAAAATGATTCTTGTGACAAAAAAAGAGAGTTGCTGAGGTCAAAAGAACCTAAATTCAAAAGGTTAAAACCAAATACCTCAATAGTTGTTGTATTAGCTGCCACCAGTGATATGTGCATTATAAGAAATCCTAGAACACTCAAAGCAAACGCCAGATTCAAAACTGAAAAAAGAAACATGATTAGAGACACATACTTGAATAAACTACAATACTAGGCTAAGAAGATGTTACCAAATGCGAGAAAAGTTGTAGCGAGGGTCCCTGGTGTCCCGGGAATTTCTCCGTCAGTGAAAAATGCTATAAAATGTGGCAGAAGTGACAAAGTCACAAGACTTGTCTCAAGAAATGTGTAGAACTGCATTGAAATGTGAGCTGCAATTAATTTGACATAAAAAACTTAACTCCAACCTTATCAATTAATTACATTGAACTTCAAACTGTATGAAATTAAATATAGAAAAGCTGCTCATCTAATATAAGTTATAAAAACAACCCAATGCTTCTGATATCTTCAGGAGATATTTGCAGGTTGGATTGGAATTCATATAAAAAAGGATGAACCATGAATTTCGACTAAATAAGAATCTGCGAGTCATATAATGCTGGCCAGGTCACTGTAGGTATTATGAAACCAGTCTAAATTGCTACAAGGACACATGGGCAGAACTGAATCTACCAAACATAAGCTATATACAGAACTGAATTCCCCGTATGGTTTGAATTCCTATGGTCTGATAAATGTGAAGTACTCTCCAGTGAGCCCTATAGAATGAAATATTCCCACAAAAAGAATCTACTGTCACCTATACATGAAACTATAAACCACATAAACCTGTTTGAACTCTCAACTCTGCATTTACATTTGTCAGAAGATTGATCAGTAATAAGAATGAGGAGCATTCAGTTCACTAAGACGCACTACTTCAAAGCCAAAAGATCATCATTGAACATATGAGAAAAATCATCAGATAGTGGTCAAAATGTACCCAAGCAGAACAAACAAGTTCACCGGTATACTGAAGATGAAACACTAAACTTATTGGTATACAAACTTACCAAAAACAGAAGGAAATATTTATAGTTTAATGCCCCAACACAGTTTACAACCCACACACAATGATGATCCATCTTTAGCACACACCTTCCACCTGAACAATGTCAAATACCAAATTTATGTGATGATCATGTTAACAAACCAAAAATTCCCTAACAATTTAGATTAGGAATACTTACAGACAGAGCAATGATGGCATCGAGGTGGCTTCATCTGGCTGCATTTTCGACAGTACCTTACTCTTTGACCTGATAGATCAGGTGGCACACCAGTGAACTCTGTCACATTTAATGGCTCGGTCTCAGCCCTTTCCTCATCAATGGCAGGCCTCCAATTAGGAGGCACAGTACCCGGGTCAGTCAAAACAACAGAAAAGTAACTCCATAACAGCATCACCAGCTGCAAATTCAAACAACGATCGCACTTTTAACAAATGTTTCCACATGAAGTACAAGTTCTCCTACTCTACCACTAGTTTAAGCTAAAATGTAGGAGCACATCTCATTTCCTAATTGTGAAGAAGAACTAGCGTTTCATAAACCCTAACATACCATAAAAAGGAGACAAAAAGAAATTGAAAACACAATTTAGATAGTATTAGGCTTATAAAGCATCCACAAACACTAACCAATAAACCCAATTAAAGTCCAAATGAATTCAAAACCTTTCTCTAGTCAGATGGCATACATATCAGAAAAAGCTCAACAATCAAAAGGAAAAGAGGGGAAAAAAAAAAAAAAGAACTTTTAGAAGAAATCTCACCAAGGAATGGAATGGGATCAAGACAGCAAGTGCAATGAGAGAATCGAGGCCACCTCCGAATAACGCAGGACCATAGTTTGTTAAAACGACGGCGTAGTATGTCACACCCACGACCCCAAGTACCAAAAGGATCATGATCGAACCCAGACCCCGCAGGGCCGTACAGAACTTGAAGACATTCCAGGCCATAGCAGCTCCAGATCTATGCATGATAAGGTATACAACAAAATAAGACCCAAAACGATCTATAATTAGAAGCAGACCCCGAACTATCTTCTGGTCGCCTAGACTGTGAACTTCACGGATCAGATTGGGATAATTAAGGTGAATTCGTAAATACCCAGAAAATTCCCAATCAAGACACCACCAAAAAACCAACGAAGGGCACTTCACGAAAACTTGAATCTAGGGTTTATGAGAGTGGATTTGCAGATAACGTGAGAGTTCATCCATTCCTGGAGACGAGGTCAATGAGAGGGAGAGAGAAAAAGAGGTTTCGTACTAACAAGGCAAGTGACGTTAAAGGGGTAGATTAAGTCTTAAACGATCAAGATCAAACAATGATTACAGGAAACAACAGAGGCTTGTTGGGTTTTACAAAGTGGCTCTAAACAATCAAACAGCCATTATTATTAATGTTGTTGCTTCTTGTTCTTTTGCTTCTACCAGCGCAAATCATGGTGCTGACTTTATGGCTTAACACCTTCTAGATTGGGAATATTGGGTTCATATATACATAGAAAATAAAAGCTGACTTCGTCATTTCTAAGAAATGCTCTTATTTAACCTGATCAGTATATATTTTACTATCTTTTTTTAGATGTACCGCAAGAAGTTTTTAATTATAGGAAGATATTTTTAAGTTATTTATTTTTAAACTAATTTTTGTTTAAATCGGGTTAATTTTTTGTGAAAAGTAAAATTTTAATTTTAAATTTTAAATGACTGCGTATATAAAAATGGTTCAAATCTATAACTCACTTAAATCAGACGACCATTTACCATCTCAAGTTTAAGTGTCATTTCTAAGTAAACAGTTTTAGAACTATCTACTTTTCACAATTAAAAAAACGTTGAAAAGCTTGTCGTTTTTAGGCTTTTTTTCTATGGAAAAGCTTGTCGGGTCGGGTATGAGCACTTGAAAAGGTTTCGAGTCGGAGCTCATAAATGATTTGAGATATTTGCATTTTTTAGGATATACTTGAGTACATACGTGGCCGATTCAATTGATAGTTTACTTAGATGTATAGAATTCTGGATACTTTGTTAAATTTTATAGTATCTTATTTTGTTTTATAAATTTTAGTCATTTATTTATATAAATTTCGTGTAAATCTCGCATAAAAAACGCAAGACTTGTATAAATAAAAAAATAAGATTTATAGAACAGAATAAGATACCATAATATTGAAGAGATCCTCCTTTTCCAATATATATACCTTGTAAGAATTTTGGATTTCTAATTTGTTCAACAAAGTCTCCTACATTGATTACCTGTAGAAGCCGTAACTAATGAACTTTACATCTTTAATTCTTCCTAGTGACGAAGAAAAAGAAGAAGAAGAAGACAGAACTCTAAAACTGTATATATGAACTTGTTTAATCCACACAGACAGCTTTTCACTCAATTTTCCAAGCATACAGGAAAAGACAGAAATCATGTGTTGTAGTATTATGACTCCTTGTTGAATAATACCTACTTCCATCACTCGTATCACTTTTGGCTGCATGTGGGCTCTCATCTTTCTCATCTTCTGATTCTGTTGGTGGCCCTGGTTTGAATATGAACAATCCGTGTCCTTGACCTGGATCACTGAACAACCAATCATGAACATCCCAAAACACTTGCACGGGTTGTTTGTTCACCATTACAGTTTGATTCCCTCTGAATTTCCACTGCAAGTTCTTGACATGAATCATCACAATCCCGTCTATGCTAACCCACATTTCAGGGTCTTTAGGGCCTGTCGTGGAACTGTCTATGACAATGTCATGTTCTCGATTCTTTTCATTGAGCTTGGCTCTGGTTGAGAATGATTTCTTGGCGAAAACGTTTTCCTTTTTGTAGTATAGGATACCTTCAACAAGAGCTGGCCTCGCTTTCGTTCTTCTGTATGCTTTTTTCTTGTGGTCTCCTACTAATAACACGACCTCGTCATCGGAAACTATGGCCACGTAGTAGTCACTGAAAGGCTCAGGGCTACCGGAAAATTTAGCAGAACGAAAGTCCCAGTGGATATCTACCTGACACCCTTCAAGCTCAAAGGACTTGCTCCCTTTTTTGGTCCAGAAAAGCCATGGCTTAAGATCGACCTTGCAACTGTAATAGATTTCACCTTCTAAGCTGTTGATTATGAGGTTGACACAGTGGTTCATAAGATTTCTGCACCAAGAAATCGTCACATTACGCCAGAAACCACCGATGTGCGTCTGATACACCGATGTCACCGTGCTTTGTGGTGATTTCTGCGTTCCAGGATCATCTGTTAATCTGTCAGTTGAAGGTAATTCCTGATGAGCTGCCCTGGAAAATGCCCTGAACGATAATTGAGCCGCCATCTCTCTTCTGAATTCTTACAAGCTTATCCTCAAAAAGTTCTTACAAGCTTATCCTCAAAAAGTTTGAAGTGCATGGAAGCAAAAATTTATGACTTTTTTGCCACCAGAAAGAACGAATCTTGAATCCATGCACCAACCTCTGATCACATTCTGTATTGCGTTTCACGTTGCACCACCAACCATCTGACTATTCTAACAAGAGACTAGATGAAGATTCCTTGGAAGGAAGCTGACCCAATTCGATCTCACTGCACGTAATTGAAGTCTGAGGTTTGAGGTTGAAAAGCTGAAAGGTCTGAAAATGTGACTGTTACTCCCTGATAAATGTAGATGAGCTTAAAAGATTCAACGTAAGATTTGCAGGAAAATGTTATCAGAAATGTTTCTTTTGATTGAAAGAGAAAGAGAAAGAGAAAGGAAGAGAGGTCAAGGTAGGTTTGTTAAAAATGAAGAGAGAATCTCTCCCTCTAAGAGGCCACGATCAAAAGCTTGGCCGAGATATAGGGATTAGAAAATTGTCTCCTACCTATATTCAGGCTGTTTGCCAACTTTCAGCTTTTTCTAATCTCTCTAATCACATCATTACTCTTCTATAGATTTTCTAAAACCTAAATTACATTGTAATTTGAACTTTTTACTTTCATTTTAACTAGGAATGACTTTTTACTTTCATTTTAACTAGGAATGACGTTGCAATAGCCTATCAGCTCAAATGTTTTTAATAAGGTCAAGTTATAGGTTTATTTGAGGCCCAATTATTCTAAATAAAACAACATTAATATGACCATAGGCAATCTAGGCTTGGGCTTTATTAAGTTATGAACTTATTTTACATTTTTTAAAATTTTATTTTTTAAAAATTGACGAAACTGACTTATTGTCATCATTAATAAAAAAATTGGTGTAATTGATCTTGAAAAATAATATCAACATCTTAAATTTGAATATATGCAATATTGAGTTAAAATGAAATGTACCATAGGAAAACAAAAACAAAAAACAAAAATGTAAAATGTAAAATGTAAAATGTAAAATGTAAAATAATTAAAATATATAGTTTATGGTATATAAACCTACCATAATGACTGCTTATCGATCATAACTCGTTTTGTACACTTCATTTGCATCATCACACAATTATTATCAGGAATTATACATTAATCATATGATTCTTCTAATCTTATGGTTCATATCGCCCCCTTTACAGTCTACAAGTATGATTCATATGATTCTCTTTTAAGGTTTCAAATGAATTGCAAAGCATGCCTCCTTTCTCACTACCCCAAAACATAACTTTATAAATCGAGAGGCTCTTGAGATAACTTGTTCTACCAATTAAACCCGTCCTTGGAAGGTGACAAGATGACATTTTGAACATTATGTCTTCCTTTTCCCTGTTTCCTTGAGAAAGAGAGAACATTTGCTAGTACACATTTAAGAGCCTAGGTTAATCTTCCATATTTTAGAAGTTTCAAGTTCCTCTTATCGTCTTTATTTAGCCGAGTTAAATCTCCAGATTGTACTTGTAGCTGTATTAGATCTGCTGCACTAGATCTTCAGTGCAGTGTAGCAACAATACAGAGAAACAAAGTAGATATCCCTGTGAGCACTCAGCAACAAAAGAAAATGCAGCACAAAGAGGGCAAGATTTTACCTCTACTTACAATAATCACAAATTAAAAATACAAACAAACAATTTAACTACCAACTTTGGGATGGATCGATGCGGTTCCTCTATACTGAGGACACCACGAGTCACTGGTTTAACTGAATAACTAAATAAAATAGATAGCCAGTACACAAAGAGAGGTAAATCTGCAACTCTAAGAAAAGCTTGCTAGGCAGAAAAGGAATCCATCAACAGTATTTGGTTAGTAGTTATACACTACCGAAGAGATGAGAATTCATGATCTTACCATAAAAGTATTGCTGCAAGTCAAATGATTCCTATGAAAAGAAGAAAAAGGAAATATTTTGATGAATTTGAATATTTAAATAACAGTACAAAATTTGCAGCTTTAGTGACTGTAAATTTGGAGAAAAATCAAGGTGCAGGATAAAGAATTTCATCACTCTCTTGTGTAAATCAAATGCAAGTTCAGAGCTATGAGGGTCCAAGTTTCTGATGAGATTCAATAAGCAATGCATTTAACAAAATATGAATAGCAGCTTCATAAACAGCCTTATCATAATGCATACCATCTACTGTACACCGTGTCCCGCAATTCCAACTCAGTGATTCAATATCCAGCAACAAAAATGGGCCACCATATCTGCGTAGGAGGTTACTGTTATGGAAGACTTGATCATAGGCATGCCAAACTTCATCGGTCATCTTCTCCCTCTTCTCCTTCGTGTTCAACATCCCATTTATCAGCATTGGCATCCCAAGCCAAAATAAATGTGGGAATCCAACAGATGGAGAATCTGCCAAAGGTCCATCTGTACCCATCTTTGGAGAAAATGGTAATACTGATAACACTGAACTCCTTAACGATTGTAAAGCAACAGCATAATCTGATGCATTAGTGACATGAAGCATATGCCATAGCCCAGCACCCATCACCAAAACATCAGGGTAACTTTTATTTTGCCTAAAACTAGTCACTAAATCAGTTAGGTTCACCACAAAAGGAGCCCAAATAAAATCCAACTTCATACCAATTTCATCAATAACAATCTTATAATCACTGTGCCTTTTAAACAAATCACCCATGACAGATTCCATTCTGTATGGATCTAATATCAAATTAAGCAAAGATTGCACCATTAGCCTTGCTTGTGAATCACCTGCCACAGTAATCCATGATCCATTAAGTAAATCTGAAACATCAGACTTGCTCAATTTCTGAAACTCACAAGCCTTCACCTTCCCGGTATTTGCCCAACTCCAAATCTTGTCATCAATGACCAAATCATTGTTCTTATTACTGAAACCAGTATCGCCAATATTATCTGCATAACTGTTTTGCTCAATAAAAAGAGGGCTATGATTATTGGGGTTAGTGGCTTTGACATCCCAGACAACCTCATTGACCAAACTAATGCAAGTATCTTCCTGACTATCTAAAACAACTACAGATTGAACAGAATTAATAAGATCATAAACAGAAGAAAAATAGGGTGTTAAATGGACAGCTATTGCAAGAGTAATGAAAAGGGCACCACCGAAGAACAGCACCTTATTGCGGCTCAAATGCCACCCCGCCATTCCCAGCGGAACAAACAGCACCACACAGGCTGCTAATACTCCTAGTTCCACCCCTCCTAATCCTAGTCCAAGACCTACCATCTCCTCTCCTCGGTTTTTTGAGTATGTTTTCACTGTCGGATATCATTACCGATCATATTCAGCAAAACAAAGAGACAGAGACAGGGATGACTTCTCTGTTTCATTTCCTCTCCTGAGCTAGCTGTATTTAATAACTTGGTGAGGTAGATAAAGATCAGAAATCAATGCTGGTGAGCTTTCGAATGAAGGCAGTAGTTGGTACAGACGAAGCAAATCAAACAATCAACAAGAAGAGAAACCTGTTAACTACTGAGGCAAAAGTACGCATCTGAAGTTCTCACACAATGACCTGCACAAACAAACACCATTCCTTGAGCTTTATCCAATAAATACCAATATCAAATTTATAACGGATCAATCCAAAATGATTCATATCAACTCCTCAGATCCTTTCCAAAACTGCAGTCCCAAATGTTTACTAGTAAATCCATCCTTTGTTTCTATTACCATTGTCCTTATAAAAACAGATGTACCCAGTAGCCAAAGCTAGGCGTTCGATTGGCATAGATCATATCAAGTCAAATGTAAGTAAACAACCTCCAGCGTTCAAGAACAGCCAACGACTATTTTCGCATCAGAGCAACTTATTTTTCAGGAAAGCATTTACTACAATGAAACTTCTATCAATATTTTTAGATCTCTGCAAAATTCCTCTTCCATTCCCTTCGCTACCCAATAAACAATTCACGAAACCAATGAAATTGGTCGTACTTATCAAAGGGAAGTGATGAAATCAGGCATAACAGCAAAAAGCGAACAAATTCAAAGTTTCCAACTTCCCAAGTTATAACAAAAACCATGATGTAAAAGCAACGGAAGGTATACCTGAAAATGAAGCCCAACGTTCAGAAAACAGACAGACCATGTCCGTTAACCATCTTCGGAACAATTTGGTAACAGATGCATCCAGCGATCGGTGTGAACTGAGGAAGATGAGGGATGTTTTTGGTGATGGAGTTTTCGGAGGTCGAACAGCCGTGTTAAAAAAAATTAGGTGCATAATAGTGACATGTTGCTTGATGCTGGCCCAGCGAACGAGACTTAAGCTGTAAACACACTATACGGTGTCGTTCCAAACTATTAGGACAAAGTAGTACATTAAAGAGAGTCCAAATCCTCTGTCAAAGATAACCCTGTCTTACTCTGTCTAAGATTTAAACGATGACGTTTTTGCTTTAAAATTTTAAACCACATTTTTCTCTGTATTACTGCTCTTTCAAAACCAAGCCGCTTGGCTTTGACAAAGAAACCTGTTATTATTAATAATATTTGTGATTTAACATCTTATTTTGGAACTTCTCAACTTTTGCACTATTGAAATTTTATTAAAAATGTTCATTATTATTCATAATATTATTAATTTCCTTATTATTAATAAATGTATATAAATATTTATTTAATATTATTATTTATTAAATTTATTTCTATTATTATAATAGCTGTTAAATATTATTAATAAATTACTAATTATTATTGTTAAATTTATTGCAGAGTAATTATTAAATTTATTATAATTAATATTAAATTTCATTTTAAATATTTTAAATATATTATTATTATTATTATAAATCTTATTAATTTTTAATTATATTTATTAATAATTATTATATTTTTATTTTTATTAAATTCCTTATTATAATTAAATGCATGTATCTTTATTTCTATTATTATTATAAAATTGCTTATTATTATTAATTTTCTTCTTATTATTAAATTTAT
>JANZLD010000004.1:2604096-2614213 GCA_026413575.1 Erythroxylum carthagenense
ATGTACTTGGAATTCAGATTCTTCGAGATAGAGCTAATGGGATCCTTCGATTGTCTCAAAAGACTTACATTGATCGGGTCTTGAAAAGATTCAACATGCATTCTTGTTCTCCTGGAAAGGCACTAATAGTGAAAGGTGAGAAATTCTCAAAGGCCCAATGTCCACAAAATGATAAAGAGAGAGATAAAATGAAGGTCGTTCCTTATGCGTCACTTGTCGGTAGCCTGATGTATGCTCAAGTATGCACACGCCCTGATATTGCATTTGTTGTAGGTGTGTTGGGAAGATATTTGAGTGACCCTGGTCTGAGCCATTGGAAAGCGGCTAAGAAAGTCATGAGGTATCTTTAGGGTACCAAAGATTATATGTTGACTTATCGGCGACCTGACACTCTTGATATAGTTGGGTTCAGTGATGCTGATTATGCAGGGTGTGTGGATGATAAAAGGTCCACTTCAGGCTACATCTTTATGATGGTTGCAGGAGCTGTATCATAGAAAAGTGTCAAACAGACACTCATAGCGTCCTCTATCATGGAGGCAGAGTATATGGGGTGTTATGAGGCAGCTTGTCAATCGATATGGTTGCGGAATTTTATTTCAGCATTGAGTATTGTAGACTCTATTTCGAGTCCGCTGAAATTATATTGTGATAATTCCGCAGCTGTAGCTTTCTCTAAGAACACTAGGAGTACGTCTCGCTCAAAGCATATTGATATAAAGTACTATTTTGTTAAAGAGAAAGTCGCTGAATTCCTCATTACTGTTGAGTATATGCCTACAGCTAGCATGTTAGCAGATCCACTCACAAAAGGCTTACCTATATGTTTGTTTGTAGAACACGTTTCCCGCATGGGATTGTTAGGAGCCTAGCTAGATAAGATTAGTGGGAGTTTGCTACATTGTATTGAACATGTTGGCATTTTGTATGGATTGATTATGACTTTTATATATGAGACATGCATAATGATGTTTGCAGTCATTTTTGTTAATGTTGATATATATATGTTGATATTGTACTGCACGCATGTTTTTTTGATGATTATTGTGATATTTGAACATCTCCAGGGCCAAATCATGTGTAATATATATATCCTGTCGATATGATATTGCATATGGTTCATTTGATTGCTTTTGGATGATGGAGATTGATATGGTGGTTTGACTATATTGTCCAAGTGGGAGAATGTTAGAAATACATGTTTGTGGACTAATATAATCACAACTTAATTCCATATGCCTAATCACATTTGAATGGCCTAATGTATATTTAATAACCATAATGGAATGGTTAATTTGCTAATTGCATTTGAGGCACATGGTGATACTCTAATTACTATATGTTGACCCATTAAACTATAGTCCATATTCTCATTAACTATGATACAATTAGCCCATTCTACCCCTTAGGGTAAAACATGTCATATATATGACATAAGGTGAGATTGTTGACTTAAGTGACATTGTGTATGTATATTGGGGTGAATGAATAAGGGTCTTCTACCATCAAGCTCTCTTGCAAGGTTTGTATTGTTCTCTCTTTGATAGGTATTGCTGGAGCATAGAAATGGTGCAACGCCAAATGCTAAGTATTGGAGGTATGTTTCTGTTATCTTGGAATGCTCTGAATAAAATTGATCTTGATTGTTGAGTTTGATTTAATGCTGCATTTATGTTTTAGCAGTAAACACAGGTGATTTGATTCTTATTTTTTCACATGTTGTACCAACCAGAGACAACAAATTAAACACCAGAGAAGCACTGACATGGCAACCATTTGATAACTTCTTCGGTGTGTGTGCGCGTTTTACGGTACCTTTCCACCTTTGTAGGCTCTCAATCTCCCTTTATTAAAAAAAGAAAAAAAGAAAAAAAATCAGAGAACCAACCAACGAAATACTTGCTTTAGAACAAGTGTATTAATGACTTAAAAGTGTATTTACTTGAATAAATGTATTGATACGTACCTTCTTCGAGATCATCTTTTGGTACCGATAACCCTATTGAGGAATCAACATTAAAGGCGTGTAATTAGTCGACTCGAAAACCAAACGAAACAATGCGGTACAAGACGCTAGTAAGTGAAAACAAAGATGGGTGTGATGAAGACTGACCTTATCGGTGCCGTAGATGTAATCACAATATGTGAACACTGATGCGAAATTGCTTTGCGATTTGCCACCAACGTAATGATGATAATCGTGATACTCTGCACCTCCATACAGTGGAATAAACTTTGCAGGACTCCATGGGAAGTCATATCTACAAAATTAAGGAACGTCACATTTTTATATAAGGATCCTGTTTTATTCGATCATATCTAATTCTATTTATTTAGATCTTACCTACATGTTTACGTAAGGTTTACATAAATATGTACCTTACATAAATAAGTAGATTAAATTAAAAATAATAGGATTAAACCACTCTAATGATACATTTAGTTGAATGGAATAACTATTTTATTTCTAATTTATTCCTAGTGAATAGTTATTCATTTATTTGATTAAAAAGTAACATAAAAAAACTAACCTCAAGTTTAATTATCCTTACATTTTTTAGAATAACTGAAGATACCTCCCTTTATTTTTACCTATTACGTGAAATGTGGAATAGGAAAATGACAACTTTTTTTCCATATTATTATTATTATTATTATTATTATTATTATTATTATTATCATCATCATAATTATCAATAATTTTCTTATTATTATTATTATTATTATTATTATTATTATTATTATTATTATTATTATTAATTTTCTCCGATGATGATGATGATGTTAGTGAAGATTATAATGAATATTTTGATCTTTTTGTTAATTATTTATTTGTCATCTTAAATTTATATTTTCAAACCAAACATTAACATACATCATCATTAGAAATTTTTAGGAATAAACCAAACTAAAAGTAATACTAATTCTATTATATTCATCATCTATTATATTTTTAAGAATAATTATTTCATTCTTTATCTATTCCAACAAAAAATCTTGTAAATGGAACATGATGCTCCAACCCTTGTATATGTATATATGTTTTCTACGTAAATACTAGTCAGTGGTTATGTATCAATCGTGAATTTATAATTATTTTAGAAAATAATTAAACAATTAATTTCATTATTATTATCGTTAATTTTTACATTATAAAATCCACAAATTATAAATGACCACCATCTACAATCCACCTAAAGATGTATATATATAATTTAAATTATAAAGTCACGAGCAACATTAATTAGTTAAGATGCTTTTTCATGGATAGCGATGATAGATTAATTTTCCAATTTGTAATTACTAAATTTAATTTAATTTAATTAAACTTAGATTAAATTTTGTAACAGTTATTTTTAAGTTTGATTAATTATAAAAATTAAGCCCAATCAATCTAATTAAAAATTAGTATATTATAGTTTATACTTTAATAATCGGATTTAAATTTAAATAGTTAAATTCCATCCAATTTAGATAATCAAATTTGAAACCTGCCCAAGCCCTTCTCCACCCTACATACGAATATGTTGTGGCAATTTTGTTAAGTGACATGGCAAAGTGTTTTTGAAAAACAATTTACGAAATGCAATCGGCTCGTTATGCACATCAATCATCAGTTGCCTGGTTAAGGGCAACCTAAACACCTGCACGAAAAAAAAGGCTAGCAATGGGGAGAGATTCAGTTACACATACGTACCCGCTATGAGTCTCAATGGCTTCCATTTGCCTCAAAACGAACCAAAGCCAATAGGTGATTATATGACCCGGAACTAATGCAGGACCAAGAAATGCAGGAAATCCAAGGATCAATATCTCTGCCCAATGTGCATAGGGTGCTGCAAGTCCTATCGGAGCAGTGTACTCATGGTGAACATGGTGGATTTTCTCGTAACCCCATTTGCAATGGAGGAACCTGTGAATCCAGTAACCTGTGTAGTCTTCTATAACGAAATAGACTAGTAGTTGTGAGAACAGTTCCCACAGAGGAGGCAGCGACAAACCAGTTCGGATGCCAATCCACTGCAACAATTTGAGAGAAATATAAAATTTTTAATAATTCTTTCTCAGCTAATCTCGGATCTGCTTCTATGGAAACGAAAAAGAATGGCTGTTTTCGAAGTCAATGCAAACAAAAAGAGAAAAAGAAAGATTAACGAACATAGCTATGTAGTGGGTCAAGTTGAGGAATTATAGTTAAAGGTGCACGTTCTGTTTGAGTATACTGGAATTATGCATTCATAGCATATATAGATATTATATTCAGATAATGTGAACAGAATATTTCATCAACACTCTACAAAAGTTTTCAATCATGAAAATTACTCTACAAAAATTATACTTTTTTTTCTTACATTTTTAGGTGACCATTGAATAAATTTGAAAGTGCACCTAATAGCTCAAATTAGGAATTCTCAATTTAGAATCAAGTGAGAAAAAATCCGACTAATTAGTATCAAAAGATCCAAGACTTTTTACTTTCAACTAACCAAAGTTGCAACTTTTGGGTGAATCCCAACTTGTGGGACTTGAACTTACACATCTTATCTTTACCCTTGTGTGTGAGAGAGAGAGGCAAAAGTGAAAGTATCAAATCAAACCTACAGATATAGAAACAACTGCACTATTCGCAACCATACCTTTATGGTAGGGTAAGAAAAGACCTGGAGAGGACCAACAACAAGAACAAATTTGAGCATCACATCTTTGTAGCATTTTAGCATGGCCAAGAATGATCTCCTGGTTTTGGGTTGAATCTTGTACTTGGTTACTTTCTTGGACTGAATCAGCTCAATGAAAACGTATGGTAGAGGAATAAGAGTATAAAAGAAGCACAAGAAGAGAATGTTGTGACCGTGGAGAAGGTAATCTGGCTTATTAGAAGAGTAAGAGAACCACAATTTCTCAGCAAAAGAGAGTTCTCTCCCTACAGCTGCCTCCGCCTCTTGTAAACTCTGATAGGGCAGCATTTTCTTGCAAGAGAGAGAGAGAGAGAGAATCACACATATAGAGGGCAAAGGAGTGTAAGGCTACAAATATGGAGATTATAAAGTAGGCTATGAACTTTTGTTGTACATCCTAATCAACCATTACTGTATTACCATAAGTTGACCTTACCAATAATATCAGGGAAAAGAAAATACAAGTATTTAGAGTCTTGCAAGCAATAAATCTTTTGAGCATAGAAACAATCTCACGTCTCTGCATCTCATGAGGAATACCTACACGCTGCCACTTTTGACTCGTTCACATCTCCGTAGTTATTGCTTCTTTTATCTGCTTTTAATAGAATTCAGTAATCACCCTACTAAAGCAGCTGTTACATATATAAGATAATTCGTAAATTATGTGTAAAATTAGCTAGCATAAAAAATAGTTTATAAATTATGTGTTTTAAACAAGTAATTTAATAAAATAATAATTTAGAATTAAGTAAAATAATTTGCTAAGTTATGTATTTCAAATAAGTGATAGGCCATTTGGAAACTTTTAAATTGAATTCAATGACGAATTAGATTCAATTATATTTGTGGGATTAAATTAAATTCGATTTATACTATTTAGAATAAATCTATAAATATTAGAATTAAATTTAATTATGTTATTTGGAACATAATAAAAATGAATTCAACTATTTTATATGACATTTTTATCCTTAACTAAAAATAGTATGTAATCAATGTGTATGTATTTTGTAGTAATTTTTATATTTATGATGTGTATATTTAGAAAAAGAATTTTTAATATTTTGAAAAAAAATGACTCTTTAATTCAGAATTCAATTCATATCATTTCATATGTGAATTAAATTCATAAAGAAAATGAGATTCACTTACATAGTTAAATTTAGATAATATCTTTTTTAATATTTCAAATGGATAAATTGAATTTAATTACATAAAATCAGTAACATTCGTTTCAACGGCTAATAAATCAGTAACTACATTCGATAATTAAAAATTGCAAGACTATCCTTTAAATCATTAAATTGAGAAACAACCGCACCACCAGCAGCACTCCCAATAAAAGGGTTGATAGGGGAAACCGACAACTCTTTAATGAGGAAGCAGCCCCAATCGCAAGTGGCAAAACCTCAAGGACAGGGTTGATGGGGAAAACTGACAACTCTGACAAGCACCACGCAATACTTTCCTCATTTAGATTGATACACACAACAAGGTCCAAGAAACCAGTTGCGTTAATATGGAATTTGTACTGACTACTACCGACTGTATTTAGGTGTGCGGATTTTTAGAGTTCAGAGAATGACAACGAACGACGCAAAAAAACAGAATTAACATTCCGATTCCTCCAAGAACACGAGAAACTCGTGACATCAGTTATCCAATTGAAGGATTCACTTTGTTGCGAAAATTTCACGCTAATCTTTACTCTATATGAATACTCAGTTCAGTGATTGTTGTGCTTAAAAACACAGAATAGAATCCCAAGAAATAAGTGCGGAGAAGTCAATAATTAACCGACAGAGCCATCTTAATGCACGGATCGCTAAACATTGACAATCATCTATGAACAGTTAGGGTTTCCAAAGCAACTAAACTCGTTTTTGTCCAGTTTCACAACTTACTGAGAAAATGCGAAATGGAAAATTTTTCTCGACATTTCCGGGAAGCCAAACAGATTCTAGTTCGTCAAAATTACGATATAAAATGAAAATGCAAAATAGAAGAGCGAGCGAGTACTGACCTTGTTTACTGCGAGCGATTCGATCGATCGCAGTGACGAAGCCAAGAGAAGCTTGAAGCAAAAGCTAATGACCGAATCTGTTTTTGGCCTTGTTTTATTTATTTGTTATTCCGTCTTGTTCGCGCCTTTTCTTGTTTATATTGTTTTCCAAAATTTTCAATTTGATTAATTTATCAGAGGAATAGTATAACGACCAACATAAATTGCTTAACACGCATCCTATGATATATAATAGGAGCTCGGGTTTGATTTGAAATTAATTAAATTTAAATTTTTTTAATTTAAATTTTTAATTGAATAAAAAATTTAAATTAATGATTATTTTTGTTGTCCGCTAAGTGATCTAGGAGGGTTCCAACTATAGGAAGACACCTTTAAACTATCCACACTCAAACTAATCTCCGCTCGAGCCGGATAGGTTCTTTGCAGAAGGCAAAGCTCTAGTCCTAAATTTTAAACGGATACATACATGAGGAAGGTTTGAACCCACGACCTCACTTAAACCAAAAGAGCATCTTACCAACTCACCTACGCCTTGAGGTTTAGAATTAAGGATATTCATTAATTATACATACTAACTTTCAATTTCTATTTTACAAAAAGGTTATTTTCATAACTCAAACTCGTACTATTTTTTGACACAAAGGGGTAACCTTATCGGTTATTCTAAAGTCGCCAAAAAATTAATTAACTCAATTTTTTTATTAACAATTTTTCGTAATGGGAAATAATTCTTTTGTAAAAAAGATTAAAAAACGTATATCTTATGATTGTCTTCCAAACTTATTAGAAAAAGTTAAAAATAAGATTGAAGGTATATATTTGTCTTTTAAATTTTTATTAAATCTTAAATAGACACTTATATGTTGATATTACAAATTAATCCTTAATGTTTTATGAGATAAGATGAAACATAGTAATGGCATTGAAAATAACAAATTTTATGTGATAAAAATAAAATCATCTTTGCATTATAAAAAATGTTTAAAATTATGTTTCTAAGTCTTAATATGTTAATAATCAATTTCTGTGTTTAATAAATAAGATATGATATGTTAATACTGGAATTTTTAAGTATTTTTAACTAAGCTAGAGAAAAAGATGTATTGATATAGGTTAAAGTATGTAAATTCAATTTAACTAGAATTTGATAATTATTATGATTAAATAGTCTATATTTATATTAAATTATGTCAAGGAAATTTAAGTAAAATTTGATAATTTCGTGATTATTATGATTAATATTATTTAAAATATTTTTGTGTAAGTTGAAGTGTGTATAAAAAATGATAAATTTATAATTATTATGTTTCATATTTTCTAAAATAATTTTTTGTGTAGGTTAAAGTATGCAAATAATATAAGCAAATTTCGATAATTTTATGATTGTTATAATTGTTATCTAATAAAAAATTTAACAATATTAATTATTCTGAGAAATAATTATCAAAATAAATAACTTTTTAAAAGTGAAATAATGCTAACAATTGACACATTCCTACCTTCTTTTAGAGTTAATGCAATGAAGACCGAGTCACTGAGACATCACCGAGCACTTGCACATCCCATCGACAGGTGTCCTTTTCTAAGAAATGCAATTCCAGACCTAAGTAATTGGTTGGTCCAACTATAACCCTTCACGTGCCCTAAGGCCGATGGACATGGCCCATGGACCATGGTTGCCTTATGTGGTATGTTGTTTTAACACCACAAATTTGCTAGATGTCGTAGATCCTGTTCCATCCCTTGACACGATCGAGTAACTTCATCATGTGATCGACATCAGAATTCAGAACCTGCATGTTACTCGGTACTGTATGGTGAATGATCAGGCTAAAATAAATACTTCGAACGAACATGATCAAATAAGGTTACCAAGAGTTCGAATTTAATTATACAAAATTTAATCAATCACAAAAACCAGACGGTAACAGGAGCAAAACCTAAACCTATCACCTCTCTACTTCAACTTGCGCCGATTAAAATTACTGATGAGGTCAACAGCAACAGGAGGGGTACTACGAGATAGTGGCGATGCTTGACTTGGAGGGTTCGCTCAAAATTTCGGCTTGTGTTTATCTTTGTCAGTGGAGCTCTGGGGCATCTATACAGGATTAACATACGCTTAAAATCTGAGTTATCATTGACTCGAATTAGAAGTGGACTCCACCGCGGTGATAGATCTGCTTTCCTCTATAGCCTATAGAGGACAGACGCTTAATCCCATCATTCGGGACATTCATGAATTATTCACAAAAAATTGGATTATTGTTCATCGACATCTGTATCTACCAAAAGAGCAATAGATGTATTGATTGGTTGGCTAACTACTCAAGCCATTTTAATATTGGCGTCACATATTTTGTAAATCTACTCACATGGTGCCATCTTCTCCTTCTACAGGATATATCTGAAAGCTTTATTACGCGTTAAATTGTAATTTTTCTCTCTAAAAAAAATTCCTGATGGAGCCAAAGAGCAGAAACAAGCCATGTAAAATGCACGGATGAAGCAGGTAATGTCACTGCAAACTTCAGCTTCCAGATCAATCTTTCCTGAGTTCCTCATATTCTCCGCAGACGCCATGGGCATCTAGGACAACGATTTCAAGCTTGTCTCCCTGCAGGATGAACATGGTATTTTAAGAAGGATGACTACAAAATTCTGACATCATCATAGTTAAAATACTCACCATCTCTCGTCCAGTTGTGTGTCCGTACGAAAAATCTCTACCCATCTATTCCATGTTTCTTTCCGAGTGTACATCTGTTGAGATACTGAATTGACTGCAACTTACAGTGTATATGTCCCTTTCAGTTGCCGATGCAAAAGCCGTTTTAACTAAATCAATCGCTTGTGGTTCAGAAAGTGGAGTTACTGCATCCTGCATAGCCCACAAAGTACTTCATTAGACCTTAAAATCATGAAGTGATTTTTGGAAGGTTCACATAACAATTAACGAAAGACACGAGGAAGAACCTGTGCAGGCAATAAGAGAGGGCTGGGTGACTTCAGTTGATTATCCAGAAAGGGCATTATAAGTGTGGAACCAGAACCCTGGCACTGTAGCCGACTCTCTCGCAGGAACCAACAGCATCATAAGCGTAGACACAACCCTTTCCTAAAGTTTTCAGTAAGAAAACTTTAGTTTTTAACATGAGCAAAGAGAGGTCTAAACTGCATCACTATTCTCTGTTAAGATACCTTCATTATCAAGGCCGCCCAAGACATTGAAAGCATAATAAGGAAAGAAGCGTTTATAGTAAAGAGTGTTGGAGAGCAGCTGAGCCATTGTTGGGCCCGACTCGCTTTAAGCTTGTTTGATTTATTTTGAAGTTTAGATTGATTAATTCGGTTTAGTTAGAATAATTTGGGATTTTAGTGCTTAGTTAATGATAATATATTGAAAGGA
>JANZLD010000004.1:2621054-2638486 GCA_026413575.1 Erythroxylum carthagenense
CCCCCCCCCCCCCCCCCCCACAAAAAAGCGTAGGAAGACCAGTTGGCTTATTGCTTCGTCATGTTGGGATCGAGCAAGAACTGAAACTTCGGAACTACAAGTGAGTGAAAACTACTTCCTCGTTCATTCGTCACCCTCCAGTCTTCTCTAGATTTGTAGCTTTCGCACCAATAAATAGAAATTTTTAAATGCCATAAAATGTTGTTTGTTGTTCATGCATTACGGACTGTTTTTGTTGTAATTTAACCAATTATTAAGAACCTTAATCGATTCAGTTTGAGTAAACTTTTCAATCGGTTTAATCTTTTGGTTCGATTTATTTTAATAACTTGTTGCTAAAAATTAATCGATTAATTAATTAATTAGTTAATTTTTAGTAAATTAATAAATTAAAATAAATCAATTAATTTTTATTTAATAATATTACTTTTAATTTAAATTTAAATTTTTTAATAGATAAGAACAATCTCTTTCAATATGTCAGAAGTGGCTCACTTGAGCTTACTCAAATCCATTTTAAAAGCACGATCTGTCTTGGATCCAATAACTTAAAATAGATCCGATCAAATTGAAAATTAAAATAACATTATTTTAATCACTAATTACATTTTAATAAAATAACATTATTTTATATTGAAGGATTCAATTCATCTAAATTTAATTTCTACTTGAATATAAATTTAATTTATTGAATTGAGGCTATTTCTAATTATCTTTTACGTGATAGACATGAAAGGGGAGTTCATAAAAAAAGAAACATATTTTTATTCTTATTAGAATTTCTATTTTTAATATCGTTTCACACAATAATAAGTATCTCTTTATCTCTAAGGATGGTCGAGTTGGTGAAGTGAGAGAGCATGGAGCCAAAAGATTCTGTGTTTAATTCTGCATACTTACGTTATTTTGATCGAGTCTATCCTATAAGGCTTGCCTCGTACGAAGTACGTAATCAGTGTAATTTTTATGCTATTACATCAATCCAAAAGTTTATCTAGTTCACATCCAAAGAATAGCAGCTGCAGGTTTCTCCGTTTAAAAAAAAATCTCTTGCATTTTATATTTATATTTTATATTTGTAAGTTAAGTATGTCTCTTTTTTAATTTTAAGTATCGCCTAATAAATTTTATTTATTTTTTTCCTAAATAATTTTTTTAAAAAATATATATAATTGGAAATTATGTACAGGGTAATGTGAAATGTATATTAAAAATCATGGTTTAACAATACTTTTGTAGAAGTTGGAGGAGAAGAATGCACGTAGAGATGTTCAAATATTGTCAAGTTCAAAGGCTAATTCTTCTAAGCAAGACGACAGGAAAGTTAGATCTTGAGTAAGTCTGGGCTTGCGCAGCTCTAATCAAAATTTAATTAAAAATTGTTATTTTAAATTTTTAATTTTAAGTAAGGATGAAAGTTTAAGAAAAAACTTAAAATTTGGAGTTAAAAAGAAATATATAAAAAATATGTAAATATTATTTAAGCGAAATTTATTAATTTATTAAAATATATATTTTTAAATGTATAATGTACATTCAATCATTTATTTAGTACTCAACTTAAAAATAGCATTATTTTATGTATAATGTATATTCAATCATTTATTTAGTACTCAACTTAAAAATAGCATTATTTTTATATATAATCTAATTTAAATAAATAAAATTTTAAACTGAATTTTAATTTAAAAATTAAAAAAATCGATTTTTAACCTGAATGAACTAATTAAAGAGCTTCGGCCTCAAACCAGGATTTAAAGGACTGAAACGGGCCCGGCCTGTTCTCAATAACGAATGGAACGTCATCAGAATGGTCAACGAATGGACTACCGTATAACGGATGTAGTTGCGTGCACCGGCTAAAAGTAGGCAGAAACTGTGATAGAGCAGAGAAAGACGGGAGTGAAAAGTGGCTATGTCGAGTGTGTTTGGATGGTTATTGAACTTCTTGTTACTTATGGCCGTTATTGGCATTGTTGGATTTCAGGTTCAAATTCCCTTCTTTTACCTCTCAACCACTTTCTGTCACGTCGTTTCTACTTTCTATACGGTGTTTTGATCTGGGAGGGCATTAAGAGAGATGAATTCTGAATTGGGTTTTCTTGATTTTATTCAATTTTATCTGGGTAATTGTTGCAGCTTCTGAACTTGTCGGATCTTGAGACTGACTATATAAATCCTTACGACTCAGCGAATCAGATAAATTCGGTTGTATTGCCGGAATACGTGATTCAAGGACTGTTGTGCATGTCATTTCTGTTTACAGGTCATTGGTTTATGTGTCTTCTGTCCCTGCCCTACCTTTATTACAATTTGAGACTGTAAGTTTCTTCTTGCCAACTTGAGTACTTTATAAAACTGGGTTGTTATGTTCTCATGAAGAGTAGATGCTTTGAACAGTGTATTTGTGCTTTGTCTTGAGAAAGAGAGATTCCATTTCTTCAGGTTATTTATTGGGTTTTATTAAAGGTCTACTTTTGAGAAGTTGTTAATAGTATTAAGAGGGAGCTTGACTGCAAGATCGACCCGTCGAGTAGGGATGCCACTCTTTTTAAACTGCAAAATTGAATTCTCTTTTGGCTCCAGTTTAAACATAGAAGCTGGAGAATAATGGAATATCTTCTTTACAAACAAGATGTGTCATTAATGAGAATAATCAATTTGTTTTGTAAATTAATGGTCAGGTACACACGAAGACAACACCTCGTTGATGTTACTGAATTCTACAACCAGGTTAATCGGGAAAAACAGCGAAGGCTTTTCAAGCTTGGGTACCTTATTATTCTTTTAGTCATCTCTGTATTCTGGTAATTTCAAGAATTCACTTCCATTGGCCCTACTGAATTGTTGGCCTTTCTTTTTCAGTGATTTTTCATGATGCTTTATATATTGATTCCCTCTTTGTATGCTAGGTTGCTTTGGACAGTTCTTGAGGAGGAAGATTAATGAGGCAGGCAATATCCTCTCGCCAGGTTTGCTTCTGTGAGCTCTTAAATTTCTTGAGATTCGCCCATCTGAATTGTTTTCTTTAGGAAGAGAATTGACCCTTTTGAATTGGTAATCTTGAAAAGGAAGAAATCAACTCAGTTCGTTAAAGAGGGTTGTTCACCTGAATGCGTTCTTTTTATGACCCCTCTTGACAAAGGACATGGAATTCTTGGAAAATTTGATGGCTCTTTGTTGCAGCATCTCCTGAATTGCTTAGATGAATATGGTGGATCCCAAACAATTGGTGATATTGGTGATGAACAATTCATTTATGAGGCATCATGAGGAGGGGAGACGATGGCAATCAACTGTCAGTTTCAGCCGATGGACAAATGCTTATTTAGGCATGGTATGTGGCAGATTTGATTATAATTGAAGCATTTACCATTTGCAGATGTATGAGAATTTGGAACACTTTTTACCCTCATTTAGAAACATGTTCAGAATAGTGCATGAAACTTTCACGTGTCATTTTTCTTGGGCAAATCTTAGTGAACTTCAGCTTGCCACTTCATGTTTTTTGCCCACTGTTGGGAACCAAAATAATCTGAAAGTAGATATTGAAGCACATCAAGTATTATCTGTACAGTACAATTCAACATGCAAGCGTTTCATTGTCCTCCATTAATACCAAAACTTCTGAATTCATCAGCACTAGACTTGTCAGACGACCAAGTGTGAGTAATCAAGCGACTGTAAGCAGAGAAGCCTCAGAGTCAGTAGCTACTCTCTCCATTTCTGATTGGCCTTCGCTATGACTTCCTCTGCTCTCTTCTCAAATTCAGTATTATTAACTTCATCATATCCATCGTAGCCTTAATGTTTTGTAGCATCTTCATCGTCCTCATTTCTTGGTAATATTTGTTCATAGACAAAAGCAGTTTGAGAAAGTAACCCTTCAATATCTTCGTCAGATATCTTGGAACTTACCAGGAAACACGGTGATAATGACAAAGTTGAACATGAAAAAGAAAGCGATACGACCAGATTATATTACCTCGAGGAAGTTGTAGATCGATTCGAGAAGGTTTTGACGATGAAAGAAAACTGACAGTGACCAAAAAGGCTCTGCTTGTCCTTGGTTAGCTGGTCTTGCAGCTGCTGTCAACAATGAATTAGGAAGAATGAAGATAATGTCGTCTTGATGATGACGTTTTAGACTTTTAGTGCTTGAGTCTTGTTTATTTGCAAGGTCAGAGAGCTACAGCGTCCTTAGAATATTTTTGACTATGATGTCAAAATTGAATAGTTAAGATTCGACTCAATCCGAAATTAATAGGCTAAACTCGATTTTACCAGTCTCAAATTAAGATTCACGTTCAGCCTGATCTAACTCACGCTTGAACTTGATAAGAACACAAAAAAGGAGGCATCCTCGACCATGATGATGCAAAACTACAAGAACGAGCCAAAATCAGAAGCAATATAGAGTTCTATAAGAACATGGAAAACCCTTTTTCGCCTGACTAGTTCTTTGAATTTTACTGCTCCAAAAACTCATCTATTATTGGGACATCTCCAAGGAGTTCTAAGGATATGCCACGACACATTAAGTAATGAAAAGGGCAGGAAGCTGACTCTAAATCCACAAAGTCCATTATAAATAAACATCCTACTGTGCTACATCTAATAGCCTGAGATTTTGGTTTGTGCCCAGCAAGAAACATGTCCTCTAGATTAAAATAAAGCAACATTTCAATAAGTTTACAAGCAACTTTAATAAGAGAAACATCAATGGTCCCATGTGTAGTAACAACAATCAACTAAGTCAGTAATGAGACCCTCAGATTTGCAACTTTAGAGCTTATGTTTGTTTTATTTGTTTGCTCTTGTGAATCAACCTTCCGGCAAAGAAATGTTGATATCGGTTCCTGACTTCCTTGCATCCTGCACAGGTGGCATTGCTGCCCAATTTTCTCTTTGAAATGAAATGGAATTAGGCTGTCTATGTCCATCCATTGCCTCTTCTGGTTCAGCATTTGGAGCCTGTCCTGCAGCAGCTAATGTGGGGATATGTGCAGCGGAAACTGGTAGCGTCTCCGTCTTTGGTTTCTTAGGTTTCTGGTCCTGCTGGTTGCCTGGTAGGAAACTGCCTACTACAACCTGCTAGCAATAGCTTGCATTAGAATCCCAATCTCCAATTCCAGCCCACAATACCAACAGAGGAGAAGAAGAAAAGTTCAACAATCCAAATATCCAGCTTTTTGGCTAATGGAAAATCCAATGCAAGTTGTGATACATAATATGATACTCCTCACCTAAACTATAATTGTTATAACAGCCATATGTTAGCGAATAGTATGAACAAAGCAATGATTTTTAAGATATCAAAACATAGAAAGTATATAGAACCTACGACACTGCAAAAGAATTACAGATGAGATTACCTGCACAGGACTAGCGGCCACCAGAAGTCCAGCAACACTCCCACCTACAACTCGACCATCAGGGCTGGCCAAAGAGACGCTCATCCCCCCTGATCTACTTCTTGTTCCTTGAGTCTCGGTAGGCATGAAAGATCCCGACAGGGAAAGTATTTCAAAACGACCCTGGAACAGATTACAGGAGAATAATAATAAATAAAGCCAATATCACAGGAGAATAATACCTTCAGATCATTGTGTTCACTGTCGCAATATAGTTAAACATTTTCTACTCTTTCTCATCGTATGATTAACGAACCGGTTAACTAGTATTGCTGAAAAGAAGAAGCTTAAATCTGAATGCTCGGAGGGTTTCTTTTCAAGTTGGTCCATATTTACAGAATATTATGTTAATGTCCATCAAATGCCTGTTTGACTCAATGCTAATTTCAACAGTGCAATTGAAAACCATTATCAGCCGGGTTAAATTTGCTCTTAAATTTATGTAATATCAAGCTCAGCACAATCTCTGCTGGATGACATATGCCATGATAGGTAGTAAGTATGGAACACAGAAAACTCATTAGATAAGCGCATCTGATTCATAATTGGTGGTGAACCTCATATGTCAAAGTACCCCCAGAAGAATCGGGTTGACGAAGTGTAACATTTGAAATGACTCCATTAGCAGACAGTATACAGATTGCCCGAGGTCCTTGCTGTGAAAATGATATAACCTTCATGGTTACATCCTGCAGGCAAAGAAATTTTTAAGTTAGGTGCCATGCAACTTATCCAGAATATGAAGTTGCAAATAAAACATAAAAGAAAATGAAAATTTTGTATGGGATCCATTGAGGCTACTCTGAGTCTCCTTTCATTTTTCATCTATAACAGAATTAATATAAATGCATCATATGCTTTTTGATAGTTTTGGTGGTTTTTTAAATGGACAAAGGCGGGACAAACTTTTTGTGTCCACATGTGGCATATGAATGCAAATATTTTCAAATGTTAATCCATTATTACCTCGCCGGTATTAACAGTGATGACATGGGGAGTAAAATTTGTACCGACAGAATTAGCAGCCCACTCACCTACAAGTTAAAGATGAGACATGAGTGAACTGTTGTCATACTTAAAGCAAATATATAATTTTGCACTCAGACAATTTATGAAATTCACACTAAACATCCAAAGAGCAAGCTCTTTTCAACATGCATTAACTATTTCCTGGTAACTTCTTAATACTTTTAAACAATTTCCGATCAAGTTACCGGAGTTAAAAGTTACACTGATTTTTACTAATACTGTTTAATTAAAATTTCCATCTACTTCTAGAACAACTTTCAACATAATAGATCTAAGAGTTATTCAGTGATTGTACATATAAGAATTAAATAGTAAAAAATAAAATCGACAAGTTTAGAACTGGATAATGTACAACAAGCCAGCTTAAAGAACTTACTGAAGAAGAAGCACCATATGATATCAACTAAAAATGAAAGATCATTAATCATGTGCGCATGTTCATCCAAGTATTAGATGGAAGTGATTGGGATCATTATTTATCCAGTAATACCAGGGTACAAAGAATCTGCAGCACACCAAAGTAGACTTAACTATCTATGCTGGAGGGAATTCTGTCAAGTAGCCTCATCACTAATAGGAGGGCTTAAGGGCACCTAGAAGTGTGGGACAGTAAAGCAACCAACCATAATAACAGTATCAAGCGACAAGCAGATAACACATAATCTTCTGACCAATGTTATCAGAAAGACTCAACAGGCCTAGACACGCACACGGCACACTCTCAAGATATTTTCTTTCCACTTTGACTTTGAAACAGAATCTAGTACACTAAATGAAAAGGTAGGAAATGTGGTCCTGGCCATACAATATATACCCTCAATACCAAGAATCCAGATCCAACTCTTTTACAGTTGGAATCAAATTTCACTTCCATAAGAAGCATCTCAAATCACGGTCCTAGCTTGATGACAAGCAAACATTACAAAAACTTAATATTGTTCAAACCAAGTAACAAATGATCCCAAAGGATAAAGACAAAGTAAAGTCCAATTTTAAGAATAACATAATTTTTAACAAAGTAAGAACTAGATTATCATCATTAGTATTCACAAAGGCTAAGCATGTGTCAGCTAAACTTAAGCATTAAAACATATATAACTTAAAGAAATAGCTTGACAAGGAAAAGTCAAAAAGATAAGAATCTACCTAAATTTTCCATCCCCATTTTCTTGTATTTCTTCTTCTCGTAACTACCAGGCCACACCTTACCAGGCTTTCCAGCTGAAAAATCTCCACCAGGCGGGGCTGAAGACGATATTGGCATTGGTGACAAAGGTCGTGCCAACGACCCATCTGGCCCATACTTTCTTGGTCTACCCCTCTTCTTCTTTTCTGCTGTTCCACTTAATCCTACACTAACTGGTGATACACCCACAGCCTGTGAGCCATCAATCTGGCTAGGGTTTTCAGTTCTTGGTGCAACATGATAAGTAGATGGAGCTTCTGCTCCTATCACTGTAACCCCGGAGCTTAAACCTTCTCTAGCTTCCATGCAAAAACAAACTGAAAAGTATATCTAAAAATAACCAAACCCTCAGCCGAATCTAGATTCTAATTCCAGCATCTGTAAGCATCAAATCAACCAAAGAAAAAGCAAATGAGAAACAAAAAGTTTTAACCCATGGAATTTAATTGACTTCAATAACCAAAATCTGCCGTTCAAAGTTGGCCAAAGCTTTATAGATTCCAAAGACAATGCATAAAAGATATCAAAATAGTAAAAAATATAGCATATTCAAACAAACAAAAAATTCACTAGCAATACATCATCCGAATATGTCTCTTCAACTGAAGCCATTTAGCACTTGACTTCAAACCAGTAAAAATAAGAAAAATAAGTAGGAAAGACAACACCTTTTTCCTAACTTCCATGTTACTTACAAATTTATCAGAGAATTTCTAACTGAGATCAAGACTAAGAACATGCTAATGATCACAAAAGAACAAACCTAGAAAGATCACAACCTAATAACCAACCAAGAACTAAAAACCCATGAGAAAAGATCTTCAAAAAGATAAACAAAGCAAGTAACTTTTTCCATAACATCATACAACCGTTCTAGAAAGCTTTTTCACCTAAACAAAAAACAGTAACTTGAACCAGAAGCAGGCTCAAATTTCACCCAAAATAAGCGTAGAGATGCTGAAAGTTGAAGACGGGACAAATCATCAGCCAACTTAAAAGATCATAACCTGTAGCTGCAACTCTCAGACTCCAAAAAGCACTTTTTTGAAGCTTTAGGTGTAACTGCTAATTCTAAGAGCTTTCCGCAGTAGCTGAGCTCAAAACCGTATTTGCCAAGCTTCTCTATTGCATCACTCACTCAACCAGACTGACAAAGGATAAAACACGCAAAAAACAATCGCTAAAAAGAAAAATCTGTTTGCTTCTCGAGAAAATACTCCATGATTTTCACTCTCCAGCTGTCGGGAAAACCGCTGGTCGGATTTTTCTGTTCTTGGTCTGAACAGAGAATGCTTTTTATTTGAGAAAGCCAAAAAAGAAAGTGAAAATTTAAAAAAAAATACCAAATGCAATAAAATACAAAGAGAATAACGATAAAAGAATACATATAAATAAAGAGGTAGATAATAATAAAAATTAAAAATTAATTATTTGCTAATACCGATAAATAAGATTCATTTAAGAAAATTTTCACGTCCGTGAGGGTTTGAAATTAGGGTGGAAATGGTTAGGATAGTAAATTTAGCAAAAAGCGTGTGAAATAATGTAAAAAGAGTTAATAACCTTTAAATTTAAAATTATATTTTTGCCACTTAAAGCTGCAAATATAGCATTCGCAGGACCGACCTTTTTCTTGCCGCTGACCAACCTTTTGTCCCTTTTTTCAAATAAAAGCCCATATCTTATAGATCGCCCTTGTTTTCAAGGTAAATTACAAATCAACCACTGTAGTAGACTGGTGCCACTCTTGATTGAAGGTTGAAAATGATATTTATATTCAATTATATAATTTATGTAATAATACATAATAAATAAATATATAGTAAATTTATTTATTTATAATAAAGTATAAAAATGTAAATAAAATTTAAATTTTATAATTCTAATATCCAATATAAATTAGATTCATCTGAAGTTGGATACGATACTCAGCGACTTTGTTAGAACCTGCCCTGGTTCTTGAATGATCTGCTTAGGTCCGACAAATCACGAGCTTTCAAGGACCAGAATCTGATGATTCGTTTGGGATCTAAGTGACGACTACAGCACCTTTCCCTTTGGTGGGTAATGTTCTTTGCACACGTGGAAACAAGATGGGATATTTTCATTTCAATGTCTTACACTTAAATTGTATTTCGTGATTAAAAAAAATATAGTATATGTAACATTTTTTATGGGACTATTATAAATGTAACATTTACATGAATCAGGTTAGAACTATGTCTAAATTTTTATGTTCATGTCGGATTTGCCTTTAATTTCAATGAACTTGAGGCTCTCAACTTGAAATCGAGTACGATCAAATTTACGCAACCTAAAATCTATTTAAATTCTGACTACCTACTTGTTTAGTTGATTTTTTTGAAGATGAATAAGTATTTTTTTTATCACAAAAGTTTTTTTAAGAAAAGTAACTGTTTAACTGGAAAATGAAAAGCTACGTTTTTTTTTAGATTTATATAATATTATTTAGTTTTTTATATATTTTAATATTTATTTTTTATATTAGTTTTATTTACACTACAAGAAAAATGTAAATTAACGACGGAAACTTAACAACTGAAACGTTTTCGTCGGCAATTAGCGATAGAAATATGCTTTCCGTCGCTAAAATTAAGTGATTTAATGACAGTACTAATACTCGTCGCTAAATTTGGAGGAAATTTATCCCGACAAAATTTGCAACGGACATTAGCGACGAAAAAATATAGATGTCGGTAATAAATTTCCGACGGAAAATATACCGTTGGAAATTAGCGACAGAAATCATATTTCTGTCACTATAATTAAGTAATTTAGCGACGGTACTAATACTCGTCACTAAATTTGAAGGGAAGTTGTTGCGGCAAAATTAACAACGGAATTAGCGACGGTAAATATTCCGTAGCTAAAAATGGAGGAAATTTTCGGCAGAATAAAAAATTTTGAGTTTACCTACGGAAAATTCTGTTGGTAAATTAATTTAGCGACGGAAATTTTCTTTCCGTCGGTAAAAAGGCGAGAATTATTGGCGGTATATATATATATATTTTTTTTTACCAACGGAAATTTTCGTCGGTAATTCCGTTAGTAAATTAATTTAGCGACGGAATTTTCTTTCTGTCGGTAAAAAGGCGGGAATTATTGACGGTATAATTTTTTTTTTAATTTACCTACGGAAATTTTCGTCAGTAATTCCGTCAATAAATTCTTTTTAAATATAAACTCACCCGACATCTCCCTCCCACTTCTATCTTATTTTTCCTTTCTTCTTCTTCCTACATCTTCTCTTCGATTTTCTTGGAGCTCATTTCTCATGGACTCCTTTTCTGCTTGACAATGTTGTCTTCTCCGGCTATTGTCATCACGTCTTTCGGTAGAGGTGTTTTTGCAACTACTATCATGTGCTTTTTCACATATTTGATGAAAGTTAATTTAGGTTTTTATTACTTTCGTTTATTTGTGTATTGTATTATTGAAAAACAACTTTAAGATATAAATATTAGTGATAGAAGGGATGTAAGGTGTGATGTTAAGATAAATTTCTGATGCATGTAAAGTGTTTGATGAAATATTTATTGTTTGAAAAAATGATTTCAGTTTTGTTTTAGTATGAATTTTAATATTTTAATTCTTTTACTTAAAATAATGAAGTTCTCTTCATGGTGGCTTCTAAAGAAACTAAACATTTTGCAGGTAAATTTTAAAAAATAGTTTTCAGCAAATTTATTTACGGAAAAAAATTCCGTTGGTAAATATATTAAATTTTACCTACGGAAAAATTTGTTAAGATAAATTCCGTTGTGATGTTAAGATAAATTTCTGATGCATGTAAGGTCTTTGATGAAATGTTTATTGTTTGATAAATTCCGTTTTGGTAATTTTCTGACAGAAGAATTTAGTGACCTAACAAAAAAATCGTCGGTAAATTTAATGACGGAAATTTTTACCGTCGGTAAATTTACCAACGGAAATTTTCCGTTGTTAAATTTAGTAACAACTATATCTCCAATGTCTTTTTCCATTAATAAATTCCGTCGCTAAATAAGCTTACCGACAGAATATGTACAAATTCCGTCGGTAAAGTCCGTCGCTAAACTCTATTTTTCTTGTAGTGTTATGTTATAATCTTATAAAAGATTTGGTTAGATATATTTTTATTTATGTTTTATATAGTTTAAAATTATATAATAATTAATATATTGTATTTGTTTAATATATTTTAAATAATATTTATATACATAAATAATTTTTATTATAAAATAAAATATAGAAAAAATTAATAAAAGTTTTTTTATTTTTATATTGCCAAACAATCTATTGAATGAAGCTCTTTCAAAAAAAAATATTTTTTAACAGACAGTTAAAAAATCAACTGACTTTTAAAAAAAGCTTTTATAAAAAACTCTGCTTATATAAACTCATTTAAATAGAAACTAAATTTTACTAAATATATTTAAAATTTTAAAATTTTAAAAATTAGATCATTTCATTTAAAAAATTTTGAGCTTTGAGCATTGAGCTAAGTTGATAACTTCAAGTATATCCTGAAGTTTAAAATTTTTAAATAATTTCTTAGTCGGATCCAAAGTTCGACCATTTTAGATCAAGCTCCTTAACTTCAAGCTAAGTCAAACAATTATTTTAGTCTTCTACATCCCACATTGTAGAGACCTGTAAATATCTTTAATAAATTTACCTAAATTTGTTCTCTAAAGAAAATTAACATGGATTTATTTATCATCAATTAATAGAATGAAATCTATTAAATAATTTGTTTAAAAAATGTAATTAAACAAATTATATTTATCATAGAGAATTCAAGTTTATGAAATAATTTACTTGCAATGTGCAATAAAAGAGTTATAATATTTTAATTATATTTGTTTAAATACGATTAGAGATGACAATGAATCGACCCATACGTTAAGATTTAGGTGTTTTTAATGGACCGATCAATAGATCAAGTCAAGGCCCAAACTGACCTCACATTTAATTATTCTAAAAAATGATGTTATTTTATTTTAAAAAGTTTAGTTTCAAGTAAATTTGATTTTGTACTTTTAATTTTAAAGAAATCGGTAATGCCGACTCATTTCATCCTTAAAAACATTGCAATTTAGATTTAAAAATTAAAGAAAAGATTTAATAAAAATTAAATAATAATCTTTATATTTTTTTTAAGTTTTACTTTTTTATGAAATTTTGTGATCATCTTTTAAGATTCACTTTTTATATTGGATATCGCAATCTATCTTTATAAAAATGTTAATGATTTCATCAAGATTCGTTCACAATTCACAATCTAAAGCTTATCATTTTTTCAAATATAGAATAGGACTACAGACTTAATAGAATCTGTCCATTATTGATGATTTTGTCGCGGACCTTGCTCTTCACCCTCGTCGTTTCACCTTGTGCTTTTAAGTTAGTAGAATAGTTCGAATCCGCCGAAAGTGAAACTAAAAATCATTTTAAAATTTTTCAATTAAATTTTGATTAACTAAAATCAATACTTGTTTTAAATTATTGGTTAAATAATTTAATTCAAACTGTTTCGACCGCTTCAATCAAATTCTAACATTTTCATTGGATTTACTTTAATAAATTTTATTATTAAAATTTGATTAATTTATTAACTAATCAATTTTATATCATTCTTTTTATATTTTACAAAGAGTTTGTATCTGTGACTCGAAGTTGTAACTTTCTAATCATAAAAGAATAATTTATCAATTACTTAAACACTTGCTTTTTAAAATTAATCAATTTTTATAAATTAAAATAAAATAATTAGGTTTTATTTGATAATTTTATTTTAAATTAATTTTTAATATCTTATATGTGTAAAGATAACCACTTTTAATGCAAAGATTATTCAATTTTATTCAATCTTTAATTAATATTTAAATATTTACATTTTAAATATTTTATTTTACCGATATTTTAATGAATTTTCTTTCATTACAATGACCAAGTCTAATGGGTTGTTATCTCTATATGGTATTTTGATATCACTTATAAAATTTTAAATTTAAATTAATCCAGCAATAATTATAATTAAAATTAAGAGACTATGAAGTTTGACAATTACTAATTAAAAATCCATTCATAAATTTTTTATAGACATTATAAGGAATTTATACCTCTTTACTTCTTTTTAATACTAATACGAGCTTTGACTTGACTTTTTGTACCAGATATGTCGTAATAATACTCGATGTCCGTAGGAAAATGAAAGCATAGTTTGGAGTTCATCCTACATTATTGCACGCTCCGATGTAGCTGTCATGAAAACGTGAAGAAGTTGACAATCGTTGAAGTACAACGTATCTGACTGCGCATGTAGAGGTCAAATTATAAGTGATAATGAGGTGAAGAATCACGTCGGCCGGCTAGAAAGCCACAATTCCAAAATGTTCGAATTAGGCTCGGCCCAACCCGAAGTCAACAAGTTAGGCCTAAGTTGATTGGCAGTTTGGTCGGACCTATAGTCTGAATTTTTGGGCCCGATAAGTAATATAAAAAATAATATCATTTTAAATTTAAAAAAAAAAAATAAACTCCGGACGCCTCACTTATTCAAACTCTTTCTTACTCGATTAGGCAGTGCTAGAGTTCAAGATTTTATGGGTCGAGCCCGGGCCAGGCCTCGTTGCCATTCATAGATCGAATACATAAAATAGTGTTTTGAGGGAGAAATTAGGGAGGTTTTTTCCCTATATCTTTTTTTATATATTTTTCAAATCTTATATTTTACATTTAGTTTAAATATTTAATATGTAGTAGTTTTTTCTTACTTATTTAGCATAAATATTTACTTACTTAGCTTCAATATTCTATTGTAATGACTTTTTAATTTTTTAGTTTACTTTTTATTTGTGTATTTATTTACTGATTTTATCTTTTAGTTTTTTTATCTTGTTTTATATCTATACATTTTTATTTTTATTTTATTCATATTATTATCTTTTATATGTATGTGTTAAGATATATTATATATATCTTTTATTTAATTTTGACATCTTTTTTATTATTTGGACATATAAGATGTTAAGTGGGATATGTGAAGAAGATAAGCTTGTTGGATTTTTGGAATAATGATTTAAAAGGTGATAGAACTCTATCTTAAGTTGGGGTGGTGTATTACGTGGAGCCAAGGTTTAATGCTTGTTGTTGTTGATAGAAGAATAACAAAGGAAGTTGTTTTTGCATTGATTGTGTGGTTAAAAAGATAAGGGGATTTTGTTTTTCTAGTTAGGATCATGGATATTTTTGTCAATGACAAAGGTGGATTCGCTATGGTCTTAATCTATGGTGTAATGGCTGTAACTTTATTTCTAGAAAATATATAGATAAAGTCTATGTGCTATGGGGATTGAGTGTATCATCGTCCACACGTTTTTCAAATTTCGCTAATGAAACTATTGTGGCAGGCTTGCTTTGCTTCTGGTGGGTGTAAATTGAAGATTGAAGAATATACAACAGAAGAAGGAATTTGTTTTATGAGTGGGTTGATGTGGGGTTACATGTGCGTGAAATATTATTGATAAGTGAAGCTGTGATTTCTGTTGAAGTTTTTGTGACTTGATTATGAGTTCTGTGTGAATCAGCACATTGTTGTTGCGACGACTTCCAAATCTATTTCAGTGGAGCGAAACTCATCGGGAAGTTGTTATTTTCTATCTCAAATGTATCTACTTTTTGTTCTTTGTTATTTTATTCACTAGAGTTATCTGTTCATTATTCTTTCGTTAAAAGATTGATTGAGAAAATCCTCTACAGAGGTTAGTACAAGACAGTTGTACTATTAGGTGTGAAATTCTTTTATGAAAAGTGGGGTTGAGAGATAGTGTCAAAGGTTGAGTGATGTCGACTCAGTAAAGACTTGGGTAAATCTATTATATTTTAGTGAAAGTGATTAAGTTGAGTGAGGGTCCCTCAGACGTAGGCAAGATGTGTTGAACTGTGTTACCAAGATTTTGATGTTGATTTATTTTTTGGTTTTCTTAATTTTTCTAATTTTTTTGTTTGCCAAAAACGAATCGAAAAGTTTGCGAAACAATTATCCCTACAGTTTTTCAATTGATATTAGAGCAATGTCACTGATTCAGAAATTGGTAACAAGTTGGTGCAGATCCTAATTTCGCAAACATGGCCATAAAAAAAGGAGCACCGATTATCAGGGCACCGCTATTGGATGGATCTAACTATCTTGCATGGAAATCACGGATAAAAGTCTTCATTCAAGCTCAAGGCACGAGAGCTTGGCATTCGGTAGTACATAGGTGAATGCATCCAATAATCACTTATTATAAAGGAGATGTAATTGAAAAAGATCCATCTGATTGGACAAGTGAAGAAGAAGAAAGCTCACTTGGAAATTCACAAGCAATGCTTGCGATTTTCAATGTTGTTGATGAAGGACGTTTCTCAATGATACTAGCTTGTGAATCGGCTAAAGAAGTGTGGGATATGTTGCAGACTATCCATAAAGGGTCTAAATTTATGATAGCATCAAAACTACAGATGCTAGCTGTGAGGTTTGAAGAACATAAGATGGATGAAAATGAGACTGTTAGAGACTTTCATGAAAGATTGCACGATATAGCGAATCAGGCATATTAACTTAGGAAGAAATATTCCAATCTGAAACTATTCAAGAAGACGTTGAGATTACCACCTCTAAGATTTATTGCGAAAATTGCAGTAATCGAGAAGGCTCATGACATCAATGATTTATCACTGGAGAAGGTAATTAAAATTCTTACAAATTTTTAAATGAGTTTGTTGAGGGACAATCCAAAGAAGAAGAAAGGATTAGCATTGCAAGCTGAGATTGGTAAATTAGTGAATGAATTAGAAGACGATTCCGACGAGAATGAGGATGTGGAGCTATTAACACTAGAGTTTAGTAAGTGGCTAAAGAGAGTGAAAAATGACAGATTTGAGTTTAGGTAAAATGACAAGAGTTCGTCGAACAACAACCTGAAACAAGCCAAAACTCAAAAGGGAGAAAGAAAAGTAAAGAGAATTCAATGTCATAAATGTCAAGACTTCAGACTTGTTCAAGCGGAGTGTGCTAATATCATAAAGAAGAGAAAAGGAAAATCCTATACAAGCACTTGGAGTAATAACGAATCCAGAAGTGAAGAAGAAATAGTAAATGGTGCTGCATTGGTTATCTTACATAGCAAAAGTCCAGTTACTTCCTTAACAGTAACTAAAGATCGAAAAGAGGAAAATCATAAATTTTCAAAAACAACTCATCTCAAGACCTATTATCAGATTATGACAGTGATAGAAGTGGCCTAAATGACAAAAAGGGGAATATTTACGAGGCTTATGAATTAATGTACGAAAAATGGGTAAAAATATGTAGAAAAAATAAAAGATTGAAGTAAGAGAACATCTTCATGAAGAACACCATCTAAGAGTTAGAAAAGAAATTGATGTTGACATCAGATGAGCTTGGTGAAGCTAGAATGAAATTGGTAAGTAACGAAAAGAGATTGAGAATGTTGAATGCACTACAAGAAAAATGTAAATTAGCGACGGAAACTTAGCAACGGAAACATTTTAGTAAGCATATTTCCGTGGCTAAAATTAAGTGATTTAGCAACGGAACTAATATTCGTCGCTAAATTTGGAGGGAATTTATCGCGAAAAAATTAGCGATGGAAGCGACATAAAGCATATTTCTGTCGCTAAAATTGAGTAATTTAGCGACAGTACTAATACTAGTCTCTAAATTTGGAAGGAATTCGTGGCGGCAAAATTAGCGATGGTATACGTTCTGTCGCTAAAAGTGGAGAGAATTTTTG
>JANZLD010000004.1:2691577-2701727 GCA_026413575.1 Erythroxylum carthagenense
GGGAAGAGTTACCGCTTAAAGTAATGCATGCCTATGTGGATTCTTTTGAGTTTCAAGGCATGGAGTTTGATGAGGCTATCAGGGTCTTTCTCCAGGGCTTTCGGTTGCCTGGGGAGGCGCAGAAAATTGACCGTATAATGGAAAAGTTTGCTGAGCGATACTGCAAATGTAACCCAAAAGTTTTTACTAGTGCTGATACGGCTTATGTCCTTGCCTACTCTGTGATAATGCTCAACACTGATGCCCATAATCCCATGGTGAAGAACAAGGTCTGATATAGATATTTTGCTTTTATGCAGTTGTATTTGTTTGACAGAGTGGTTTATAATTTTCTGTAATGTTGAACTGTCTCTTCCCGTGAATAAATGCAGATGTCAGCTGATGATTTCATCAGAAACAATCGTGGCATTGATGATGGAAAAGATTTACCTGAGGAGTTCATGAGATCATTGTTTGAACGGATTACACGAAATGAGATTAAAATGAAAGAAGATGATTTGGCACTCCAACAACGGCAGTCTATGAACTCCAACAAAATTTTAGGGTTGGATGGCATACTGAATATTGTTATCCGCAAGCGGGGTGAAGATATGCATATGGAGACAAGTGATGATCTTATTAGGCGCATGCAGGAACAATTCAAAGAAAAAGCTCGCAAATCTGAGTAGGAATTACTGGTTTTCTTATGATGCAAAAATTTACTACTCTTCCATAGGCCCCCTTGTGCACTGATGAGCTTAGTGTTTCTACTTCTGTATTGTCTTGTATTTACCCTTAGAATATGACCATTTCTTAAAGGTTCTGATGCCAAATGCATTTACTTAGCATTTAGCTGCTAGAGTTGCATGGTTGAAGTTTGCGAGAGCTCAGACAGACATTGTTTCTTATTTGATTATTTCATCACTTGAAAATATCCTCTTATTGTGAATTTCCTATTTATTGAATTTGTGTAATCTTTATGTGGTTATCATTTATCTGCACTGGTCTTGTTATTTGTAGGTCAGTCTATTATGCAGCAACAGATGTTGTGATCCTTAGATTCATGATTGAGGTATGCTGGGCGCCCATGCTGGCTGCCTTCAGTGTTCCTCTTGATCAAAGTGATGATGAAGTAATTATAGCACTGTGTCTTGAAGGTTTCCGTTGTGCTATTCATGTTACATCGGTGATGTCCATGAAGACTCATAGAGATGCGTTTGTGACTTCCTTAGCAAAGTTTACTTCCTTACATTCTCCTGCTGATATAAAGCAGAAAAATATAGATGCTATCAAGGTTGGTAATTGACATTTCTGAATTTCTTATACATGCCAGGAAAGATGGGTTAAATTTGCGCTCCAAATTGTTTGAGTTTATGTGTCTGAAATTCTGTTAAAGTAGATTGCCTGTTGGGTTTTGCTTGATGACAAGTTATATATGTTAATCAATACCTTAACATTTTTCTTTGGGTACATTCTATTATGAGAATAATTGTCTTTTGATGGCAGCTCTGCTTTGAGATGTTCTGTCATCTTGATATGAAAGATTATGTAACACACACACACACACACACACATATGACTTGTTTATTCAGCTGGAGCCTAATAAAGTTTCCACATGCTTATCATGTTCTCCTCACCAATAAATTACCTCAATATGTGAATCCTCCTTATTCTGCCTAGGAGATTTTCGGTGGGAAAATATTCTGTGTTTTTAAACATATGAAGGCTTCTTTAGCTTTGACAGATGTTTTTTGGCAAGGTAGTGATCATTTAGCTGAGCACATGGTATTGTAAGGATTATATTAGTTTCTTGTCCATGGATAGACAAAAAAATGCTGGAACTTCCCTCTCTGAAGTTACCGTTCTGGGACCGCAACTCTAAAAGGTGGTGATATAGCAAATAAATTAGAATTGAAAGTTATTTGATTTTCTGAGAAAAATTTGGTCTCAATGGAGGTAAAAGTTCAAATGACAATTACAAGGATATCTGAGTGCGTGACTCTTTGCTATTTGGATGTGCCCATTTGGAAGCTAGGAAATGGTCTTGATATTGATAACTTTATGCAGCTTATTAACTACTAGCTTGGAAACTATACTACACGGGTCATAACCTACTGAACTTTGTACCATTAGGCATTTGCTTCATGTATCTAACATTGCATTTATTTTGTTATCAGGCGATAGTTACCATTGCAGATGAGGATGGTAACTATTTGCAAGAAGCTTGGGAGCATATATTGACATGCGTGTCACGCTTTGAACATCTGCATCTCTTAGGAGAAGGTGCTCCTCCAGATGCTACCTTTTTTGCCTTTCCCCAGAATGAGTCTGAAAAATCAAAGCAAGCTAAGTCAACTGTTCTACCTGTTTTAAAAAAGAAGGGACCTGGGAGGATGCAATACGCAGCTACCGCTGTGATGAGGGGTTCATACGATAGTGCTGGCATCGGTAGTAATGCTTCTGGAGCAGTCACTTCTGAACAGATGAATAATTTAGTATCAAATTTAAACATGTTAGAACAAGTTGGAAGCTCTGAAATGAATCGCATATTTACACGGAGTCAGAAATTGAACAGTGAGGCAATCATTGACTTTGTTAAAGCTCTTTGTAAGGTGTCTATGGAGGAACTTCGATCTGCATCTGATCCACGGGTATTCAGCCTTACAAAAATGGTTGAGATTGCGTAAGTATCACCTTGCTTCTTCTTTTTTTTTTCATCATTTTTTTAATCTCTCAAATGATTCATGGATTGATTTCACTTTTTGCTCTAATCATTTGACTTGATATATTTTTTCAGGCATTATAACATGAATCGCATCAGGCTTGTATGGTCAAGCATCTGGCATGTGCTTTCTGATTTCTTTGTAAACATTGGCTGTTCTGAAAATCTTTCAATTGCAATATTTGCCATGGATTCATTGAGACAGTTATCAATGAAATTCTTAGAGAGAGAGGAGTTGGCAAACTACAATTTCCAGAATGAATTTATGAAGCCTTTTGTCATTGTCATGCGTAAAAGTAGCGCTGTTGAAATCAGAGAGCTGATCATCAGATGTGTTTCTCAAATGGTTTTATCTCGTGTCAACAACGTCAAATCTGGATGGAAAAGCATGTTTATGGTATTGACATCCTTCCCATCAAACTCCCATCTTCTTATTATGTGGGTTTGGTTATGATTTTTGCTTTTTTTTTTCTACATGGCTTGTTTTGTCTGTTATGCCGTAAAGAACTTACACTTGATTCTTCAGGTTTTCACAACTGCAGCATATGATGATCACAAGAACATTGTACTCTTGGCCTTCGAAATAATGGAGAAGATTATTCGAGACTACTTTCCCTACATTACCGAGACTGAAACAACTACTTTTACAGATTGTGTTAATTGTTTAATTGCATTCACCAATAGTAGATTCAACAAAGATATCAGCCTGAATGCAATTGCTTTTCTTCGATTCTGTGCGACAAAACTTGCAGAAGGAGATCTTGGATCTTCATCAAGGAACAGGGAAAAGGACTCCTCTGCAAAAGTTTCTCCATCTTCCCTTGAAGCTGGAAAAGATGGAAAACAAGATAGTGGAGAGAGCACAGATAAGGAAGATCATCTTTATTTCTGGTTCCCTTTACTGGCAGGTATGGTTCAGCATGAGTTGTATGTATCATATTATCAAAGCATTTGTTCAAGCTGTAGAGCTTTGCTCTTTTTTATTCTCCCTGCAAATTTTCTCTTAATGTAAAATATATTTCTATGATATTGAAATGATTGTTGTTTGTTGTGCAGGTTTATCAGAACTTAGCTTTGATACTAGGCCTGAAATTAGGAAGAGTGCCTTACAAGTGCTGTTTGAAACTTTGCGGAATCATGGTCATTATTTTTCTCTACCTTTATGGGAGCGAGTTTTTGAGTCAGTCCTTTTCCCAATATTTGACTATGTGCGGCATGCTATTGATCCTACTGGGGGCGAGTCTCCTGGACAGGGCATTGATAGTGATTCAGGTGAGTTTGATCAGGATGCATGGCTATATGAGACATGCACGTTGGCCCTCCAACTGGTTGTTGATCTTTTTGTGAAGTTCTATAATACCGTCAATCCTCTTTTGAGGAAGGTGTTGATACTTCTGGTTAGCTTCATTCGACGTCCTCATCAAAGCCTTGCTGGAATTGGTATAGCTGCCTTTGTTCGATTGATGAGTAATGCTGGGGAACTATTTTCAGAAGAAAAGTGGCAAGAAGTGGTTTTGTCATTAAAAGAGGCAGCCAACGCAACCCTTCCTGATTTCTCCTATATTGCTGGAGATTCTATGCGAGCAAGCCATGGACGTTATGCGCAAGTTAATGGAGAGTCTGGTGAAACTGGTACGGCTGATGATGATCCAGAGAGACTGATGACACGTCGTCTTTATACTTCTATATCGGATGCAAAATGTCGAGCAGCTGTTCAACTTCTATTGATTCAGGTAAGATTTGATTTGATGTTGGGACATTGTTATGCACTTTGCTATTTATATTACATGTGGGTTAGTTGTTGCCGACCTGTTGTCATTCTCTTCACTGTAGTCAAAGTCTCTTCATCTACAAGTGTTTAAGCATATACCTGTTCTGCATGGCAGGCAATCATGGAGATTTACAGCATGTATCGACATCATCTTTCTGCAAAAAATGTCTTGGTCCTCTTCGATTCATTGCATCATGTGGCATCCCATGCTCACAAGATCAATACAAATTCCATGTTACGATCAAAGCTACAAGAGTTTGGCTCAATGACTCAAATGCAAGACCCTCCACTACTGCGCCTAGAAAATGAGTCTTTCCAGATTTGCCTCACATTTTTACAAAATCTAATACTTGATAGACCTACAAGTTATGATGAGGCTGAAGTTGAATCTTGTCTTGTGAGCCTCTGCCGGGAGGTTTTGCAATTTTACATTGAAACTTCCTGTTCTGGACAGACTTCTGCATCTCCATCCGATGGGCAACATCATTGGCTGATACCCTTGGGCTCTGGAAAACGTAGGGAATTAGCTGCACGGGCACCTCTTATTGTTGGAACTCTCCAGGCAATATGTAGTTTGGGAGATAATGCGTTTGAAAAGAACTTGGCTCGTTTCTTTCCTCTTCTATCTAGCTTGATAAGTTGTGAGCATGGTTCAAATGAAGTCCAGGTGGCTCTCAGTGATATGCTTAGCTCGTCTGTTGGCCCTATTTTGCTCAGATCATGTTGATTTTGGTAAGATTGTACTGAATTTTTTGGTTGTCTCATACCTTATCACTGCTTCTGATTTATATGTTTTTGATTTATTGTAATTGTTACTGAAAAGTAGATCTGCAGTAATGAAGAGTTAGCAATGATTTTGGATTAGCCAATTCTTCGGAATCTTTCTAGTTACTCGTTCAGCAGCATTGCACCTCTTTGTTAAAAAGAATTCGTTCACTTCTCCGAAGTTTTCATGTTGTATGCTAGTTCATTTTCTCCCTTTATCTCTTTCAACGGTCTGATTATCAGAACAATAATTCCTCCTTAGAAAGTCTCTAATTATATCTGATGGTTTCTGTTCTCGACCATTACCTTCTGCCTGTATATTCCTTTTTTCGCCGTGAGTTGTTAATGGTGTGAACAGTGGTTTGAAAATTGACTTAAAGATCATCTTGGGATGGATTCTCTTCTTTCATATTACTAATGGTTGATCGTTGTGGATTAAGCCTTGGACTTGTAATTTATGACTCTGGGACTGATATCTGTTGGCAAGAACGTTATTTGTTGGTTCCTAACCTGATTACGACCCCTTGAGCAAGATGACTGTAATCATAGTTATCTGGAAATCAGCCGCACACAATACAAGCCGTGTCGCTGACATGTAGAACTTCCAGATATGGAAGGACTAAACAGCGGGCCGTCCCAAGTTTTGACTTTTGGAATTAGTTTCAATTAATAATTTATCTGATGTGTATAGCTTATACTAACATAATAAGAAATCTGCGGCAAGATTGACTTGGTCCTTAGGCAGCCAAGTGGAAATATCATTCCTTGATTACTAGAATGGAAGTAAAGACGCAAAAGAATTGGAGAGCTCCTGTAGTTGCGGAGACTTCCATATTTTTGAGTTGAAATGAAATATGCGGCGTTGACTTTGCTGGCACTCTTCACCACCACTCAAGGACCTCCTGACCTAATCAACGAAATCGCCTGACCACGTCCCTCGTTCATTGTCTGTTTATCCTCGTCCAGGTTGTGAGTGAGTCATCTTACGCGTCCTAAGACCTTCAGCTAGATTTTAACGATTGACTATATGATGTGAATCCCGAGGTCCCAAACAGAAGATTGTCCGGTCTTTTATGCAGTGTCTTTTCCCTTAACTCTGTGTGTGCTGCCCACAGGAATTATTAGGATTGTCATTTCATTCATGTTCACCTATATATACAAATAATCACTTCCCTCTATGTTCTATTACTATCTGATCTCTTCCAATATTATTAACCAAAAAGACATGCTGAGCCATCTCAGGACTTGCTTGACCAATCTGTGTGAAAGGGTCCAAGTGAAATGCAAGAGGAGAAAAGGGAAGAAGCTGTGTTTTAGCTTTGATTCATTAACATCGTCTTTGGCAGCTATGGATGTCCCCGATCAACTCAGCCAAGTGTTCAAAGTCATCGACGCAAATGGGGATGGTAAGATATCGTCTCATGAGCTCAGCCAACTGCTTTCTGTGTTTGGGTACAACAAATCGGAAGCTACGAAGGTAGCTGAAGGTATGCTGAGAGAAATGGACTGCGACGGTGATGGGTTCGTAGACTTGAACGAGTTCATCGACGCCGTCAGCGGCGGTGAAGAAGAGTATCTTGTGGACGCATTTCGGACCTTTGATCTTGACAAGAATGGTCTCATCTCCGCTAGGGAATTGCAGAAGGTTCTCAGTAGCCTAGGATCAGACGACTGTAGCCTACGAGATTGCAGACTTATGATTAAAGGGGTTGATAAAGATGGTGATGGGTTCGTTGATTTTAAAGAGTTCCGATCGATGATGAATTCATCAAGAGCAATCTAGAAGTTGAACCTTTCAAACTGCGGTGCGATACAGAATAATTTGGTAACGTAAAGTCTTATCCACCCTCTTGTTTCTTCTGTTCTAGCAGACACTTTAGCTCTGGGAGATTTTTTGTACATAAGTTCTTACAAGGCAAGGTTATATCACTTCTAAAAACCCATTTCATGCAAACTCTCTCTTCTCTTGTGCCGATTAAAGGACTTTTCCAGACTGTAAAAAGCTCTCCTTACCATTTGTTTGTACTCAACATCTTCGACTCTGGCATCTCTCTCTCTCTCTCTCTTTTTCTCCTCCTCCATGATAGGAAATGGGCAAATGGGTTCTCTCCTCTTGTCACGTTATGCTTGTCAATTTCAGGGTCTTAGTTCATGCCAACCCAAAATGCATAAGCCTTCTTGATTGCTCAGACACACGTTCTAAAAAGTCTACCGAGACTGCTAGGGCCACAGGACCAGGCTTCAGATGCAAACAAGCACGAGTCATCATTATCCTCGCGCTTCCCGTCTCTTAACTTTTGTTTTTTCCTTTGGAGTTGGTGGTGGCTGAATATTCAATTATTGCATGCACTAAGTTATCTATCCATCCAAGATTTTTTCTTCCCCACGCGCTGTCTAATCATATATGTTCTTTACCTCTTTCAGTCTCCTTGTGTTTCACCTTTTGTTCTCCTCATTCCAAATTGTGAGTAGCTGAAGTGTGGCGTGATTTTCGAGAGGATTAACAAAGAAAAGTAAATTTTAGGGTTTTAAATTGGTGGTCGAAATTATGAATGTAATTATAATCAACAATTTGCTACTCCATCCGTTTCATAATAAAAGTCGTTTTAGAAATATACACGCTTATTAAGAAAATTAATAAAGTTATAGATATACCCTTATTAAATATGCACTTCGGTAATTTACAATAATTAGCATGTGAGAGAAATTGCCTTGAAATTGTGATTGTATAATTAAGATGAGAGAGAAATGAAAGGTTAACTTTAGAAGAAAAGTTATAAACATGCATACAATGTCAACAATGATACTTATTTTAAATAATTAAAATGTTTCTAAAACGACTTTTATTATGAAACAGAGGGAGTGTAATTGCTCTTTTATAACTTATAATTGTGACTTAATCATTGCAATAATTCATAATTCACAACTACTAAATTGAGACTATAGATCACGTCACATAAATAGCCTCTTTATAAAAATACAAAAGATAGGTTGAATATATTATAACCCTCCTTAGATTCTTGCCCAGTGAAAAGTCTTCTTGTGTGCGAGTATTGATCATTAAATTTTAAGTTATTAACTCTTTAAAACATGTTATTTATAAAATATGATATATATTTTACAATTTATTTAATATACACTCAAAGGTAATAGAAAATTTTAATAAATGAAAAGCTATTGATATGTCCCTTCAAATAAGAGCCAAACGTTGAAAATTGTAAGGTAATAACCAAAGGTTTGTGCTTTGAATGGGATGGTCGAGATGGTAAGTGGAGGAGCACGGAGTTAAAAAGATTTTATGTTCGATTATCGTATAAGCTTACCTAGTATAAAATACCCACTTGATGTGATTTATAAATTATTGTATCAATCTGAAAATTTACCTAATATATATTTAAACCATTGCGGATTCTTCAATTAAAAAAATTAAAAAAAAAGCATGTTTCTTTTTTAATAATTCAAGTTATAAGTTAGGCCATAATTAAACGGTCAATTTTGTGAGCCCAAATCCGTGAATTTCGTTGGACTTGGATTGGTCTCTGAATCGGTTATGATACTATCATAAAGGATGAGCAGTTACGTTATTACCAAATCTTTTCAAGGACCCAACCAAAGGAAGCCAATCCAATATGAAGACCACCTACGTCGACGTCCACGGCCCTTTTTCAGCTTTATGTTTTATTTTTATACCAAGTTTATTATCTTTCTCTGATTTCAAAATTAATGGTTAAGCTTGATTTCACTCAATTTGAGTTTATGCATTTAAGTTTGAGAAGTTTTTTAATATAGCTAATTAAATTTAATCTGAATAGATTAAAATTAACATATTAAATTAAATTTAATCAATTTTAAACTTAATTTCAAATATTTATATATAATAGAACTCATACTCGGACAAGATTGAGAATAAAGTGATAAGTAGCTGATTCTAATAGTCAAGTGAGAAATAGAAGACTTAAGTCATCATCATCATCATCATATCCCGAAAGTCTTGCAATGAAGCAGGATCTGAGGGGGCCTGATAGTACGCAGTCTTACCCCTACATTGTAGAAAGGCTGTTTCTAATAGGCCTACATGCATATATGACATGATAATAGTGATGTAGGATACAAAGAATAAAGACGTAAAGATTGAAAGTACATCCATATATATACCTGATGAATTCCATAAGCTGTTATTACCTTGTACCTTGTCCATACCAGCTTTTCCGGAGCAAGCTACTCTAAGAGTCTGCCCTGCTCAATGCCCTAAGAGTGCGGCAATCCCATTGGATTATGTGTCCATGTAAGGAAGCTCTCCGTATACCTGGAAAAAAAACTCTATGTTATGTCGTTTACCCGTATCTTATCACGCCAAACTGTTTTAATTCTAGCCACTGCGACGGTGAGAGCCAACTCTGACATGTCTCCCTTGATCACCTCCCTCCAAGTCTTATAAGGCCTCCCTTTTCGCCTCTTGTAGTCACACAGATTTATCCTCTCGCCGCGTCAAACCGGAGCATCACAAGGCATCCTGCTCACATGTCCAAATCACCTAAGCCTTTTCTCTCTCAATTTGTCGTTTATGCTAGCCACTTGTAACTTGACTCGCACTAACCTATTCTGTACCCTATCTCTTTTGGTAATATCACACATCCACCTAAGCATACGCATTTCAGCTACTAGTAATTGTTGCGTATGTCTACGCTTAGTAGGCCAGCACTCTGCCCCATATAATATGGTTGGCCGAATCACCATTCGATAGAACTTCCCTTTGAGTCGTATAGGGACCTTTTTATCACAGAGAACTCCTGACGCCTTCCGCCATTTGGCCCACCCTGATTTAATGCGATGTATTATATCGTTATCGATATTGCCATCTCTTTGGATGATGGATCCCAAGTATTTGAAACTCGATTTCTGTGGTATGATAT
>JANZLD010000004.1:2711248-2734307 GCA_026413575.1 Erythroxylum carthagenense
ATTAAGAGAACTGATGTTTTTTTGTTTCTGTAAAACTGTTGTGGTTTTTTTATTTTCAGAAACAAAAAATCGCAACAAAGTAAGTCAAACACGTTTTACTTACCTGTTTTTCTTTTTACAAAAACGACAACAAAAAACGGAAAAAAAAACAAAAACAAACAGCCCCTTAGTTCTTCAATTTCTGTCCATCTTTGGTGGATTGGCTCAAGTGGCACGACATAGTTTTTATAACACTTCAAAAAGATTTTGGGTGTTCGATCGGTACTCTCCACTAATTAGGGTAAACTTGCATAAAGCATATTATTGAAGTTTTCAATTTTCGCATATGGGCACTGAATTGTTGTTATAGATGCTTCTTGCATGTCCCAGGAGCAAAGGATCAATCACACGATTCACATCCCAGTCCTTTTCTCTGCTAAGCATATTTTTCATCTTTGAGGGTAAGTAACCATCTTGAAAACAACAGAAGAAGAAGAGGAAGGCATTGACTATGGAGTTTTTTTCTGCCTAGGCCACTCAAATTTTCAATCACAATGCCTGTCATGGTGACTAAGGTTTACTCTTAAATTCTATAGTATAGTATAGTATAATATTATATCATATAACTAGTTACAAATTATTAGGGATTAAAAAATAATATCAAAGGGATTGATGGATTGATGTTATTAACATATATACATATCTAAATAGTTGATTTGTAAGAAAATTTTAAAACTTAATAAATACAATGATAAATTGATTTGAGAATTAACAATTTTAAATCTACTTTGATCAGATTTTGTGATCTAATTTATTCTCAAAAGAGTTGACTAAATTTAATTTAAACCGATAGGACTAAAACATTATTCAACCCAATTTGGTCCATTATTAACCCTATACATATATCAAGACCAACATTTTTTACAAAAAAAAGGCTATGCAAATGAAACAAGATTAAGCGTTAATATCAAAAAAACGTAATAGACCATAATGTTTTGAAGCGTTCAAATTAAATTTTAACGTTTTCAAAACATTCAAAGTAGATCCTAAATAGATGGAAAATTTAACAAGGTAAATTTCTATTAATTAAGTGTTGACATGACATTATTTTTTATGTTTAAATAAAAAATATGTCTCGTATGAAAAATGAGACTCGTTATCTGAAATGTGTAATATTGGGTCTGATTGTTACATGATAAGTTGAGACCTACTATTTGAAATGTATAATAGTGGATCTTATTATCGCGTGAGAGTGAAACTCACTTTTTGATTAATTAAAAAGATAATTAGGTGACAATATTGTTAACTTTTTATTTTAAAAAATGAAAATAATATCATATCGGTATTGACATGATATTTAACCAATAAAAAGTTAACTCCTTTAATTTGTTATCTATTTAAAGTTTATTTTAAATATTTTAAAAACGGAATAATTACAAACAGTTAAAGTTAAAGTGTGTTTTATTGTAAATGTTGAAGTTTAAATTATAATTTTGACCAAACAAACAAGAAACGAGAGTCAACATATAGCTATCAATCGCTGTCCTTTGGTGAGAAGAAGACAAGCAATCAAAACGTTAATCATGTGTGTCCTAATTTATTCGATTCTTAGGACTCCAAATTTGGATTGGTCTCATTGTCCCATGAACATTGTCTAGCCACTTTTAAACAAAATGAAGGCAATTGAAAGGATAATCAAAATAGAGTGGAGATATATTGAAAGTATATATTAAATCGAGTATGATATTTAATTATGTAATTATTATTTTATTAAATAATTTATTTAAAATATATAATATATACTTTATTATATAGACATATATTCTATTATAATTAAAATAATTTAATGCTAATTCATATTAAATCAATTAATCTTTTAATATATCAATTAAATTCAATTGACTTGTTTTAAAATTTATTAAAATTTAATAAAGTCAAAATTTACAAAAAAAAATTTATCGACAAATTTTTATTTTTATTTTTATTTTTTATGAATTTTTATATAAAATTATAATATAATTCTACTTAATCATAAAGTTTAAAGAAATGTAATAATGTGTAAAGAGAATGCTTCCAAATTACTATTATTATCGTTATCGTCACATTTAATTTGAAATTTTATAATAAAATAAAATCTGAAAAATTTTAATAATATTCAACTCTATCCTTAAATAATAGAGAGATTATAATTACAATCTTAATTCAAATATTGTAATAGTCGCCGGTAATTTGGAATGACTGGGTTAAGTCCGACTAGAGCGTGCATGTGATGGCGCGTGAAGAGAGAAGCGGCGATGGAATCGGGAGAAGACACGTATGATGATCGGCAAAGTATACATGAAGGTGGGACCCAACGGACAGCGTCGGCATCAACCTCAATGCACCTTCATCCCCCATTCCCAGAGTCCCCCTCAAGACACGCTCTGACTCTCTCCTGAGTCCTGACCCCCTTTGTTTGTCCAATTCCCAAAGTACCCTCTCTCTTATCCCTATTTACAAATCCACTCCTCCTCGCCCTCTTCAGTTTTTCTTATCTTATGACCGTTGACCTGTAACGAGTCATTAACCAACAAGAATTCGTAACGTTTTCATGATTAATCATCCCATGAACAAGCGATGATGTTTGAGAAACTTTGAAACTAAACACTTCCATGTTCTTCAGATCTTTGCATATCCTTCGCTTTTGCTTAGTTTCAGAGCATCAATTAAAGGTATATGTTGACATTAACTTGAAGTTTAGAGAGGTTTGGAAGAGAAAGCACTGAGTTTTTTTATACTTAGAGTCAAATGAAGCGAACTGGGTTTCTCTGAATGAAGCAGCAAAGCAAAAGAGCACTAGATTGAATCTCCATTCTTGCTGTTATCATATGGTCTGAATTCTGCAGATTCAGGGAATCTGAACTGATGGAGTAGAGAAGTGGAAGTTGCAGAAAGAAGTGAGAGTGAGGTTTGAGGAAGACAAAATGATATTCAAAAGACAGGCTTTTTAAGACATGAGAAGAGAAGAGAGTGGTGGTAGATTTGAGAGAGTTTTAGAGAGAAAAAGAGAGAGAGAGATGAGAAGAACATGGAGGTGTTGCTGGGACTCCATAAGAGACGAAGAAAGGAAGGAGAGTGAAAGGCAAAGGTAGGGCCCAGACACCGCCCATCCGAACCCTGTCTTACCAAAACTAAACCCATCTTCGACCCAAGACCCTTGACCTAACCCTAACCCAACTCGGCAACACCTCTATAACCAAAGACACACTACCCCCACCTTCTCTTGTTCATTTTCCAACAACTTATGATCTTCCTCGGACACACATGAAACAACCTAAGAAAAGCTCGTAAGAGGGGCTTGGTTCAGCTGAGACTTGAAGGATTATAGCACCTCCGATCCATCCAGGGTCAATCCAAGAATCTGTCTCTCGATAAATTCACTAGTGGGGTTTTTGTGTATTGATCAGTTAGATAAGGGAACTTAATCCGAAGAATCAAAGAAATGAATCCGGTCACAGCTCATGGTCGCCCTCTTCCACCTCCTTTTCTCACCAGTGACCTTCACTTGCACTCTCGCCATCAGTTTCAACACAATTCAGAAGATGAACAGAGCCGAAACGGTAGTCTAAACCGTGGTCAAAAGCGAGATCACGATGAGATCGACACATCAACACCGAATACAATCGAAGGCAAAGAACTGGTCCCTTTAACGTCTGGTGGAGAAGGAGAGATGACAAGAAGAGCCAGAGGAAGACCAGCTGGTTCAAAGAACAAGCCAAAACCACCAATTATAATCACAAGAGACAGCGCCAACGCTCTTCGATCTCATGTCGTCGAAATAGCTAATGGATGTGATATCATGGACAGTGTGTCGACTTTCGCGAGGCGCAGACAAAGAGGAGTTTGCATCTTGAGTGGAACTGGAACTGTAACTAACGTCACTCTCAGGCAACCGGCCTCTGCCGGAGCTGTAGTAACTTTACATGGAAGATTTGAGATTTTATCACTTTCAGGTTCCTTCTTGCCACCGCCGGCTCCCCCGGCTGCGTCAGGGTTGAGTATATACTTAGCCGGTGGCCAAGGCCAAGTGGTCGGAGGAAGCGTGGTTGGTCCACTTCTGGCCTCCGGTCCGGTGGTGATTATGGCGGCTTCTTTTGGTAATGCAGCGTACGAGAGGCTGCCACTGGAGGAAGATGAATCTCAGCCACCTGTTCCCACTGGAATCGCACCTGCGGAGTCGCCACCGGGAGTTGTTGAACAACAACAACAGCTAATGCAAGATCCAAATGCTCCAGCTTTTCAAGGGTTGCCTCAAAATCTAATAAATTCGGTGCAAATACCAGCTGAAACCTACCGGGCCACAGGTCGCCCTTCATATTACTAACAGAAAGCTGTGTTTTCTTTCTTTTTACATTCTCTCCCTTTTGTTTCCTTCATCTTCGTTTTTGCTTCTGTTAAAAGTTAGAATATCTTTAAAATGTTGTTCTTGATATTCATCAATCGTCTGCTTTTCTTCAAGAAAAAGTATGAATCTGTTGTGGGTTTTGGGATTTATTCAGGATACGTATGATCTTCATAGATTTTGCTTAAAGATGAAGCAGCAAGCTAGATGTGGAGATGGGTTTTCAATTTTCTCTTTATATATAGCATTTTTCAGTTCCATCTCTGAAAGCTTTGCTAGTTCTGTGCTTTTACACAACTCCAAAACATCTACCGAATTTCTCGGTAATGAGTAGAAACTAGGGAACCATTTACAGATTCTGTTGAGCTTAATAATCAATACTTTATCAGATCCAAACTCATCTTCGCGAGTTTTTCTTCTGTTTTCCTGGTTCCTTGCTTATAATTACATGCATTATAGTTTTCCTCTTGTTTTTCTTTCTGTTGGTAGCAAGTAATCTAGGGTTAATGTTTAAGTTACTGTTTGATCGAGGGTTGGTGGAGAGAAGTGGGAATTCATAATGATGGCTTGAAGAAACAAAAGAGATGAGAGTTATGGGCTTTAGCTATGGCTGTGTTTTCCAATTTGCTGTGACTGTGACTAGGGTTTTTACATTTATAGACATTATGGAAGCAACCCTAGAGATGAACTAGAGACTAGGGAACCATTGACAGATTCTGTTGAACTTAATAATCAATACTTTATCAGATCCAAATTCATCTTCTTGAGATTTTCTTCTGTTTTCCTGGTTCCTTGCTTATAATTACATGCATTATCATTTTTCTCTCTTGTTTTTCTTTCTGTTGGTAGCTAGTACTCTAGGGTTGATGTTTAAGTTACTGTTTGATCGAAGGTTAGTGGAGAGAAGTGGGAATTTATAATGATGGCTTGAAGAAACAAAAGAGATGAGAGTTATGGGCTTTAGCTATGGCTGTGTTTTCCAAGTGGCTGTGACTGTGGCTAGGGTTTTTACATTTATGGACATTATGGAAGCAACCCTAGAGATGAACATTGGGTACTGGGTTACACATGCATTGCACTGTAAAAGCTTGTTTTCGAGGCATATCGAGACCTCCCATGCATGTAAAACCAACAACCAAGACAAAACATACTCTCTTCTTCTCTATTTAACTGGTCTGTCTTTAAAGTTTCTCTCCTTTCTCTTCGCCTCTCTTTCTCTCTAAGGTAGGAATGAATGAATGAAAAATGTATGCTAAAGTCTAAGTGAAGGTAAGCTCTTGGACGGAAATTTTCTTTTTAGAAAGAATGAGAAAGCATCTTGTTTCAATCCTTTGTTTGAAGATCTACGTTAATATATCCTTTTATTCGATTAATCAGTTTTTACTCTATTTCATTTACTTATTCGTACATTTATAGAAGTTCCTCACAAATATGTTGACAAAATTAAATAGCAAAGATTTAGAATACCCTAATAAAACAAGGTGCTCCCATTAGTGAATATATAAAACCAATTAAGTTGGCTTTACTCAATAACTTAAGTTATTGTGGTGAAACGGTCACTTAAATGTAGTATTAGAGCCTTTATGATTAAGTAGTCGTGAGTTCAAATCCTACCATCCACCTATTATTTAACACAAGATAGAGTGAGCTTGTGTAATTTTTAAACCTAAAGGGCTTTCACTTGAAGGGGTGTGCTAGTAAATATATAAAACCAATTAAGTTGACCTCACATAATAACTTAAACTATTGGATGAAATGGTCACTTAACAACTCCAACCCTTCTAAGAAGTCCCTAGATTATTTTATGTTGCTGTTCTGATTAATGTCACGGGCTATTTTGGGAACTTTATCTTCCTCTTCTACTTCAATATATAGATAGATCCTTCTAAATGAAATTGCAGTATTGCACTCCCGTTTTAGTTTGTTACTGAAAATTACCAAGATTTGTTCAAGATATCTAAATCTTTATGTATATTTACATCCTTCATATACCTGCTATCTTTTTTTTTTTTAGCTGTCATAATGTAATCATCATAAACTCACTTTTCTCGGTTTGCAAAGACGATAGTTTTAATTTGTTCAATAATTAAAAAATTTAATCAATTTAGTCAGTTTAATCGTAAAAATTTTGAATATTTTTTGGTTTGATTTACTTTAATAATTCTTATAATTAAAAATCAACCAATTTATTAATTAATCAGTAATTTTTTATAAATTAATCAATTTTCATAAATGAAAAAATCAATTAATTTTTATTTAAAAGATTCTTTTTTTAATTAAACTTTAAATTCTTTGACAAGTAAGGACAATTTTTTTCAATCATATTTTAAAATTATAATATTTATTAGTTGAATAAGGGAACGAATAGTGTGAATGACTCTTTATAGTGTTTTTTAAATATATATTTATAAATTAATGCTCATTGTTATGCTGTTTAATTCCTCAAATACACTTTTACTATTGTTTATCTCTTTATTATGGGTAAATTATTTTGATTATTATAAATTTTTAATAATTTATCAAATATATCACAATTTTTATTTAATAACATTTAATATCACATATTATTAAAAAAATTATATAAATGTATCACATCATAATTGTTGATTGTAAAATTTAATAGTGTCAAAACAGATTTAAATATCTTATTCAAAATATTTTTTGAAATATTTTTACAAAATTCAAATACATTTGAATCTAATTTTTATTTTTATATTTTTATAATAGCATAAAAATTATGTTTAAGCTAAATTATCTGATTAGTTAGAATTTATATAGAATAACAACAACAACATTCAATAGAAATCTCGCTAAGACGGAGAATTTGGAAGAGTCTAATAATACACAGCCTTATTCTTAACTAGTAAAGATATTGTTTCTAAATGATCAACATAAATAGTGAAATTTATATATCTATCTATATATTACAAAATAAAATTTAAATTATATTTAATAATTTATCACTAGTACAAAATATTTGAAATAAATTATTCGTGGTCAATAATATCCCAATCCTTTGAAAGATGCTCCACTTCTTCAAGCCTTTTGCAGTGATCATCAAATGATAAGACTTCATAACATGGTACCTGGACTTCACTTTCATTACCAATCCAATCCAACTTTAAAATTCCTCCTTTTTACCTGTAAATTATCATTTCCATTCTGTTGTTGGCTTATCTGACTCTTGTCCCACTATACTTTTCCTGTATAAGACACCCATTACATAGTTAGATTAAACCTATTTAATGTAAAGTTCAAAGATTAAGAATTATGATAATTGTTGATCGATGATGCAATGAGATAATTATAATAATTTATAATATCGTTTGAAGATCGTAACTATAAAAGTTTGAAAGCACTTAACTTTAATTGTGCTAGTCTCTGTCACTTAAGCTTCTTGTGAAAGAAGATGGTAATGATAGTTGACCAACACAGGCTTTTTTATTTTTGGATAAGGAGGACGAGGAGAAAGAACTAACTCCTCAAGAACGCAAGTGAGTACTAATCGTTTTGGAGAATCTCTAGAAGCTCCAAAGGAAGGGTCGACCAAACAATCCAATGATCATCACAAGAGAACTCCAACTTGGCAAGAAAATCTGCACACCGATTGATCTCTCGAAGAACATTACGAATAGAGCAGTATTACTGTCTACCTAAAAGCTCCTGAATATCTTTGATAATAGGCAGAAGAGGAAGAAAATCATTAGAAGATTCGAATATAAGGTTAATAGCCTCTTAAGAGTCTGACTCCACAAGAAGATATCTATAACTGGAACTCCAAGCAAAAAGAAGGCCACGCCGAAGTGCCTGAAGTTCCACAACTATAATAGTTATAAACTCCATCGCACCTGAAAAGCCCGTAAGCCATCTACTATATTGATCCCGAAGTAAACCCCCATATCTTGCTTTCCCTAGATTCCCCAAAACATTACTTATGCTTGACAATTAAGTTCAAACTTAGTTTGACATTAAATGAACATGGTTGACTTGGTTTAATTGAGTCTTGAGTTGGGTTTCAGTTTTTTTTTCCCTCTAATTTTAAGTTTAAGGCTGAATTCTGGACCAGAATCTGACTTGAACTTGGGCCATATGCTTCGAGCCATGCTTGGTCCGACTAATGTCATCTCTAATTATCTTCTAGCAAACACCTCTTTTTTTTTAATTTTAGAATTCAAACTCGCTACTTTTGGATACATGACGAATAAATATTGATATATATATAATAACTTTAGCTTTAAAATGACGCAACTTTTGTAGTTTCGAGTGGACCTTGGCAGTTGCATAAACTTCTGTCAAAAGGCGATCTACAGAGATTAGTGTTAGATGCAGTAGCAAGAACCTATCTTTCTGCGACCCAATTGGTTCTCTTATGGATCTAGCCCATTACTGTAGACAATTTGAGCTCGAACATCATTTGGGTTGATGAACGTGAAAATACTTGCTCTCTTGGCAGTGATGCTGTGGCTTTAGGGACTTTTACAATACAAAGATTGGTACTTTTAGAAGGAAAGTTGAGATTGTGATAACCGAAGAAATAATTTTTCTTGAGATTGAATGATCAACCAAACCTTGGATTGTAGAAGCAGTTCAGCTGACGAAAGCCTTGTTGGGGTTTAGTCTCAATCTTTTTTTTTTTTCTTTCTTATCATTGGTGTCAGGTTGTGATCATTGTGAAATGCTACGTTCGGAAAGTGCCAAAACAGATTTCGTGTGTTCATACATTACCTGGAAGTCACGCAACTGAATGTTGGTATATAATCTGCTTACTCACTCGAAGGTACTGGATTGCTTGGCTGCAAGTGATTAGGTGGTTTTGCGTAGAGCTTTTTCTATGGATTATTCTTCTCTTGTCGGATACTGATTGGCGTTTTCGAGCAATTTTTATGTGCCCATTTAAAGATCATTTATGACATCGTACATCGTTCCTCACGTTTGTCGGATGTAAATGTCTTGACTCTTGAACTCATTTTCAGTTTTGTTTCACACAAAATTGAGGTATTCACAGGTGCATTTATCGTGTTTGACCAAAAACTTGGGACTTTGATAGATTTTATTATATGCTCCGTACCGTTCATGAAAAGATTAAAAATAAAAGTAATATGAAATATCTTATTTTAGTTCTATTTAATATTCTGAAGCAATTTTTAAGGTCAAAATGAGCTCCAATCTCTCCGGGACTTATGCGAAAGTCGATCACTAATATTTGGTTAATCTCTTTCTTCAGTTTTTTTAAGATGTAAGTGTTTTTAACGAATAATATTTGGTTAATCTCTCTCTTCAGTTTTTTTAAGACGTAAGTGTTCTTAACGGATCAGAAGATCTGTATGCTTACAAATTACATAAGTAACTGAAGGAGATTTTAATCTTTATATATTGCTTCCATATAGAGCTTCCCTATCACAAGTTCGATATAGGTCCGGTTCATATTAATTGAGATCTATTTTTTTTGCAAACTTCGACCCATTACTTTAAATCATTTATTAGGTCACTTTATTACCTTTGTTATGATCGAATCACGTTATTTAACTGATAAGTTATTAAAAAATCGAAAATACAATTAATAGTTGTCCAATTTATGGAGAAGGACAAAATTGTCCAACATTCTCCCTTTTGGACAAGCATTAATTGCAATTATGAAGTTATATTGGTATTAAATTAAAAAAATTAAAACATTCGGTCCAAAGGTATTGAAAGTCCAACATGCTGTCCTACAAGGCTTTCGATACTAAAAACATCAAACAGATGTATCATGTGCGACATAGGTTCAATATAATTACGAATATCTAATGCCTTACTAACATGAATGAGAAAATGGAGTGTGACAAACTAGGGTGATACCTTTATGATCTAAAATGTGTCATCTTTGTTTGTCACACTCCATTTTCTCATTTATGTTAGTAAGGTATTAGATATTCGTAATTATATTGAACCTATGTTGCACATGATACATCTGTTTGATATTTTCAGTATCGAAAGCCTTGTAGGACAGCATGTTCTAGGGTGATACCTTTATGATCTAAAATGTGTCATCTTTGTGTGTAGATCTCGATTTCTCTAATTTTATGATAAACTGTATGTGCTAAATTGCAGCAGAGAAATCTTGTTTTCTCTCACCTAATTATAAACAACATTATAGAAAACTTGTTTTTTCTTATGAAATGCTAAATAGCATTATAGAAAACTTGTTTTTTCTTATGAAATGCTAAATAGCATTAGAGAAAACCTTTATGTTATTCAACTGAATGCTAAACTGCATTAGAGAACCTTTATGGGATTAAAAACTTATATCCCCTTATGTCATGTTAGGATATCCATATTAAATTGTATGTGTCATAATGACATAGGCTCAAGGTTAATCTTTATATATGCCCTCTAACCTTTAAAATGCTTAAGATCAACATAAATCTTAAGACTTCCATATGTATTATGAATATATATATATAATGTACAAACTTTTAAGGAGCAAATACAATGATCCCTAACTACTTCTATCTAAGGACTTTAACACACCCATACTGGATACATGTCTAACAAACACTAGTAGGCGAAGTCCATTAGTCAATGGATCAGCTAACATCTCCTCAGTCTTGACGTGCTCCACTTCAATGTCACCCTTCTGAATCAACTCCTTTATGGTCAAGTACTTGACCTCCAAATGCTTGGACCCTATGATATTCTTATTGTTGTTATTGAACAACACTGCAGCAAGATTATTACAATATAAGTGAATGGGTATAGCTATCCAATCTACCACAGACAACTCATAAATTAAGTTTTTGAGCCAAACTGCTTGTGTAGCAGCTCCATAACATGCAATAAACTCTGCATGCATGGTTGAGGAAGTTACCAGTGTCTGCTTGACACTCTTCTACGATACTGCACCATGTATCAACATAAAAATATACCCTAATGTGGATTTATGATCATCCGGACATATAGTGAAATCGGAGTCTGTATACCCTGTAAGGTTTAAATTATTGACTTTCCTATATGTCAACATATAATTCTTGGAACATTTTAGGTACCTCAACACTCGCTTAACTACATTCCAATGGTCCATACTTGGGTTAGCTACATATCAACCCAGTAGTCTGATAACAAATACAATGTTCGATCTAGTGCACACCTCAGCATACGTCAGGCTATCAACTGCAATAGAATACAAAACATTCCTCATAGACTCTCAAGTTCATTCTTTGGATACTATGCCAAAGATAATCTCTTACTATGAGAGATAGGTGCTACAAAAAGATTACAATCAGCCATATTCAACCTATGTAGCACTAGCTTAATGTATGCTCTTTGTGAGAGGCTTCATGAGTGTTGAGATCTATCCCGATGAATATATATATACCAATGATAAAAGATGCTTCACCTAAATCCTTCATGACAAAGTGTTTGGCCAAAAGTTGCTTTACCTCATGTAATATGGTCAAATCATTTGACGCGAGCAATATATCATCCACGTATAGTAATAGAAAGATAACTTTGTTCTCCCTGACCTTATAGCATAAGCATCTTTCAACTTTGTTTTCACAAAGCTAAATGAGGTCAAAACCTCATCAAACTTTAGCTACCATTGTCTGGAAGCTTGTTTCAGACCGTATGTTGATTTAGTCAACTTTTAAACTTTGTCAATTTCATCTTGATCCTGAAATCCTTAAGGTTACTCCATATAGACCTCCTCATAAAGGTCACCATTTAGGAAAGAGGTATTAACGTCCATCTGATGTAGCTCTATGTCATAATAAGCTACTATTGCCATCATCATTCTAAATGCATCATTTGAGGATATAGGAAAGAAGGTAACATTGAAGTAAACTCCTTCTCTCTGAGTGAATCCCTTGGCAACTAAACACACCTCAAACTACTTAACTTGACCCTGTGTGTCCTTCTTAGTTTTAAATAGCCACTTGCAACTGACAAGTCTACAATGTTGAGGTAAATCAACAAGCTCACATACCTTATTATACCTCATAGATTGCATCTCATCCTTCATTGCTTCCCACCATATATCTGCATGGGGTTCATAAATAGCTTTTGTAAAAGTAACTAGATCCATAACATATCCTATGTCGTAGTCTTGCTCACCCAAATAAACTATGTAATAAAGTGAGATAGCAGGTCATCTCTCTCTAAGTGGATCTGTGTAACTGCATAAGTTCTTGTACCTCAGAAACCTCTTCATGAACATTTATAGGTTCATGTGCCTGTATAGACATAATACTTGGACCTACATCTACTGGACATGACTGTATGAGAAGCGGATACGAAATAATCGCAGTATCCATCCTGCTATCTCCATAAGGATGTGAAGATCCTCCCTCATCATGGACATCGTATTCCAGAAACTTGGCCTTCTGTGATTTCACTATTCCGGGCCCTCCTTCTCTACAGTAAAATCTATAGCCTTTAGAGTGGTCAGAATAACCTACAAAATAGTAAGAATGGAATGAGGTTGCAATTTTCTCTTATAAGGATTTTATAACCTTACTTCAGCAGGGTAGCCCCACACACGAATGTGCGTAAGGCTTAGCTTCTTTCCAACCCAAAGTTCAAAAGGTGTCTTTGGTACTAACTTACTTAGGACTTTATTCAAGATATACAATGTCATCTTGATAGCTTCGCTTTAAAGGTATTTAGATAGGTTAGTCCTGCTCTGCATTGGCCTTATCATGTCCTTTAAGGTGCAATTGCATCTTTTGGCCACATAATTTTGCTCAGGACTCCTGGCATAGTGAACTGAGCCATTATTCCAACTGATTCCAAATACCTGGCAAACAGACCCTTTTCTTGTCCTTTAACCCTATCTCTACCATAGTATTCCCCTCTCTTGTCAGATCTGACTATCTTTATTGATTTTTCTAATTGGTTCTCAATCTCAGTCTTAAAGATCTTGAACTTATCAAGAACTTCAAACTTTTCCTTAGGTAAGAACATATAGTCATAGTGAGAATAATCATTTATAAATGTCAGAAAATATCTAGCATTACATAACGTGACTATAGAGGGACCACTAATGTCTGTATGAATCAGGTATAATAAACCAAAATTATGAGTTGACTTTATCTTGGTCAACTTACCCTTACAATAATCGATACATGTTTCCAGATCAATGAAGTCTAAAGTTGGGAGAATGTTGTCCTTTATTAATCTTTCAACCCTTTTTCTCTGGAAATGTGGCCAAAACATTTATGCCACAAAATGTACGATGTTTCCTTTAAAAAGGCTCTATTTCGAGTAACAAGTTTGGCAACATAAAAGAGACATACATTCCATTAGGAGTAAGACACATTCTATACAATTCGTAGGATAAGAAGACAGTTTTGATATGTCTTGTTTTGATAGAAATATTTACAGCTGAAGTATACAAAACGATAACCTTCTTTATCCAAATTGATAGAGAGATCAAATTCTGTCTAAAAGACAGTATATAAAATGTGTCTTGTAAAACTAATACAAACCCTGTATCGAGGTTTAATCCTACTTCTCTTATATATAAAACATCCACCTCTTCATTGTTGCTAACCATCAGCTTCTCCTCTCCTTTAGTTAGCCTTCTCTTGAATCTAAACCCCTATATTGTGGAAGCAGTATGGTTAGAAGCTCCACTATCTACCTACTAAGAACTTGATGTGATTATAGCTACATTGGATTCATGAATCATATAGGCTGAGGAGTTACCTAACAGTTCCTGCTTAACCTTCCACAGCTTGTACTTCTCGCAATCAGCCTTCTTATGTCCCTTCTTCTTATAGAAGAAGTACCTCATATCCTTTAAGTCATGTGACCCCTTCGCAATGCTAGACTATCCAGTCTGAATCTTTGGAGAGGGCTTGAGTTTCTTACCCTTACCCTTAGACTGTTGGGGCTTAGTCATCCCCTTACCTTTGGTATCTACAAACATAACTGTATAAGGAGAACTTTTATTGTTCTCCTCCACTGCAGCACACTAGAAAATCAAGACATTGATGCCCAAGACTCATCCTGAGAGATATAGGAGATAACTAACATCTCTAACTCTCGAGGGAGAGTATTTAGTGCCTGATGCATATGAGATTATTAGGAATTGGTACATCAATCGCCTTCAGCCTAGTCTAAAGGTGTACCATCCTGATAATGTACTCTCAGACGCCTCCTTCTCTCGTATAACTCATGGAGAATAGTTCCTTAATCAATGTCCTCTGGTCTGTAAGAGAAGACACCTTGTATCTTTGAGAAATGTTATCCATAAACTCCTTCGCTATGGTCGCTATGGTCGTATCTGGTAATCCACTTAGTAGATGATTTGTGATCGATCTCTTGATGATCAAATATCACATCCTATTTGACTGCTCCCAAATCGCCATAGCTGCTTTATTAACTTCTAAGCTAATATCTGTAAATGGAGAAGGCCTCTCAATGTGCATCGTTATACTGGCGTTAGCCATCTCTAGTGCAAACTCCACATCCTTCTTCCACTTCTTGAAATTGAAACCATTTAAGGTCTCAATTGTGATAGCATTGTTGTTTACAGAAAAGGTGACTATAAGATAGAAAAGACAATGTAAAAAATCAATTTAAATGCAGGACAACAACGATAACATTATCTATATAGAGAATTCGATTGCATATATTATGAAACACCTGTGGGTTGAATACATAATATAAGCAATTAAACCTCCATATAAAAGTGATCAGAGTACAAACTATCAACTCTTAGAACACTACAATCTGTAGGTGAATAGATCCTTTAAGCAAAGACTTTCCTCCATCTAATGCTTTTATGTACATCTCAAAATCTCATATAAGGTCAACAATTGGAGCAAAATAACCAAACATGAGACCAAAGACATCTCCCAACATACTTGCAGTACAATCTAAATACTGACTTGAAAGGCCATTATGGTGACTACAATCTTAACAGTACTAAAAAAGACCACAAGCACCAAGGTAAGATAAGAAGACATTTTTGATATGTCATGTATTGATAGAAATATTTACAACTGAAGTATCAAATACAAAATGATAACCTTCTTTATCCAAAACTGATACAGAGATCAAATTTTGTTTAAAAGACAGTATATAAAATGTGTCTCATAAAACTAATACAAACCCTATATCGAGGTTCAATCCTACATCTCCTACATACAAAACATCCACCTCTTCATTGTTGCCATCCATCAGATTCTCCTCTCCTTTAGTCATCTTTCTTCTGGATCTGAACCCCTATATTGTGGAAGCAACATGGTTAGAAGCTTCATTATCTAACTACCAAGAACTTGATGTGGTTATAGCTACATTGGACTCATGAATCATATAGGTCGAGGAGTTACCTAACAGTTCCTACTTACTTCTCGCAATCATCCTTCCTATGCCCCTTTTTCTTATAGAAGAATTACCTCATATCCTTTAGGTCGTGTGACCCCTTAGCAATGCTAAACTGTCTAGTCTGAATATTTGGAGACTCCCCTTACCCTTAGGCTGTTGGGGCTTAGCCATCCCCTTACCTTTGGCAGTTGCAAACATAGTTGTATAAGGAAAACTTTTAATCTTCTCCTCTAATGTAGCACATTGAAAAATCAAGGCATTGATGTCCCAGGTCACATCTTAAGAGATATAAGAGGTAGCCAATATCTCAAACTCTCAAAAGAGAATATTTAGTGCCTGATGTACTACGAGATTATCAGGAATTGGTACATCAAGCGCCTTCAGACTAGTCTAAAGGTTTACTATCATAATAATGTGCTCTCGGACACCTCCTTCTCTCATATGCCTCATGGAGAATATTTCCTTAATCAAGGTGCTCTACTCTGCCTGAGAAGACACCTTGTATCTCTGGGAAATGTTATCCATAAAATCCTTTGCTATGATCGTATCCGGTAATCCATTCAGTAAATGATCTATGATCGATCTCTTGATGATCAAATAGCACATCCTATTTAACCGCTCCCAAATTGCCATAGCTGCTTTATTACCTTCTGAGCTGATATCTGTAAGTGGAGACTTGATGTGCATTGTCATATTGATATCAGCCATCTCCAGTGCAAACTTCACATCCTTCTTTTACTTCTCAAAATTGAAATTATTTAAGGTCTCAATTGTGACAACATTATTGTTTACAGAAAAAGTAACTGCAAGATAGAAAAGACAATATAAAAAAATCAGTTTAAATGTAGGACAACAACGATAATATTTTCTATACAAAGAATTCGATCGCACATATTATGAAACACCTTTAGGCTGAATACAGAATATATGCAATTAGATCTGTACATAAAAGCAATCAGAGTACAAACTATCAATTTCTATGACACACCACCTGTGGGTAAATAGATCATTTAAGCAATGACTTTCTTCCATCTAATACCTTTATGTACATCTCAAAATCTCATATAAGGTCAACACCTAAAAGTAGAATAACCAAACATGAGATCAGAGACATCCCCTAACATGCTCGTGGTACAATCTAAATATTGACTTGAAAAGTCACTATGGTAACTACAATCTTACCAGTATTAAAAAAGATGACAAACACAAGGGATACATCTTTATATCATCCTCACATTCTATATAGACATAATATATGTGAAAATTGATTATAATTGTAAAAACTAGATTCACAATTAAATAATCACATAGAGATACTGAAAATATCGTTTTTAAACTTTATTTGAGACTTTTATAAAAAGAATCTCAATGAGAGTGTCTATCATACTTCTTAAATACCAAACCCATCGCACGAGACATAAAACTTTAAGTGTCTCCCTTATGTGCAATTCGGAGTCCAAAAATGCGCTCAAAATTAGCTTTAAAACTTTTTTGGAATTCAATTATCAACGTAATAAATCCAGAAAATTGAAAAATCACTTAAAAAATTCCCCGAACCTGAAAACTAACTCAAAAATACCTGGGACACCTTTACGGGAATTTTGAAAGTTTTCCTTGTCTTTTTGGTGCTGACTCAGCATGGCGTCAGTAGTACTGTAGAGCTGACGTCTGCACAGGAGCGTGCGTGCAACAAATGCGTGCTTGATACATCTGGCTTGTGCATTAACGCTCTTAAGAAAATTGAATAAAGATGTTAACTGAGTGTTGGTGATTGACTTCCAACAAGGTCCCAAAGAGATTGGAGCTCGTTTTGGCCTCGAAAACTACTTCGGAACATCAGATGGAACCAAATTCGGGTATTCTGCATTTCCTTCGTTTTCAACCCTTTCATGAACAATTCGGGACATGTAATAAGATCTATCCTACATGTTACATGTGGTATTAGAGGATCTGTATGCTTACGAATTATATAAGCAACTGAAAGAGACCTTAATCTTTATATATAGATTCCATATCGAACTTCCTTATCACAAGTTAGATATGATTCTGGTCCACATTAATTGAAATCTATTTTCCTCTCAAACTTCAACCCATTAATCCAGATCATTTATTAGGTTACTTTATTAACTTTGTTAAGATCAAATTACGTAATTTAACCAATAAATTATTATTAAACTAAAAATATAATTAATAGTTGTTCAATTTATAGAGAAGGACAAAATTGTCCAAGAGGAAGTTCTCTATTTGTCTTTTTATTTTGTTATCTTCCATTGAGTCCACCCATTGACATGTTTATATGTCTGATTAGACATGATCACCCAGCATTATCCAAACTTTAAGGTGAAATGGAAATCCTCTCTGCTATCTTCATCTTCACAACAATCCCTTTTTTCGTTTTCCTCACAATTTTTCTTTATCACATAATTAGCACCTACATAGGCAAATCCATCAACAACCCTGACTACCCACCGGTTCGAGGAACAGTACATGGGCAGTTGTTTTACTTCAACAAACTGTTTGAGTACCACACCGAATTTTCTAGGACACAGAGGACATACCGTCTACTTGCTCCGAACCATAGTAACGTGTACATTGCTGATCCAAGAAACGTGGAGCACATCCTGAAAACAAAATTTGAAATGTATTCAAAAGGTAAGTATAACAAAGATATTATGAGTGACGTTTTTGGTGAAGGGATATTCTTGGCTGATGGAGAAAAGTGGAGGCAGCAAAGGAAGCTTGCGAGTTTTGAGTTCTCCACCAGAGTTCTTAGAGACTTTAGCTGTGCCGTATTCAGACGAAATGCTGCTAAACTTGTTAGAGTCATCTTGCAGATTACAATTGCTGATCAGGCATTTGATATGCAAGTAAATAAACCAGACCCTTCTTTCTTTTTATCTTGTCTTGGATCAAATCTCGCATTAAAAATGAATCTTGCACATTCTCCTACATACTGCATATTTTCTTTCTTCATAGATCTTGAAAGGCCAAAATGATTATTTCAATTTTAGGGATGCTAATTGAACAACTGTATTGATAGACCTAAAGAAAGCTATAGTTGTGTAATCAGAATCTCCTTTTATGTTCCCTTCATATTAACCTCTGTTTCTGAAATTTTGATTAAATTGTGAGGCCTAACTAGGATTAGCGCATTAGCTCATTGGATACTAAGCTTTAGTCTTTGCTTCTTATTGAATGGAATAATTTGCATTCGGCTTTGCTGATAAACATTACAGTTACCAAGTTCACTTATTGCAGGATTTGCTGATGAGATGCACCCTGGATTCCATTTTCAAAGTTGGCTTTGGGGTAGAACTGAATTGCTTGGAGGGGTCCAGTGAAGAAGGAACATCGTTCATGAAAGCCTTTGATGATGCTAACGCATTAATCTACTGGCGTTTTGTTGATCCATTCTGGAAACTCAAAAGGTACTTCAATATTGGTTCTGAGGCTTCACTCAAGAAGAAAGTCAAACTTATCAACGACTTTGTGGACACGCTTATCAAGGCCAAGCAGAAACTACTTGTAGAGCAAAAATATTGTGTTAGTTATACTTTCACTTGATACCACAGGATCTTTTTATCTTTCAATTTAGTTCTTGCTGATTAACTTAGATTTTGCTACTATTATAGAGTGACAAGGAGGATATCCTGTCAAGATTTATGGTGGAAAGTAAGAAGGATCCAGAGGGAATGACTGATCAATATCTAAGGGATATCATCCTGAACTTTATGATTGCCGGCAAAGATTCGAGTGCAAGTGCCCTCTCATGGTTCCTTTACTTGCTAAGCAAGAACCCTTTGATCCAGGAAAAAATTGTCCAAGAAGTAAGAGATGTCACTGGTTGTCAGGGTGATGAAGCTGATATTCAAGATTTTGTGGCAAAAATAACAGACACAACCCTTGAGAAAATGCATTATCTTCATGCGGCATTGACAGAGACCTTGAGAATATACCCACCAGTTCCCGTGGTAATTTTCATACAATCTCATGGACCTATTGCCAAACTGTATAAGGGGCTAAGCAACAAAAGTCATACCTAGAAATGTTTTTAACTGGATTAATATCATAAATTTGATGAGCCATGATCAATCAATCTCTGATATAAACTTGTGTTTGCTCCTTAGTTTTAGGGGCTTTTACTTCTTCTACTATGCAAAAACATTTATTTTTATTTGGAAGTTTTCTTTGTTTAAAGGATCTTGATTTACTCGTGATGCAATGCACATATCTCAACAGAATCTGTTAAAATTGAAATGTTTGGACCATTCATAGTTTGAATTATATGGAAGTGACCTTCTGGTTTCTGCTTTGTTGTCTTCTGTTATATTTGTTTTTCTTCATTTGCTTGAATCTAAGAGGCTGGAATTCTAGTAATATGATTGCTTTGTGTAATTCAAGGATGGGAGATGTGCAGAATCAGATGATATTCTTCCTGATGGCTTTAGAGTAAGAGCGGGCGATGATGTCTATTATGTGGCTTATGCCATGGGTCGGATGTCTTATATCTGGGGAGAGGATGCTGAGGAATTTCTGCCAGAAAGGTGGCTAAGGGATGGGGTTTTCCAACCTGAGTCACCTTTCAAATTCACAGTATTTCATGTATAGATCACTTTGCTCATTGTTACATAAGAATTGTTGACGTATATTGATGTTGAGAATTTCTCATGTACTTGGTTGCACTTTTGCTTGTAGGCTGGTCCTCGAATCTGTTTAGGGAAAGACTTTGCTTATCGGCAGATGAAGATCGTGTCAATGGCCCTCCTGTACTACTTCCGCTTCAAGTTAGCTGATGACACAAAAAAAGTTACTTACAGGACAACCTTCACGCTTCACATTGATGGAGGTCTTCATCTTCATGCAATTCCAAGAACAAGCTCATACAATTAGAGCATGTGAAGCGAACAGTCTAGCACTTTGATTAACCATGTTAGTTTAACTTCATATGGTGGTAACCTACGAACGCTGCTGCTTATATGGATGTGTTCCAATCATGGTGGTGCCGCCAGAACTTCGTCTATCATCAAAGTGCATACAATTCCATCCATGGGAAGTGAAATGGATAAGCCTCGAGTGTACAAGTAGTGGAATGATTATGTTACAGATACTCTTAGCTTCTTCTTTTCTTTCCTTATTATTAGTTTGAGCTGGCGGTCACTGTGAATGTTTAATTAATGGGTAAGTGATAAAGCAGATCTCATATTGATATATTATCTGGAATACACGCAACTGAATGTTGGTATATAATAGTGTATATCATCATATTCAGTACATTATATATTCTGAGTTAAGTCTAAAACAATGACAGATTCGATTTAAATGATCAAGATTTTGGTAAAGATTATCGTTCTTCATGTCGCATGTACTTGCTTGATTTAACCTTTAATTGTATTGTATCTGTAACACTAAATTGAGGTGTTTCAAATGCTGCATTCTGTTCTGTTTGACAGAGACTTGGGAGTTAACTTTCATGTTGTCGTGTTGGATTGCGTTATTATGTGCATATCCAGACATTATTCTCCAAACATTCGGGAGAAATGGAAATCCTCTCTACCATCTTCATAATCTTCACATCAAGCCCCTTTTCTCATCATATTCACAGTGTTTCTTAATCACATATTTAGTATCTTCATAGGCAAAATCATCAACAATCCAGAATACCAACCAGGATCAGGAACAGTATTTGGGAACTTGTTTCACTTCAACAAACTCTAGGACAATTTTTTGTTGCTAACCGTAATAACGTTTATTACTGATCCAAGAAATGTGGAGCACATCCCTAAAATAAAATTTCAAACGTATTCAAAAGGTATGAACATCAAAGACATAAAGAAGGACGTTTTTGGTGAAGGGATATTCTTGGATGATGAGGACAAGTGGAGGTAGCAAAGTAAGCTTGCAAGTTTTGAGTTCTTCACCAGAGTTCTGATAGACTAGCTGTGCAGATGCTGCTAAACTTCTTAAGAGTCGATCTCCCAGGTTACAACAATTTCTAATCAGGCCTTTGATATGCAGGTAAAATATGCCAGCTTCTCTTCTTTCTTTTCTTCTTGTTTTTGATCATATCTAAGATCACTTTCAGTTCAGACCACTAGATCATTTTAGGCCTAAACATTAAGATTCTCAACAATCTCTTCATACCGTAACTCACTCAATCTGTAATGACTTAAGTAGGAGGTAGAGCCAATAAAGATTTCTTACTTGCTAAGCAAGAACCTCATGATCCGGGAGAAGATTGTCTGAGAGATGTCACTGGTCGTCTGGTTGTCAGGAAAATGAAGCTGATATTGAAGATTTTGTGGGAAAAATAACAGAGACAACCCTCGAGAAGATGCGTTATCTTCATGCAGAGCAGAGCATTGACAGAGTCCTTGAGAGACCTTGAGACTATATCCTGCAGTTCCTCTGGTAAATTTTCATACACAGTACGAAGAGGATATGCAATCAAAACCACAGCTAGACTTGGTTGCAACTGAATCACATAAAAAAGAAAAATAACAAACTTTGATGAGCTGTGGATAATTAATTTTAAAATTTTATTCAATTTAGTGTCTAAATTTTAAAAATTTTAATTTAGTAATCAATTTTTAAAACTAACAATTCAGTTCTAAGGCATTAATTTTTGTTGATGTAGCTAATAGATAGGCATTTATGTAATATTTAGTATATATATATATACACACACGTCACATCATCAAAAATAACTCTTTCATCTGAATTTTTAAAGTTTAAAAAAATTAATCCCTTAATTAAAAATGTTAAAAGTTTGGCCATTAAATTAAAAAAATTCTTATAAAAATTAGATACCTTTAAATACGAGGGGTGTGGTTGAGTGGAAGGGACTCATCCATCCTTAACCAAAAGTCAAGGGTTCGATTCTTAGCTTTGGGTATGGAGCAGTCTTAAATCCTTAGGCCAGCTGTCCCATCCTGTGAGATGCCTACAAATCAGCGAGGGGATTAATTACTGAGTCCGCCGGTGGATACCCTGGTCAAGGACAAAAAAAAAGTAGTGTATATATAAGGTATTTTAAATAAATAATTTATCAAATTAAATATTCTAATCACATAAAGTAATTACTCCTAATCTCATATTAATTAAGACGTTTCACATAAATAAATGGATAAGATGACTAATTAGAGCTGGGCCTGGTTGTTGACACAGTGGATTTAAGGAGATACTGATATGCTAATAACTAGCCCTGCTTAGAGGTGAGCATTATTCAGGCCGGCCCGATTACCCGTATTGGGACCTGATCCGAAAATCGGATCCCAACCGGAATCGCAGAACGAAGAAAACGGAATCGAATGGAAACGGAAATTTCGTATCGAAATTTTGAATCGAAAAACGGATATGAAACCGATAGAACCAAAGCAAACAAATCCGACA
>JANZLD010000004.1:2746398-2756983 GCA_026413575.1 Erythroxylum carthagenense
CGTTCTTTGTTCTTTGTTTTCCAACGGATGTCGGAATGTGATTCAGTTCCAATTGATCTGTTTGTTTACTTTGTGTTATATCCGTATTCGATTTCGATTCGATGTGATTCCGCTTTTGTTTTGTATTTTGCTTTGTTATCGGTGTCCTTTGCCTTTTGTTTTCCGGTTGGGATCCGGTGTTCCGGGTCGGATCCCAACAGTCACCATACGCCTTGCCTTCTAACTCAGTACCTCCTTCCACTCATATATATTAAAATGTAGGATTCCTTCCTTGATTTAGTTTGATCATATCCATAAAAATAGCGTATGCACCTTGACTTGCTTTGATTTTAGAAAGTAGGCTACTTTATATGCTAGAATAACTATTTATATAACAGCTCCACTGTTTTCATCCTTGACTTTAACTTGATAATTACTTTTTTTTTCCTTATATTATCTATGCGTATTTTGATATGATCATAACCTGGACATTGAGTCTAACTTAAAATACTAGCTTGAACTATATAATTCATTTGTAAGCTCTTTATATTAAAGATGTGAGAAATTTATGCTTAGTAACAAATCTATACATTCTCCAATTATTGTATTTCTTTTTAACTAATGCCTAAGTCTGACTCTTAAGTAAGAGCAGACAAGACACCTTCTTATGACCTACTCTTACGAAAAATGAAATAGGGTTCATTCTTCACTTTTGAGTTTTATAAGGAGCAACAAAAAGAACTATATTTTATCTCTTTTTTTCTCTTTACGAGAGCTCATTCTTAATTCTTGTAAAGAATAAAAAGAAGTAAAATAAGTCTTTTTTTTTATACTTTACCTAAGGCTATAAAATGTTAGGAATAGGCCTGCTAACGCTAGAGGGGAATAGTAAGAACTATCACTATTTTGAATAAAGCCTTATCCCAATTGTTCATGCACCATGCCCTCTTTTAACGTCTTTTTGTGAATCTCGGGATATTTATATGGTTTTACGTTAACATCTTTTACTCCTTTAAAAGGAATCTTCTGATTAATTCTTGTTGATGGTGGAAGTTGATATGGTTCCGTTATGATTGTTCTAATTCAACTAATAACCATGTGATTTCGTCATTCTGTTCTTCCTGCTTCTCTGTATCACCCACCATCGTTGAGACTCTAATGGAAAGGTTAATTGAACCATGCACAAATGAGTAGCGGACTCCGTCAGGGTGGTTTAAAGTTCTTTGTAGTCCATTTTTGACATCAGCTTCATCTCTTTGTCTGGTCCCCTTCAATAGAACCTGCTAGCGCTTCCATTTAAGCAGCACAATCCTCTTCTTGAAGTTGTATAGAATTTCGTCTAAGGTGGCCAATCGATGTACCGCAAGTTCTCTCGTCAGGAGTTACCAGTGCATCAGTTATAATAGGTAGTCCTTGAAGAGTCTATTCAAGTCGCTTATAAAGGTCAGCACAAGGCTATAAGCATCCACCCACCATGACCTTAAGTGGATTGATATCTGTTAGCTTCCATTTACCTTTTATCACCGTTGATTTATCTATGGAATTGTCGTTGCTCCCGTTATTAATAAGTAATGGTCTTTTTGTAATACCTGAGTGCTCTCATTTGCTTAAACTCTTCCAGACATTTGCTTGAAGAGACATTAGAGGTTCTTTCTGAGCTGCCCAAATTACTATCACTAATCTCTTAAAGAATCTATTTCTTCCATTACAAACAAATAGCATGGATTGCTTCTAGTTCAATTGTTGGGAAATAGGCTTATTTCAAGTGTTTAAAGCTTAAAAGGTAGCTTAATTTCAGGCTCTAAACCCTTGGAAGATATTGACTGCTGTATATGATTCCTAAAGTAACAATTTGTTGGAACATCTTTCAAAGACACAAAATAATTTTTTTATTAAAGCAATTTGTTGTAGTTCTTTAAATTCTCTAACTGAGCTGTCTCTCCAAGTCGCAGCTTCATGGCCTAAACTGATCTCCTATGTTGTAGACCTACTCCTCAAATCGTATAGGCTATGTGTATGTATTCATTTAGTCCAGCATTTCCTATACATGAAGCCACAAATACATTCATCGTTACACTTATCTCTATTGCTTTAGGACTAGAAATCTACAAACTTTCATCGCCTCTTGTGCATTTTATTCTAATCCCATCATAACATAATTTTTTTGTGGTCTCATTTCAACTCGAAGTTTTAACCTTGTCGTGTAGCAAAACACAAAGAAAACAAGAGATCGGCTTTTCAATTTAGTGGAATATATTTAGTTTTGGCCGAAAACATGTAGTCCGGTTAGTGGAATACAGTTGGTTCGAATGATAACTGGTTAGAAAGAAAGCAACGGCAATGATTATCTCATTCTCCTGTTCATATCCACTTGCTCCTGGAGTTCTGTAATTTAGAAAAATGAAGATTCCTTCCCATTACGAGCTTATTTTTATGATGTTCTTCCGCATTTGGTGTGCAACTTGACTCTGTTTGTAGTTTATCCTTAACAAGTTCTTGACTTGATAATTCAGATGCCATGACCAGTTCAGCTGCATTAAACAAGAAGCATGGTAGTCGTCAATCCACTGTACTATTCGAATAGATAATCCGATCTCACCGAGCATAAGCCTTTCTTCTATTTTATAAAGGGGCATGCTTCATTATACTCATAGAGCGCATCCCAGAGAGCAGCAGATCCACTTTAAATCCGTGAAATTAAGGTGGCAGATAGCTCAAACAATCAAGGACAAACTTCGAGGCAACGGACACCTTGCGACTCGTTTCATCTGATTATTCTGTAATCCACAACTCCTTATATTAATGACAGCTTCTTTGTACAACAGATGATTCTTGTTGGCCCCTACTTCATCATCTTCAAAAGTATTCTTTAAAATAACATCAAATGCAAGCTGAACATAGGACTTAATCACGGAGAAAGGTACAAGCTTTTCACCTCCTACTAATGAGAACAAGGATAACAATGTGACAAGGGTGCTTAAGGTTAAGAACAATTATAACGTTTTTCAATTTAATCCTAAATTTATAACATAACTCAGTATTTAACTGATATATTGTATCTAAATATTAATTTTCCGATCAACACGGTAGAATAATCCAAACACTGACATCATGATCACGACACTAAATCTTACATACTTCAAATAGTCTTTTCAGATCCCACCGTTGCCGCTATAAACTAGAAAGGATGCTTTGACACTAAATGATATTACAATTTTAGGGTCTAAAGAGTAAACATAATACATAATGTCTAAGAGAACTATAATTAAGCAAACAATTAGGGAAAACACATTACATAAAGTATTTAAGTAGTGTAACTCTATACTTGAATGGTACTAAATTAATGAGATTTAGTAGCCATCAACTACAAACATGAAAAATTAGCAGTCAATGGTTTTTTTAATTAATTTCATCACTTCAAAAAAAAAAAAAAGAGTAGATGTTTGTACAAGAGTGAACTCTAAGCTGGTAACTAAACATAAAAAAAAGCTTTAGTACAATTATTTTCATCATGCTCATCAAGCTAAAAAGGACAACGCCGGTGTACATTGTAATCTAGCTACAGCCTAATGAATTAACCACATATGTACTTCCTAAACTTACTAGCACATACTTGTTTAAATCATACAGAAACAAGATCTAGCACTAATATAAACAGGTGTTGTTCCTGGTAATCTGGAACCAGGTGACAAGGTGCATCACATCTTCCGCTATCAAGAGATCATGACTGCAAGTAGTATCTAATGTCAAATCCTTTGCTATTTACAAGTTGAAACACAGAATAGTGTGCGTCCATAAATTCCCCAATCTCCCCCAGTTAGCAAGGGAAGCAGATCACAGATTCTAATCAAGATTAGATTGAATGTTGAGGTCTGTATCTGAAGGATTAGTAAGCTCAACCGGTGGTTCCTGTAAATATCATCACAATTTCCGTGATATGTTGAATATTCTGATGCATATCATTTATTGATAGCTTATAGACACTCATGACAAGATATGTTCGAATAAAAAAAGATTGTCGAAGTATCTTCAAGATATATTTACAACTTACAATCATGAACCTAATTTCGTAAGTACAATAACTCTGAACCTAATTAATTTGCGACAAACCATCGTAACCAGAGATGCTGAATGAAGGTTATATGGTATGAAACACATTCAACAGAATGCAAACTGAGTTCAGAACTCATGTTGTGAAATCAAGGATCAGAAGCATACTTCTTGATTTGGATTGGAGGGATTCTTGGAACCTTCACTAACAACCTTAGAAGGATCTTCAGAAGTTCCCTGTAAATCCCAGAAATTAACTTAGAGGACCAATTTCCTCACTTTGGTAACAAGAAAATTGCAACGGGTAGGAAAAGTCTAGTACCTGCTCATCCTGGTGGCCAGAGATTTCTCCTTCCATGATTGAAGGTTTGACATCGATAGGAGTTCCCTGCAGATCTCATAAAAGATTATATAGTGAGATCAATCCCAGCACCGACACCAGAGACTGAACTATAAGCACTAAGGAATTCATTAATAATTAAAACCATAAGACGTAACATGATGAACAACAACAACCATAAGTTCTGTCAATCAAAACTAGTTCATGGAAAGCCATGACATATTGAAACTTAGTCCAATACGAAAATAGTGACAACATAATCAAGTTAAGATAATGGCACTGCAACGTTTAAATAGCAAATCACGACTCATCCAAGTAGCAGTAGGAACTGAAGAAAGAATCATTTTCCTTGTAGCTATTACTCATGACACATACAGGTTCAATTTGATCCAGAGGAAGGTTTCTTCCACCTTTACTCAGATCCCTTAGTGTTCCCTGCACATTCAGCAACAGCAAATCAGGTTAGGAGAAACACAGAACTACATAAATAAGAGATTGAATAGAAGATCAATCCAAAAGCCTGTAGAAATGAATCATATGACAGAATTTAGAAGTTCTAAATCTGCACATGTAGAAATGAATCATATGACAGAATTTAGAAGTTCTAAATCTGCACATGTTATCCTTTACATCTAGAAGAAACAAACTAACAAAACATCAACAACAGTGTCTTTAACCCGAAATTTGGTTCTGCTTAAAAATAATGTGGTTTTTAAAGGTGGATGACATACATTAAAATCCATTATGGTTGACAAAAGTTAGACCCTCAAAAGAGCAAGAGCATTTTAGCTGAAAAAAGTACTCCACAGTTTACAAGTTTATTATAAAAAGGACCAAATATTAAGTTCGATAGTTACTTTGAGCAAGAAAAATAAAGTCTCTGTCACTATTATCTTGAATGAGCACAAAGAATTGGCTTGCACAGATAACCAAGTTATGGACAAGATCCAAGTATAAAAACTAGCAACTTTCTTTTGAAAGACCATAAAAGCAAGGAGATAAAATATTCATTCGCACATTTTCTTGAATCCAATTCAGAAATATTTAAAATTTCTGTGATTATGAGTTCGTGAGTTCTGGCAAACAGCAAATGCAACTCAAACAGCTTCTCCTACCACCATACCTAAGTATATAATCCCTTCAGATTGGTGCTAAAGTTATCACAGCATCATGTAGATAACACCATTGCTGAATGTTACAGGAAAACTAGTTTGAATCCTAAAGAAACGAACCTTGTTTGCCCACATGAGACCACATGCATTACATAAAGTTCTTGGCCCCGCCGGTCCACGACGCATCGCAGGCGTATTACTTTCACCAACACCACAATGTTGGCATCTTCGAATACTAGAAAATATTGCAGAGACAGAAAGAAAATCACTAAGAAGTAACATCTCATCAAAATAGCAAAATTTTCAAACAGATATCACCAAACTTATTAAGTCGAACAAAATTATTGTGTCAACATAAGATAACATGACTAAAATTCCTACACATTGCAAAACGGCCAAAGCCAGACTAGGCTAACAACTCACACAGTTTCCAGACTAGAAGTGCCATCTTGAGGGCAACCTTGGGGAGAATCCCAACTTGAACCACCTGAACTTTCTTTCAAAGATGCAAACTGCCCATTCCTTCTATGCATCCTGATGTGGAAAAAAAAAACATGGAAGGAAAAGTTGTCAGCTTAAAGGAACTTGAATTTAGCAGATTCAAAGTTCCAGCACAGTCCCAGAAAACCCTTAAAAAAAGGTCTAGTTACTCCACGATATCCTTGCAGCTGCCAAATGTAGGCATAAAATAGAAGTTATTAGAAATATTCAAGAGAAAACACTGACATCAAATATCTTGTCATTTTTCACTTTTTGAAAGATTTTAGCGTTGCAGTGCTCTCTCTTTTACCCACCCAATAGCCTACATATACTAATAGGGTAAAAGCTCTTAATCTTGACTATTCCTAGCCAATATGAAATATTCCTATCTCGGATTTCTACAAAATAGGAATGGAGTCAAGGACCAAGCACCCAAATTCTCAGTTGTCCAGAAGGTTACTAGGCCATTGGAAAAAATAATAAATGAGATAGTTGTGATTGCCTAGTACCTCTGCGCCACCTCTTTTCGTACAGTGTATCTTATCTTTTTGTCAAAACATCTCTCCTTACGTTTCTCACGGAACCTAACAAGAGAGGCTATTCTTCGTGATAAGCTTGAAGGCTTTGGACTATCACTTATCCCCTGCAAGTATAGCAGAGAAAACTTATTATATAACCTAATAAGAACAGACGTTAATCACATTAATAACTCATCTTATGATTTACCCGGTTATGTTGATCACATTGCCTATCGATAGTCGGTACTCTAGTGGGGACGTCCCGTCCTCCCAAAAGCAAAAGCACTGCTTTCACCTGCTTGTCAAGTACAAGAATAAGACGCTTTCAACAACTTGATGTTCTATAAACTCAAGGGCAACTGAGCTCTTGAAGAAAAGAATTAGCAAAAATGTGTTCTTTGCTTCAACATTTTTACAGTACATGAAGTCAAACACCTATCTTCTATGATTAACACAAGACAATTTCAAGAAGCTCCAAAGAGCAGACCATAAGTAAAACAGGCAATCCAAAAACTAATCCCTGACGATGCGGGGGCAGAAAGAAAAAAACACATGAAAAAATTTGCAATATATCAAATAAAAAGCAAACAAAACCAAAACAAAGCAAAAGCAGACCTTTTCAGGAGTAACAGCAGGGAAAACATAAACCTCTCCTTCGAAAGAGAGAGTCAGTTCACCCGTCCTCGACGTCATAACTACACCTCCACCATGACGCTCCGCCACGTTCACAGGGGCCGAATTATCCTCCAAATCATCCATAGTGTCTCCATCTTCGAACGGGCCGTCGTCGTCGATCTGTATCGGCGGCGGTGCGTGGTCGTTGTAAGCACGCGACTGTAGTGGCTGTGGATTCGCAGCCGCCATGTCCCAACACCTCCTCTAACCTCACCGACCGTCGCTCAATTTCAAAATAACCCTCAGCTAGAGACACTTTTCAGCTACCTGTTTCATTGGAGAAGAGACGACACATGTTTTTCTCCCTTTCTTTCCTCACCTAAAATAAGTATTTTGGATTTGCAAGTGTTTAAACTTTAACGTAGCTCAGGAAGCTTCCAAAATATAAGAAGAGAGAGAGAGAGGGAGGGAGGCAACTTGGGTTTCCTTGAAAGAGGCTCAATTTGGGTTAAGTAAAATTTTTTCTTTTCCATATACTTCCGACAGTCTACATTTATATATGCAGAACAAAGTAAAATAAAACATGTGAGATAATGGCTTGTAGCGCAGTGCGGGTGCGCATTGCAGACGCAGGATATAGAAGTGGACCTATTGGTTTTTCAATGGCTGTGATGGTGTGATGGGTGGGGTCTCCACTTGGATGAGATGGTTCACGTGGAATACAGCCACAGTGATTGTTGAGGTGATAATGGCATTGATGTGTGTGGAACCACCAGATGGTCGAGGTCGAGGTCTGTCGGATGATGATCTCACGGCTGCTGGTGACGACTTCAGGTGTGTGGTGGTTGCCACTTTCAAATGGTGATGTTATATGTATATTTGTGGCATAGCACAGGGTCGGAAATGACAAAGTGGGACGGTTAGGTAGAGTTTTGTCTTGTGACGTATTAATTGAACGAAATTGGATCAATTGATAATGTACTTGGAAGGATTTGAATATACTGACTGTGTAACTTCAGCTCTGGCCCCCAGTTTATATGATGTCACTCCACTTTTAATCACATCTTCGTTTGAACGGAAACTTTCAAGTTTCAACACACTTGTGATAAAACAAAAGATATCGAGTTTGATTTAAATTACACCAAATTATTTTTATTTCAAAATTAAAGTCATTTATTATGGTACGTAAATACTACATACAGTAAAAATTCTAAGTTTACATATTAATATAAATTTAAAATTTACCAACTACAAAGTATGTAATACATGATCATTCTTTTAAAAAGTTCTAATGTTTTTAAAATCGAACCAATTGATTAGTTAAACTAGAATAAATATAAACAGGTTTAATTTCCTATCTCATTTCTATTTTTTTTAATATGAAAGGAGAATGAAAAGACAAATTACATGAAGTATCGTGGGTGACTGACCCCCGATTCATCCTCTACGAGGAGAGGGATACAACCCCTAAGTGGGTGCTCAAAAATAGTGATACCTATAGAGAGTTAGCCTGCAAAACTTGCGAGCCAGTCGGCACTTCGATTACTTTCATCGTAAATATGCCGAATCTGAACAACCCAGTTGCGGGAAAGCAGTTCATGGATGCTCAACACAAGAGGGTTTAGGGAATTAGCTCTCGTCTGTGAAGAAGAGAGGAGGTCAGTCACAATGCGCGAGTCGACTTCTAAGACTATGTGGCGGTAGTCCAGAAACCAAGCGAGTTGAATGCCGGAAAGCACCCCTCAAAATTCTGCTGTCAACGGGAAACATCTGCCAATGTTCTGTCCAAAGCCCCTCAGCCAGTTGCCGGAGTTGTTGCACAGTAGCCCTCCTGTAGTGGCAGAGCTGCTGGAGCCCTTGACTGCACCATCAGTATTAAGGGTCACCCAGCCTGGAGCTGGTTTGCTCCATCCTACAGAAATGACTCGTCTGGTGATCGTGGTCAGCTGGGTCTGATTTTGCTAGGTAGCAGCCACGTGGATGTGGTGAACATAGGTCAAAACGGGGTGTTCCAGTGAGGTTGGTCAAGAGAAGGAGGCGTCAAAGATGGCCTGATTTCTCCAAGTCCAAAGAAACCAGCACGCCATGCCAAATACGATAGCCCAATCGAGTCCTCCAAGCTTCCTATGCGAGAGGAGGTTCGAATTAAGCCAGTCTTGGTGATCCATGGAAAAGAAGGCGGCTGTGAGGACCTGGGAGGGAAATCGACGCCATAAAGAGCGTGCCTTAGAGCAGTCTCGCACCACGTGGAGAGAGGATTCCTCTTGGTGACAATGGTAGCAAGTATTATCCGAAGTGAAACCTCGGTACACTCGCTGTTGAATAGTGAGCAGCTTGTTATGCAAGAGTAACTAGAGAAAAGCCCGGATGCGAGGAGGACTCTGCCACTTCCAAATAGTACGCCAGGGGGTAGAATGCGAAGTGGAATCGGATTGCAGGATCATGGTATATGTAGATGACGTCATAAAGTTACCGTCCTCTGAACGTCCCCAAATGAGTTTGTCTGGCCCGAGGGTAGCCGACGGAGGAAGGATACCTGCAATAAACAAACAAAGCGTCGGAGGAGGCAGATATTGAAAAAGGGCCCAATTCCAGTTACCAGTGGAGTCCGTGAATTGTTGTACTCGGTACTTCAGCGTTGTTGGGGGTATTGGTGCCATTGCATGAGAGGCGAGTGGGCCCCAATCCTCGACCCACGGGTCGAGCCAGAATCTTATGCGGGCGCCGTCCCCTATCCGCCATCTCATGCCTTGTATCACGTGATGCCAAGTTGCTTTGATACTCCTCCATACCATTGATCCACCTGAAATAGAAAAGGAAAGGGGAGGGTTAGTAGCGTCAAAGTGATATTTGGCCGATAAAACTTGGACCCATAAGGCATCGGTTTGCGAAGCCAGGGTCCAGCCGAGTTTGATCAAGAGAGCGTCATTGGATTCCCTGATTTTGCGAAAGCCCAAACCTCCCATATCTTTGGGCATGCAGACTGTGTCCCAGTTGAGTAGACTAATCCTCCTCGTCTTCGAGGTCGTGCCCCACAAGAATTGGAGCATAATTTTGTCCAGCTGATCACACAACTGACGCGGCAGGCGCACAGTTTGCATCATGTAAGTGGGGATTGCCGCAATGACTGACTGAATCAGCGTGAGACAGCCGGCTAACGAAAGCATGTTCGCAGACCACCTGGAGAGACGTTGTTGGACCGTGTCCAGAATATGCTGGTAAGTGGTGCGAGTGACCCGCTCATGTAATAGAGGCACGTCAAGGTAGCGCCCCAAGTTCTTAGTCAACTTGAAGCCCAGAGCCTCGCTGAGCAAATGTGCCAGGGTGGTCGGGATATTACGCAAAAGAAGAAGCGAGATTTATCATGGTTGACCCGTTGTCCGGACGCGGTGCAGAAAGTATCAAGGGTGTCACGTATCACGTGGATCTATCGTCTGGATGCTTCCGCGAATAGAATAAGATCATTAGCAAAAAATAGGTGGGAGAGGGGA
>JANZLD010000004.1:2763384-2774395 GCA_026413575.1 Erythroxylum carthagenense
AACACATATGCAATATAACAACCTAGCATGTCCCAATTTACCATTGTAACCTTCCCATCAGTGACGGGATGTTACAACGAAGCTCAAATTCGAACCCAATTCGAGACTCAACTTTTTGAAAAAATTAAGTCAAATGGCCGATCAATTTAAGCTTAACCTGATAACCTTAGATTTAGCTGAGCCCAAACTCGGATATAATCTACAGATCTGTTTGATTTGATATCAATAGTATAGGTTTAACTTTGACCTTTTTTGTGATAGAATTGGTAACAGTGGTTTAAATCTAACTTAAACATACTCTAAGTCAAATTTAGATTAAAGGCAAACTTGAAGTTTGGTCTCAAAATCTTGAGGGGCCTAACTCCTGCCACCAAAATGGCATTTGATGAAACTTGAATGAGAGCAAACATTCCAATTGAAATTTAAATAAAATTTATATTAGACTCAAACTATTTAAAATGACATCTTATAAAGATATTATTTTAAAATAGTAAAAAATTAATTCGTATTATATAAAATTGTTTCAATGCACAAAAGTTCTCCGCTCTCCACTTTATGATGATCAAAAGAAGGTTATCAATTTTACGCAATTTTTGTTTTATATTTTACAAAAGAAACTATTTATGAAAAGTAAAAATTATACTGGTAAAAATAAATAGTTACTTTTTAAATATTAATTTTTTAATGTTTTTATTAGTTATATCAATAACATATTTTAAAAATATTTTAAATTAAAATTTTTAATTTTTAAAATTTCTAATATTTATAAAACTTAAAAAGTCTCCAACGATGGACCCCACAACCACGTGGCCCACTTCCAGGAATCTCTCCATGCACCTTCCACAATCCACACCCCTCGTTGGCTGTTTCGCTTTGTATAATATCGATCCCACGTCACTTGTTCCAAAAGTCAAGTGGACTCCAGACAGCCTCCCGTACAAGTCGTCGGATCCAACGGCCTGAAATCGCTATGAAACTACTTACCTCGTTGGGTGTTTCGCTTTACATAACATCGATCCCCACTTCACGAAATCGCTATGAAACTAGCTACCCTCCTCCGTATAACGATCGCGACGGTCCTGATCACTGCCGCCGCATCGCAAACAAAGCCAACGTCCTACGTCAACCACACCGTCGGAGACGACGCAGGTTGGTTCTTTAACACATCCACCAACGCCTCCGCTACTAACTACACTGCCTGGGCCGCTACTCAAACCTTCAATCTCGGAGACTACCTCAGTAAGCTTGATTAGATTTGCTGAAATTCGTTAGTGATTTATTTTTATGTAGAAATACAATCGTAAAATGTAGGTTTTTTTGTTAATATATTCAGTTTTCAAGACAAGCACTAATCAAACGGTGTTCCAAACATACAACGAGACGACATTCAGGAGCTGCCTCGTTGACGACTACTCGGATAATGATACATTCCAGTACAACGGAGGCAATACAGCGTTCGGCGAAGCGTTGACCATTCCAGTCCCGTTAACTATAGAAGGTCCGAATTACTACTTCTCCGACGCAGACGACGGGGCTCAGTGTGAAAATGGCTTGGCCTTCGAGATCAAAGTCAACCAAGGCCTCGGCTTGCCCCCTAGCCTGAACCAGCCCCCTCCGCCTCCATACATTGAGCCTCCTGGGCCTGATTCTGCTCAGTCGCCGCCGATTAATATCAACGGAGGGTCGGAGACTCCGGTGACGGGCGGTGGTGCAGTTGCGCACGCGCTTGCCTTTGGACAAGCGCTTCTTTTAACCGTTATTATTGGTTCTACCGTTTTTTAACGCCCCACGTGGCATCTAGTGGTCTTTTCGAATTTATACAGTTATTAGGTGTCGGTTTTGAAGTTTTTGACAGCTGTTGTCGGAAAGTGGAGATTCTTAGGGCGTGTTTGGATGTTGGTTGTAAGGTACTGATTTCCACGGATAATGTTAAACAGATTTTCCAAAGCGTTCTGTTTTAAAAATGAGCTTGTGGGATTTTTTAAATCGTTTATCATATTGATATTATTATAATTCATACCCATTGAGTACAAGAATGGTGTGTTTGCAACCTCTGAAAATGAGTTGGCTTAAGGTTAATGTTGATACTGCTGTTGGAAGCAATTCTAATTTCATGATTGCTGCAGTTGTTGTATGTGACTCTAATTTGAATTTTATAGCTACAAAATCGTGGAGATTTTTAGGTAAATTAAGTGCTAAAAGTGCAGAGGCAATAGCTATCAAAGAAATCTTTAGTTGAGTCAAGCTTTAGAATTGTGATAAAGTTATTATTGAATCGGATACGAAGATTGTGGTCTAAGTAATTAATGATGACTCTTCCTCTTTTGACTTGTTAGTTTGTAATTATAAATCTCTATTGAACGAGATTAGAATAACTAAATATATTTTTAGCTTTAAGTTAGGCAATTCTACTGCTCACATCTTAGCTCTGGGCGCATTATTCACTTCTGACCTTAGAGAGTGGTTCAAAATATCCCTCATCTTATTGTTGAAGTTCTTGCTTTGGACTAATGAAATTCTTACTATTTAGCCTTTAAAAAAAACCATTGAGTGCAATGCCAAGCATGCCCTCCATGACTTAGCATAAAATAATTATCTTATGTTATTATTGTATATCTTTTGTACGTGGGTCGGAATCAATCTCTATATTAAATACGAGTAAAGTTATGTATTATCGAATCTCTTTGGACCAAAACTTTCACTTAATTTTATTGCTTGTTGTTTGTTATTATTATATGGTTTTTATATTGAAATTAAATTAAATTATTAGCGTATAATATAAGGTCATTTGATATTTAATTATTGTAATTTCTTGTAATCAGTTCAATTGGGCGGGATGCGTAATCCAAAACGTAACCAAACGGACCGGTAGGTGTTTAATAACTGAAAAAAAGAAAAACGGACAGATTCGTAAATAAAACAAAAAACGAAGGAAAAAACTGGAAGCGAGGGAGATGAATGCAAAGTCTGCTTTTTCTCTTTCTTTCCATGTTTGTGGAGGAAATGCTCACAGACCCAACAACATAATCATCTCGAGAGCTTGAAAATGACTTTTAATAAACACGAATTTAATTCTTATGTTATAAGATATTTTCTGTAACTGAATACCAATTCTCGAATATTTGTGCGATCGCTCTCTTCCTCTTCCGCGATCTCTTCGTTTTTCTTGTAAGTGTAAGTCTCTCTCTCTCTCTCTCTCGCTTTCTCTGTCTCTCTGTTTATGTATGTATGCGGAGATGTGGTTTTACTTGTTTGGGGTTTTCAGTTGTTATTTATCTGTGTTTTGTATTGTTTTAGGGGTGATTGTGTTTGGGAACCGAGAAAATGGGGCTGATTTCCGGGATAGTCTTGGGGATGGCATTCGGTATCGCGTTGATGGCGGGATGGAAGCATATGATGGGGTATCGAGGCACCAAGCGAGTGGCTAAAGTGCGTGAAAATTTTGTTTTCTTGTTTTTAATTCCAGTTTGTATGTCAATTTCTTGTTTGACTTTTTGCTTCAATCAGTTGAATTGGAGTTTGAGTGCTAAGACGCCTATGCCTCGTTTCTGTTGGAGTTCTGTATGTTTTAGACTGTTTGATGATTGAGATGTGTGGGTGAAATGATTGTGGGGTTATGTATCTAAGTCGGTTAACTGGGAACTAGAGAAAGTGCTTTTCATAGAGCAATTTGTTGTGTTTCCTGAATCTAGGCTAGTTTTGAGAAAATCTGGTTTCTGTTAAATTTAGCAATTCAATTTGTATGTCAATTCTTATTTGACTTTTTGCAGCAATGAATTAATTTCGAATTTGAGTGCTAAGGTGTCTATGCCTTGATTTTGTTGGAGTTCTGTGTGTTTTAGAGTGTTCCAAGATTGAGATGTGAGGGTGAAACGATTGGGTTGAAGTGATTGCGTGTCTAATTTGGTTAACTGGGAACTAGAAAAGCTAAGTATCACCTTTTAGGCTTCTTAGAGCATTTGTTGTGTTTCTTGAATCTAGACTAGTTTTGGGAAAATCTTGTTTAGATGTTAAATTTAACATTTCAATTTTGTTGGATTGAGTACTCTGGTTTGTGAAAGAGTTCCTACGATGAGCAAATAGTGGGAAAGTAAATGGTGGATCTGAAATGGAAGAGAAGTGAAGATGAAATCAGAATGTATTTTCTTTTCTCTAGAGGACCTGAATTGACTAGTTATACTTTCTTGTGCAGGCAGCTGATGTTAAAGTTCTTGCTTCCCTCAATAGAGAAGATTTGAAGAAAATATGTGGAGATAATTTTCCTGAATGGATATCATTCCCTGCCTTTGAACAGGTCTTCCTTTTATTTTAATAATCACACCAATACTTTAGTTATCAGCTAATATCAACGATGAAACCCTGAGTATTTCTGTTTCTACACCATAAGCTCCGTAGTCTATTTGCTTCCTCTTTCGACAACTGAATGATATTTTATAAATGCATCTTTTTATTTAATCTTTATCACTTTGCTTTCATCTTGCAGGTGAAATGGCTGAACAAGCAGCTAAGCAAATTGTGGCCATTCATTTCAGAAGTAAGTGTCTTCTTCTACTAGAATACGTAACCTAGAAGTTCAGCGCATGCTTTGGTGGTGTCAAAATTTATTTTTCCCGTATTAGGTTGATGTAGTTAATTGTTGTGTGGGCTTTAACATTTGCATTCTCTTTCATCCTTCTTTGTCTACAAATGTCTACTTACTGGAAAAGCAAAAGTTTGAGGGAAGAAGTGCGAATAATAGATAAGAGATATCCAGAAAGAGACTTCAATCATTTTGCAATTGGAAAATATTTCACATGTATTGTGCTTGATGTTGGTGGACGTACTTATCTACAGGCAGCTACTATGGTTGTTAAAGAATCTGTTGAACCACTCCTGGAAGACTATCGACCCGCTGGGATCACTTCATTGAAGTTTAATAAATTTACTTTGGGGACTGTGCCACCCAAGATTGAAGGTATGAATTTACTGGCAAGCCATTCTCTTATGTTATTTTTCTCAAATCCAAATTCTATCCAGACTAGTGTCCTTGTTTCTTGAAGAGAAACAGCTGTGTCCTTTGTCTATTTCCTTTTTTATGGTTTCTTTTAGCATATGTTCCTGCTTAATTGCTTAATCAATGCAGGTATTCGTGTTCAGAGTCTCAAAAAGGGTCAGATCATTATGGATATAGATTTCCGTTGGGGTGGTGACCCAAACATAATTTTGGGTGTTGAAGCTGCACTTGTTGCTTCCATACCAATTCAGGTTGGTGCATTGATCATTTTATATTCCATTTCACTTTAGCCTTTTAGTTCAGTGCACTATTTCTAAAAGTAATATTTCATGAGCTGTGCTGCAGTTTAAAGATCTTGAAGTCTACACTGTCATTCGTGTTATCTTCCAACTTGCCGAAGAGATTCCATGCATTTCTGCTGTTGTTGTTGCTCTACTTTCTGAGGTAGATTCTGAAATGTTTCGACTTAGTCAGGCTTCTTTCTGAAATTGACTGATGTTTGATATTTTAGTTGTTCTACTGCATAACTGCAGTATGATATGCTGGTATTCCTACAATCACGGTTAAGTGGGTTTCATGCATTTGGTATAATGCAATTTGTTTACTCATTTTCTGAGCATATGCTCATTATGTGACAGGCTGCTGTGAGATGTTTAAGTTTCAGTATTGTTGGTTTCATCATTTGGTTGTACTAGTAATTTAGGTGGGTGATAATCTCAGGTGGGAGGTCAAGTGTGAATATTTTGCATGAATATTTGATTTTATTGTTCTCATTAAAAAAATTTATTTGAAACGTTGATTTACGCCGGCAGTTTTGTGGTGTGTATTGCAGAGCTTAGAAAAAAATTCTATTTTATAATTTGATTGGATTTTCTAAGGCAATCGTTGTGCTATGCTGCATCTGCCACATGATTGTTGCCAGTTTCATCGGTTACAGTTCTTTTGAAAATGACCAAATTTCTTCAACATTCATCAGCCAAAGCCTAAAATTGATTACGTCCTGAAGGCCGTTGGTGGAAGCTTAACAGCAATTCCTGGAATTTCAGATATGATAGATGTAAGTTCTCCTAATTCTTTTTTTTTCTGCGATATTTTTAATCGAGGTGATATTCTTATCCCCATTGATTCCATACGGTAGGACACGGTGGATTCAATCGTCACCGACATGCTTCAATGGCCCCACAGGATTGTTGTACCAATTGGTGGCATACCTGTTGATACAAGGTGAAAATCTTTGTTATGATCCTCATTTCCCGTCATGATTTCCAGAACATTTAGAGGATATAAATTGGTATGAAAATTTTGCAGTGAATTGGAGCTCAAACCACAAGGAAAGGTCACAGTCACAGTAGTGAAAGCGAATGATCTGAAAAACTTGGAAATGATTGGAAAATCTGACCCCTATGTTGTGTTACATATCCGGCCAATGTTCAAGGTCAAAACACAAGTTGTTGAGAATAATCTGAATCCTGTTTGGAATCAAACATTTGAAATGATTGCTGAAGACAAAGAGACTCAGTCACTTATTGTTGAGGTATGAATTTGCTATACTTATTACTTTTTTCTCATTGAGTATTGATCGTGTCAATGGAGTTTTGTCTTTCGGGGAAACTATGCAACAGTTTCTTTCTTTTATGTTTCTAGAGAAACTTACCGGATGAAGTTCATGCCACAGGTTTTTGATAAGGATATTGGACAAGACAAAAGACTAGGGATAGCAAAATTACCTTTGCATGAGCTTCAAGCAGAAACCTTGAAGGAAATAGAGTTGAGGCTTCTTCCAGCCCTTGACATGTTGAAGATCAAGGATAAAAAGGATAGAGGAACTCTTACCCTCAAGGTAAATATTTTGAGATACCCTTGCTGTGGATATTGATTGAGTTCATATACTTCCTCTTCCTCATCATCTGGGGATCTGTGCTTAATTTACTATCTAGAGAATTACTTAACTGTTATCTTCTTTTAAGATGCTATAGTGCTGGGCTTTTACCTTTCTTTTCTTTCATGTGCTTATTTATAGGCTTTGTGTTGAATAGAATAGATATTTTGGTTCATTGCAGGTCTTGTATCATGAATTTAACAAGGAGGAACAGTTGGTTGCTCTAGAAGCAGAGAAGAAGATGGTAGAAGAAAGGAAAAAACTAAAAGAAGCAGGAGTTATTGGTAGCACAATGGATGCAGTGGGGTCAGGTGTTGGAATGGTGGGAACGGGTATCAGTACCGGAGTTGGTCTTGTTGGAACTGGCATTGGTGCTGGCGTTGGGCTAGTGGGAACTGGTGTAGGTGCAGGAGTTGGTATTGTCGGCACTGGCCTTGGAGCTGTCGGCAGCGGACTGAGCAAAGCTGGGAAGTTCATGGGTAGGACAATCACTGGGCAGTCCAGTAAAAGAAGTGGCTCGGCAACTCCAGTTAATAGTGTGCAAGAGAATGGTGGAGCCAAACCACTGTAGAGCTACTAGGGAAGTAAGTGTATCTTTCTGCTTGCACTCATCTGATTTGAGAAATTCTTTTACCTCCTGTCTTTTAGTCTTTGCTCAAACTCCTATACTGCTGTTCTAGCATAGATATTGCCTACTCTCTTTCATCATAACGTGAATGTGGTGTAGCAGAGTCATAAACGCGTAGAAAATAAGGTACGATTGTTCAGAATCCATTCTGTGAAACTGTAGTTTGCGGTGGTGCAAATACATAACATGTTCTGATCCTAAATTACTTGACATCATAGTTTTCCTAGGAACCTTGCCATCCTCCTTAATTCCCAAATCATGAAGTTGTCACAAGAATGCCTGCCGGACTGAAAAGAGGTTCGGCTGTTCATCTTCCTTTTCTTCAGCCGTAGGTTAGGGCATTTTGTTTGGTGCAGCCGACCGTCAGTTTTAAGCTAAAATTGCCCAAAATTATTTTGGGCCGGGTCTGATTGAATATTTTATTTTTTAAAAATAAAAATAACATCATTTCTTACAAATTTTAAATTTCGAACTATACAGTCTTAGCTTGAGGAAGGTCTGAAACTTGAATTTTTTTAAAAAATATAACTCTTGACTCGAAGCTCATTCAACTAATTTTTATTTAACAATTTTTAATTAAGTATTAAATTATTCGATAAATAAGAATAATATTTTTTATCATATTTTATATTTTTAATTTTATTCAATCTTTATTGATAGTTTAATATTAATTAAACCTCTATACTCAGATTAATTTTTTCCTGATTTTTAAAATATTAATAAGAATAGTCATATTTTCGCCGGACCTCTATAATATTGGCTTTAAAGTGTCCATTTTAGGGGACATAAAGGCAAGCATGACGAGGGACATTTACTTAAACCTTGCTTGTATGCTATCATAACCAACACCCTAATAACCAACACCCTAATTAAATAAACCAAATGATCAATTTCTTAAAAACTAAATTGGAAATTAAGTCGGCTAAATTAAAGAATTTAAAATATGATTGAAAAATATTATTTTTACTTATCAAAGAATTTAAAAATAATTGAAAATTTATTTATTTATTTTTGTTTATAAGTATTTATTAATTTACGAAATTTTACAAATATTAAATTAAAAATTGATAAAGTAAATCAAATCAAAAAATTAAAACTGAATTAAAAAATTAAATTGTTAAAAATTGGTTGAATTTTTTAATCATTTAATATATAATCTTATTCATAAGTAATAGATAAGCTATCGACGTGTTTTTTATTAAAGATTTAACTATATAACTATTATTTCATTAACTTTTCATGATTATTATAATATATATTGATTAAGGAAGCACGAACGTGACAGAGACAGACGCTAAGTGTTCAGTAGTTGAATAAAATAATAAAAATTACGATCGGCATGAATCCTACCATTTCCTACCATTCAAAGTTGACTTTCAGTACGAAAGAGTAGAGCCAATGATTAAGATCAACTCTTCAGCTTAAATTTCAGGCTCCACCGCTCCAACTACTCCGTCCAATCTTTTGTCATTTGACCAAATTGGCAGTTATTTCATTAACTTTTCATGATTATGTTAAAAAATTCAAACCCTCTTTTATTACGGATAATTATATAGTAATGACAAAAGATATATAAGACTTGAGATAAAAAAAAATATCTAGCGATGATACGAAAATTTATAAATGAATTTAGAAGTTTATAAAAGAGACTTACGAATAAGGATGAGGTACTTGATGAGTTAATAAAGAAGTGACCAAATTGTATTTGAAATCTTATAAATAAGGATGAGTTATTTAATGAGTTAAAGAAGTGACCAAATTGTATTTGAAATCTTATAAATAAGGATGAGTTATTTGATGTGTCAAAGAAGTGACCAAATAGTTAATTAATATAAATAGTTAAATTGTATTTGAAGTCCTTCAACATGTTCATATATATGTGTTCTTGTAACTATTTATATGCATGCAAAAACTAGAAAATGTTTAAGAAAAAAAGTATTTTAAAAAAATATTTATATCTTGTATGTATCATTTGTATCCATAAATTTCGTTATCAATATAAATATATATTTTGTGAAATTTCTTACTTACTTGGGGCCATCAAAGGTTCCAACAGATTAAGGAAGAAAGATCGTGAGAGGCACTAAGTGTTCAATAGTTGAATAAATAACAAAAAGTAGGATCGAGATGAATCCGACCATTTCCTACCATTCAAGGTTGGATTTCAACTCATTCTTCATTAGAGCCAATGGTTAAGATCAACTCTTCAGCTATCATAACTTAAATTTCAGGCTCCACCACTCCAACTACTCCCTCCAATCTCCATATATACATACACACACTTGAATCTATTCAACCACTGTTCTCTTCAATGGGTTCTGTCACAGATCCTTTTCAGTTCCTGAACATCTCTCTGAGCCCTGATGGCGATTCACTCACTAGAAACGTCCCATACCCTGATGCACCACCGGTTGAAAACGCTATTCCGGATTCTGACTCACCCCAACTCGCTCTCTCCAAGGACATCACTCTCAACCCTACGAACAAGACCTACATCCGCTTGTATCGCCCACTAAACCCTCCTCCACCCAACACCAAGCTTCCCATAATTATCTATTACCACGGCGGTGGATTCATTATCTTAAACGCTTGTACTAAAGTCTTCCATGACGCTTGCAATCTCATGTCATCGCTTTTCCCTGCTATAGTTCTCTCCGTCGACTATCGTCTCGCCCCGGAACACCGCCTCCCCGCTGCCTACGACGACTCCATCGATTCCATCCATTGGCTACGTGATCAAGCACTTGGGACCAACGGCTGTGATCCTTGGCTGAAGGATCACGCCGACTTTTCTAAGTGTTTTCTGATGGGTACAAGCGCTGGTGGCAACATAGCGTTTCATGCAGGGTTACGTGCATCGGAGATGGAGATTTCACCGATCAAAATCGCAGGGCTGATATTGCAAGTTCCTTTCTTCGGCGGGGTCCAGAGGACACAGTCTGAACTTAGGTTACAGCACGACCACATGTTGCCATTGATGGCTAGTGATCTGATGTGGTCACTCGCACTGCCCAAAGGTGCTGATCGAGATCACGAGTACAGCAATCCGCTGACCTCGGGAGTCTCTTACGAAGAGAAGATGGGACGGCTGCCACCGTGTTTCGTTGGCATCTATGGAGGGGACCCACTTGGCGACAAGCAGAGGGAGATTACTAAGAAACTAGAGTCACGCGGGGTGCACGTGGTGGAGAGATTTGTAGAGGAAGGGTACCATTCGGTGGAGCTAATTGATAAGGAAAAGGGCTTGGCTCTATACGGCGATCTTAAAAAATTTGTTAGGCAAATTTGCGATGCTTTGGAGTAAAGTCAACGCGATTTTCTCTTTAAAATGTTATGTTTATTTATGGTATTATTACATGAAATTATTATTATTATTATTTAAATTGACTTTAAACTTTAGTTATTGTGTGTTTTTCTTTCAATTAAAAAAAAGTATATTCTATTATTAATGTCAACGTAGTTATATTTTATTAGTAATAATTACATATTAAATAAAACTTAAAGATAAATA
>JANZLD010000004.1:2797829-2818070 GCA_026413575.1 Erythroxylum carthagenense
TATTTTTATTATTAAATTCATTATTATTATTAATTTTCTTATTATTATTATTATTAATTTTATTATTCATTTATTATTATTATTATTATTATTATTATTATTAATAATTTTCTACTCAATGTTAAAAAATATTGTTATTATTATTGTAATTATTATTAAATTTCTTATTATTATTAATTTTCTCCTTATTATTATTAATTTTATTATTATTATTATTATGAATTTTCTACTTACTATTATTCTTATTAATATTAATTTTGTTTATTATTTTAATTATTAAATTCCTTACTATAATTAATTTTCTTCTTATTATTAATAATTTTATAATAATAATTATTTTTATTATTTTTAATAATATCACTGCCACGATTGTGCTCTACCAGATGCTTCCCCTCTATCACGATCGTGCAACTCCCCTAAGGTTTTCTCTCTGTCACGATCGTGCATTACCTTGAGGATTCCTTTCTATCATGATCGTGCATCGTGCACTACCTAATGATCAATATTCAAGCTTCATTAAGCTACTCTCCAAAACATATTTTCAGAACAATTTGCATGGCCATTTTGGCATGGAAAAAGAAGGATTTAGGCAAAACATTCTTTTAAGTTTCTAACGACACCATGTTCATACAATTTGATTCAGTATTTTGCAAGTTATACACAAAATACCGCCAACTGTTCTAAAACTGTAACTACATCCAATACTTAACTTCAAATCAAAATTTGAAACTCTTAAAGATAGAATTCAAATTCGATTTCTTCATGAAAAATGTAGTTATATGTCTCTAATTTAATTTAAATGAAAAATCATCCCATTTTAGATGTCTACAGATCAAGATATGGCTAAAATACATATGCATGTTCAGTGAAAGCACTCATCTACCATATTCCAACAAAATTCATCACCATTTTCATCATAATTCATCTCTTTTGCTTAGTCTATCATTTCTAACTTATATCTTCGTTACTTCCTCTTCATTCCTACTTTCATTTCAGTTCAATTTCAATTACAAACAAATCATACTCTATGCTTGATCATAATACTGAAAAACAAAACATTTACATAAGTATATATTTATCACTAAATTTCTGCATCCTTTTCTTATATCATTATCAATGATTTTTCAATTTCAAACTCATGAAATATTAATCATTATAAACACAAAAACAGGACATCAATATTCTCTTCTTCATCCACGATGCACGTGTATAATGACCACTATTTTCATGATCATGTAATATTAATTAATCACCATATTTGTTTCATATTCGTACAATTCATGAGAATTAACATGTTACTTACTTGCTAAAACTCAAGTTCTTCAAAAACACCAAGGAGTCCTAACTTCTCATGCATCCCACGTACACCATTTACTATTATTCTTATTTTTATTTATTTATTTATTTATTATTATTATTATTAAATTCCTTACTATTATTAATTTTATTTTTTTCTTATTAATTTTTTTCTTCTACACTATTTCATGGTGGTGATAAGTCACCACCTTAATGAGGTGGTGTAACTAACTTTTAAATATTAGTCATGCTCACTACCGTGCATGACTAGCATTTAAGTTAAACGCTAATCACTACTAGAGTCACGAGGTATGTGGTATAGTCACCCCGTGTAACTTAATTAGTCACCCCGTGACTAGCATTTAGTAAAGAGGAAACATCAAAGAGTTGCAAGATCGTGACAGAGAAGAAACAACAGAGAAATGTTGGAGAAAATACTAGATTGTGAAGATAGAGAGTGACGAGAACGAGGAAGACAAGAGTGAGGGAGACGAGAGCGTGAAGACGAGAGCAAGAGAGACAAGGATATTTTGGTCCTCAACATGACAATCTTTATTCCGACATACCCAAAATAGGTAAAGACAGGATTATGTCGTCTTTAGCTATTCTCCAAGTTTGGGGAATAATTTAACTCAAGAATAGCTATTCTAAATTTCTTTTTCTAACCAAACACAAGAATAAGTAATTTTGAGAAATACGTTAGGAATAGAATACTTATTCCGTTGAATCGAGCATACTCTGAATGTTATTTTATAAGCAATATTCCCTTTTGTCTTAATTTAATCGATATACTTAAAAACTCAAAATGTAACAACCTCGTGACACTGGAGCTTGTCGACAGATTTAAAAATATATAATAAGTGCACTACAATAAGGTAGCCTTTTTGGCTTCTTCTTTTTTTTGTCATTGTAACTCAAAGTAAGCCTTAGACGACAATAATCTCATTTCAAATATTTATTTTAATCTTTAAATAAATCAAATTTAAAATTATTTTAATCATATGCGATGTGCACTTAATTTAACCTTAGTTTATCTGACTTGCACGAACTTTTAGACCAATATTAAATTAAAACTAAAATTACTAGAAATTGGTTGATAATTTCAAATATATAGTGAATTACATATAATTTCATGCAATTTCAAATTTCGAATTAATGTACGGATTAAACTTCAAACTGGTATTGTTTCTTCTCCTGTAATGCGTCAGTTTCTTCTCTTCTCTTCTCTTCTCGTCTTCTTTTTTTTTTTTTTTTGGATCCGAAAAGAAAGTACATTAACTGAAAGTAATCCGAACCAAAAACATCCCCATAAAAATGACAAACAGCTTCACACTGCATAGCTAATGATGACCAGATTTCATGGGACCCACTTATCTATTCGTTCTTCGAGCTCTAATCTGGAACATTTTCTCTTCGAATCCGTCAGAACATTGAAGAACGCTGAACCAAAGGGACGTTCACAGTCTGGAAGCTTGTCTTCACTTCAGTTCCTTTGTTGTAAAATCAAAAATGGAGCACACATATGCTTTGAAGACGCGGTTCACAACTTTACAACATCGCTCCTTATACCTTCGGGAGAAATGTTCGGAGAGAGCCAAACCGCGCCTCACTCTCGTCACAAAAATGGCCAAATCCGAGACTTCTCAGTCCATACAACGACTCCCCGAAGTCCTTCTCATCCGAAAACCACCGGTGTTCAAATTCTGCGGCGAACAATCCATCGCTTCTGATAATTTCCGTTACCTAAAGGCCTACGAGTCACCGCTTCCTCTGGACCAGTTCCTCACCGATCATGCTCACTCCGTACAGGCCATCCTTTGCACTTCCGACAGTCCCGTCACCGCCGACCTCCTCCGCCTCCTCCCGGAAGTGCGCGCGGTGGTCACCACCAGCGTCGGAGTCGATCAAGTCGATCTCTCCGAATGTCGCCGCCGTGGAATCAAGGTGGCTAATGCGGGGAGCGTGTACTCCGCCAACGTGGCAGATCTGGCCGTTGGGCTGTTGATTGATGTGATGAGGAAGATTTCGGCGGGTAACCGCTACGTGAAGCAAGCACTTTGCTCTACTAATGGAGATTACCCCCTTGGTTCTAAGGTTGTATTTTCTCAACCTTATTGTCATAAATTGAAGTTTATTAAACTTGTTTAAGCTTGTATTATATTAATAATAATATTTTAAAATTAGGATAATTACCTATAACAATTGCAATAATAGAAAATTATAATAATAGATATAGCCAAGAGAACGGAGACAGAGGATCTGGCCCCAAAATTTCTCGGTATTAGTCGACCGCGTATCTTATTGTATATTACTTGCCTCTTAATTAGTTTTGTACTTAGTGGATTTACAGTACTAATAGATTGATCGGAGTTACACTTATACGAGTCTTTTTTGTTTATATTTGTATATTACCGTTTATTTTTAATATTTGATATATTTTAAATATACATTATTTTGTATCACAATACCTATTGACTATTACTATTAATAATTTTTTATGTATCTTTTATTTATTTATTTATTTTTAATATGTACACATTCATTTAAAATTTTGTATTATTTTTACGATATATTTATACGTGGATCTATCAGAAACACCTCTCTATTAAATTAGAATAAAATTGTGTACTGTCAAATTTCTCCTAAGTTTCACATCTCAAAGAGACTTCTACTTGTCGTCGTCGTCGAAATATACTCAAATCTCTTTGGTTTAATTTTTTATTGATTAAAATTTATCATTTCTTTTGTTATTTTTTAAAAATGATCATTTAGATTGATTATTGTATACATTTTATTATATTTTATTAAACATACTTTAATAATTACAACACAATATAGTATTAATTTTATAAAAGTAAATAATAATTTTTATGATATAATGATTAAAGCGAAACACGTCAATTTTTAATTTATTTATTAAAATAAATAATAACTTTTAAGATATAATAATTGAAATAAAAATCATTAATTTTTAATTTATTTAACTCCTTTTGTTTTGGATTTGAACTGAATTATGCGGATAAATATGTATAAATTTCAACCTTAAAGATGAGTTCCTCAATTCTATATTGATTCCTACAGCATAAACGTCATGTTAGAATTTGCAAATTTGTATGTAATTTCTTGATGACTGTGTGTTTATGTCTTGTTACAGTTGAGAGGGAAGAGGGTGGGAATTGTAGGATTGGGGGGTATAGGAAGTGAAGTTGCTAAAAGGCTCGAGGCCTTTGGATGCCGTATTTCATACAACTCTCGGAACCAAAAGGCATCTGTGTCTTATCCTTTTTGTCAGGAAGTGCGTGACCTTGCCGCTGATTCTGATGTTTTGATCATCTGCTGTGCGTTGAATGACCAAACACATCACTTAATCGACAAGCAAGTGTTGTCTGCTCTGGGAAAGGAAGGGTTCATCGTTAACGTTGGACGTGGTCCGATCATCGATGAGAAGGAGATGGTAAGTTGCTTGATGAAAGGAGAGATTGCAGGCGCTGGGCTTGACGTGTTCGAGAATGAGCCTAATGTTCCTCAGGAGCTCTTTGTATTAGATAATGTTGTTATGTATCCACATTCTGCTGTTTTTACTCCAGAAGCGTTCAGGGATTTGAGTGAGCTCTTGGTTGGGAATCTTGAAGCCGCCATAGCAAACAAACCGTTGCTTTCTGAGTTGAAGTGGTGAGTTTTGGAATGCAACTCGTTGTGTGTGAACTTGTCAAGTGCTTGCTCATTAGTTGGTTCGATGAGATGGTGTTTAATAAGCAAAGTTCCTTTGTCGATAGCCAACTTCCATGGTCGTTCAGGTTCTCTTCGTTCCGAGCTACGTTCTTTCCTTTAGGGTTAAATTCTGTGACACATTATTAATGAATTTTTAAATTTTTTAAAATTATCAATAATATTTTTTTATAATTTTAATTGAACTTTTAACAAAACAATATTATTTTAATTAGTTGATTCTTAAATAAAACAGCTATTTTAAAATTAGGTGCATGTTTAAAAAGATTTTTAAAAAGTTAATAAATACTTTTTTCATCATAAGAGTCTTTTTTTTAAAATGGGTGTTTGACTGTAAAAAAAATACTTTTTTAATAGATGTAACTTTTTTGACAGCTAAAATATAGCCTTTTAAGAAGCTTAAATTTGGAGCTTATCAAAAAAGCTTCTTAAATAGTCTTTTCGGGTAAATTTTTTAAATCAATTAATAAGCCTATTTTTTAGTTTCTTTTGTTCTTATGTTTTACACACAATATCCACAGACTCATCTTCATGTTTATCTTGCAAACTCATCTTTTCTATTATAATAAAATGCACAATTTATTATGTATTTAACTATTTACTTAACTTGAATATTTATTTCAGGATTTATATAATATTATTTAGAATTTATATGTTTTAATATTTATTTTTAATTAGTTTTACCTTTGCTATAATTCATATAAAAAATTTGATTAGATATATTTTTATTTATGTTTAATATAGTTTAAAATTATATAATAATTATTATATTTTGCTTTGCATATTGTTTAATATATTTTAAATAATATTTATATGTATAAATAATTTTTATTACAAAATAAAAAATAATTAAAATTAAAAGTGCCTTTTGTTTTTATGTTGTCAAACGTTATATTATGTGAAGCTCATTAAAAAAAATATCTTTTTTAAATGATAGTTAAACAGTCAACTGATTTCTTAGAAAAGTTTTTCTTCAAAAAGATCTAAAAAAATTCTACTACCATAAGTCCAACTAAACATACACTAAACCTAATTTATTGACTTTAAATGGAATTAGATCATCCATACCTCTTTCATCTTAGAACACCATGTATCAGGGATCCACATGTAAAACACAAGAAAGGGCAATAATGAAACTACCTGTATATAAGGAGAGAATCAACAGGTGATTAGAAGTTGAATGCAAGGTTTCAAGTTCGAGTTTTGACAATAACAGTGTAAGAGTTCGTTTAATGTAATAGTTTCTTGTACGCATCGAACACTGGGCCACCTTTTTAGAAAGATAAGCGAGATCAAAACGTAATTTACCTCCTCACAATTTTATTGGGTCGGGATATGAAGACACATGAGATGGGTGATTTCATCTTTTGGGTGCAAGAATCAGCAGGTAATGTCTTTTCACATAATTATATCGATAATTAATTCAAATTGGAACACTGAATTAAGCTGCTAAATGCATCGGATGGTTGGAGAGATCAGATCGATCGTATATTCCCCAAGTTGCGCGTAAGTGTTTGATTTGAATTGTTTTTATAATGTAAATAAGTGTCTCAACTCTCAACCACAAGTCTACGTGCAAAGTTGAAAGGATACGTGGTTCGTTAGCATACACTTTCATCACCTTTCCAAAAAGAAGGGATAATAAATTAAATAATCTTTAATCTTGCAAATTTTTTTTAATTCAGTGTTAAATTTTTAAAAAATATTAATTTAATAATTAAATTTTTAAAATTTTGAAAGTCAAAAAATTATTTTTTATTGTGTTAAATACCTATAAATAACTTTTTATATGTTTTAAATAAAATTTAAGAAATTAATCTTTAAATTAAAAATTTTGATATTAAAATTGAAAATATTAAATATTACATGCTTTTAAATATGTTATTTATAGAAATAATAACAACCCTTTAACCATGTTTCTTTTTAATTCGATCTTCTTCATTTTTGTACCAAACTTCTTTAGAAATTGCACGAAATTTAGAAAGGCATGACATGACACTTAATTTTCAAAGATTTCATGTGTATATACATATATATAACTCATAAAATGTTTTTATAAATATAAACATTTTATAAAAACATATTTATAAAATGAATGATAGAGACTTTAAAACATATTTAATTTGAGAGGATTTAACTTAATATTCAATTCTGACTTTTTTTAAAACATTTTTAAAGGAATAACAAATTAAACAGTGTTTAATTTTTAAATTCTTTTAAAGTTTTCAATTTAGTGATTAATCTCTTAAAATTTGTATAAATCAAGTTAAAGTGTTATTTTTACTAATATTTTATGTTCACCAAATGCCACGTAATTTCATAATTCTAAAAAAATAAAATTTAATAAATTTTGACTCGATTTATATAAATTTGAAAAAGTTAGTCACTAAATTAAAAATTTTTTAAATTTTGATACTAAATTAAATTTTTTTAAAAATTAAACACCTTTGAATCTGTTATCACTTTTTTTAAAATAAGCATAAAAAAGCGACTCATAATTAATTTAAGAGAATAATGAGTTTGTAAATACAAAAAATTAATCCAAGATTTACATTTAGGGAAATGAAGATGTAAAAATGTCATGCATTGTCCAACTTATACTACAAAAACAAACTATGATCTCGTTTATAAAACAACTTATCAGCTAAAATCAGTGGTTTAAAAACTTGCAATTGATTGAATATATCAACTTATCATTATCATTATCGTTACACTCACTCCAAATTTTTTTAATAAAACGAGATTTAAAGAACTCTGATAGTACGTAACCTTACTCTTATAAAGTTAATAAAAATATTTGGTAAACGACTTGATTGAATTAGCATATTTAAACCAATCAGTTGAAAAAGAAAATAATTGAGTATAGGGGTGTTTCACTCAGCTAATAAAAATGTAATATGTAAAAAATCAATTATACCCTTCATTTTGCTTTTAAAAACATAATTGTCTGTGATAGGAATTGTCACATGCATGACATAAGTGTCTTGTATCACACCTGCTAGTCTTTTTTATTTTTTATTTTTATCATTTTAAGTTTAATTATGCAACTATTAGTTTTATAAAAATTAAAATTAATTTAAATTTAAATTATGCTACTATTAATTTTATAAAAATTTAAAGTTAAAATGATACAAATAAAAAAAGAAATCAAAATAAGTTTCAAGACAATTATTTTGGTTTTAAATTAAGTGTCACAGGGCGTGACACTTATTTTGATTTTTTATCTTTTGATTTTTATTTTTTAAATAAAATCTGTAAGATAAAATATTTAAAGTTTAAAAATTGATTAATTTATTAAAATTGTTTAATTAATTTATAAAATATTAAATATTAAATTAAATTGGAATTTGATTAATATATTATTACATTGTCTATGTTTTTTTATTATAGTTATAAACTTAATTTTTGTAAAATTAAATATCTAAAACCTTACGAAAACATTTAAAGAAATATTAAGATATAATTCTCATGTTCATCTTGTTTAAGTCATATCTTTATAAATCATTTTGTACATAAACAGTCAATACTAAATAGTTAATTTTATCAAATATTTTTAATAAATATATGATGTTATCCACAGGTCAAATCAGTTGATATAATTTGATTGATCGCTGATAAAATTAGCTAATAGCTAATGTAATCAATTGATTGTCAAACACGATTTATATTGTAAACCGATTAAAATTTTGAATCTCCATTCTTAATTAATCGAAATAGATAAAGCTGAATTTTTCATTGGAATTCAAAATGTTTTAATATAAGGGCATTTATTAATATATATATATATATAATAAATTATTTAGGAAATAATAATTTAGAATCAAGATTTAATTAACTATTATTATCATTTATGCATGTCGGTTACTTCATATATAGCCAATAACTTGGAACTTACCAACTTACAAGTTGGTCCTTGAAAAGAACAATATTCTGTGTACCACTTGAACTGAATCTCTTGCAAAAGAGCAGAGTAAGTACAGACTCCATTAAAGGCTAAGAACATGCATTTGGTTCAAGGTTGTCACTTAGCTTTGGACATCTGATACTGTGACTCCACTCCAGCTTTTCAAAAGCTATTGAATCATGAATGGATATGATTCCATCAAGAAATAAACAAGTCATAGATCGAAAAAGCCTCAATTTAACCTAAAGTTTTATATTTAAAGATCGACATAGAAAAGGTTATATACCCTATGTATTAAGACCAGACCTTCGTACGATATTGTACTTCCAATACGTACTATTAAAAGAGGTATAAAAAGAAAACATGTTGACATTTTGGTGCTTATATCTATTTTAAATTATTTGAAAATATAATAATTTTAAAAAGATTTAGAGTTTTTTTAACTAAAAAACTTATTTAATCTTTAAATTAAAATTTTTTTCTAGATTTTAATTAACAAAACCACTTCTCTTAAATTTTTATTAAAATAAAAATAAAACAATAAAATATATAAATCAATTTTATAATGTTAATATATATCCCCTTCATTACAATACATGCCATATACATAAAATAATAAAATTTTAGTTTATTTATTTATGTATTTTCACGTGAGTTATTTGAAAACAATCTTTATACTAGTTAAAGGTAAGGGTGCGTATTACTGAATTTTTTTAAACCTCTTATATCAGCGAGATTTTTACTTATTGGTGTTGATGTAATTTCAAATAATATAAACAATATTTATTAAAATATTCTAATAAGTTGATGAACATCCCTCGTGCAAGTCTACTATTTGAAGAACTCTTCCGATTCACCTTTCAACCTAAAAGTTGAGGACACCTACATTAACCTGAAAATCTAAAACAAGTCTCAATGTCCCATGATCATGGAAATCTGCAACTGTTGCTACTCCATCTTCTTGTTCAAGACGAAGGCAAAGAACCTCTCCCTGTACAAGTGTCACGTCGATCTACAAGAATTCATCACAACACACTAATCTACACTCAGGTAGCTTCTTCTTGTTGGTGGGGAATGGGCATCCAAGGAAGTGAACCACCTTTCTCAAAGGTCCTTTTCCCCATTAAAAAATGAGAGTACAAAAGCTTTTTCAGTCCATTCTTATGAAGAGAAACCCAAAATGCAAATTTTCACTTATAAGTTAATGTGCAATTGAAGTAGGATTAGTTGTCATTCATAATTTGTGAGATGAGGAATGAAGACAAAGTATGAGACTATGGATGGCCAGTTGGCCACACACAATGGAGAGTGGAATGACGCAACAGTAAAACCAGTAAGATTCCAATGTTCTTGGGCCAAAACTCCCCAACTTTTCTCTTCTCTTCCTCTCTATTCTTCTTATTAAAACTCTCCTCCTATCCCCTCTTTCCCTCTCAAAACCAACCTATCAACTTTCTCTCTTTCTTTTTCCATACCAACAATTCCAAAGTACGTATTTGTTGTAACGACAGTCTCTTTTGTAGTTGGTGTTCTTCATAACATGACACCAACTCTTCCTCCCCCTCCTCCTCCATCAGTTGAGGAACAACAGCCATTAGTGTTTGATGCAACAATTCTTCAACATCAATCCCATATACCAACTCAATTCATTTGGCCTGATCAAGAGAAGCCATGCCTTGACTCATCAGAACTTGCAATTCCTCCTATTGACTTGGGAAGCTTTTTATCAGGAGACATTTCAGCTGTGTCAAAAGCTTCTCAGCTGGTTAACGAGGCATGCAGGAAACATGGGTTCTTTCTAGTGGTCAATCATGGAGTCGACTGGAAACTTATAGCCAAAGCTCACGAGTACATGGACATGTTCTTTGGCATGCAACTCTGCGAGAAGCAAAGAGCTCAAAGAAAGATTGGTGAATACTGCGGATATTCCAGTAGCTTCACTGGCAGGTTCCTCTCCAAACTTCCATGGAAAGAAACACTTTCTTTTCGATTTTTAGCTGACCCGCATCAGTCCTCCAACATTATTCAAGAATATTTCTCGAATTTAATGGGAGAAGATTTCACAGAATTCGGGTAAGCCCAAAGTTTTCATGTCCTATAGCTTAAAGGAACTTTCCAACTTTATCTGCCATTGACATGGTTTGAGTCCCATTCATTCAGGAATGTGTACCAAGAATACTGTCAAGCCATGAGTTCTCTTTCTCTTGGGATTTTGGAGCTTTTGGGGGTGAGTCTAGGAGTTGACAGAACTTATTTCAGAGAGTTTTTCCAAGGGAACGACTCGATAATGAGATTGAATTACTACCCACCTTGTCAAAAACCTGATCTAACACTTGGAACTGGACCTCACTGTGATCCAACATCATTAACTATCCTTCATCAAGATCAAGTTGGTGGCCTACAAGTTTTTGTGGACGGATGCTGGCGATCCATCAATCCTGACCCACAAGCATTTGTAGTCAACATCGGAGACACATTCATGGTAAGTGTATGTCCGCACTCTTCAGTGACTTTGTTAAACTAAGCTTACTACAAAACATAACGACCAACTGATCTATGTAATAGTATGTTAAATGTCTGGTCTTTTCAGGCCCTGTCAAATTGCAGATTCAAGAGTTGCTTGCACAGAGCAGTGGTGAACAGCACAAGAGTAAGAAAATCATTAGCATTCTTTCTATGTCCGAACATGGAAAAAGTAGTGAAACCACCAGAAATCCTAGTGGACTCAGAAAATCCCAGGATGTTTCCGGACTTCACATGGCCAAGTTTACTAGAATTCACGCAGAAGCATTACAGGGCAGATACAAAAACCCTAGAAAGCTTCACAAGCTGGCTTCAACAGAAGAATAACTGACTAAAAGATTTTAGTAAGTGCAGGGGACTTTTGGTAATTCGTTGATCAGGAAGAAAAAAAGAAGTGACAGGCCAACAGAAACTCCAAAACGATTGCCCACTAAGCAGTGGCTTATGGCTGTAAGTGTGTGTTTGGTGATGTAGAGCATCTTATAAAGAAAGCAAATAGTTAGAATAAAGATCTCTATGGGCTCCATACCTTCTTCTTCTTCTTCTTCTCTCTTTTCCTCCTTTCATTGTCTCTCTGTCTTCGCTGTCTCATTTTGTTCCCTTGGTCGCTCAGTATGTATAAGAAAGAATAGTTGATTCTTGACTGACCTCTTTGAGGCCACCAACGATTCTGTTTGCCTCGTAAGTAGTATCTGAGTCCTTCAAAACTTGTTAGATTCTCATATCAGGATTTTCAATAGCACACCTTTAATGGATCATATACATTCCAATGCCATTTGGTTTGGATCACAACCACATACGTGATCGACTAAGTACATCACTATGATTTCTCAAGGAGACTCTGTTTCTGGCTTATCTCAAAGAGTTCTGGAAAGGATGGATCCATTCATATTTCTATCAGAAACAAAAAAGAAAGGGAAAAAGAAAAGAAAATAAGCATACCCATCAATGGCTAGTCGAAGAAATTTCCCTCTTAAAATAGCAGGAAAACAGAGTCCACGAGAAATCTATGGCCTGTACTATATATAATATTAAATCACAGAGAGTTCTATTAACTTTCATGATACAGACACACAAAAAGACCAACTGGGTCACTGTGATCTGCTCATTCCAACCTCACCAAATACCCAACAATCCTACTTTTCTATACGTTCAAGAATCAGAACAAAACTGGTATTTGCTAAAATATTACCAAAAAGCTGCTCTTTTTAATCCTGATGCATGGCTCCAATGTGTTCTACAATTTCAGATAATCATCAACTCAACGCCAATCTTCCAAGTCTTTCTGTCACAAATAAAACGTCACATCATTAACATTCCAGCTAATTATACTTCTGTAATTGCAATTTGCAAGTCAGCCATACATAACAGAGCACATGAATTACTTCAGTTGGAGATCTGCTATCAATAGGTATAAAAGTTCTTTTCAGGACTCTTTTCAGGACTCTTAAGATACCAATCAATAGTATTGTGAAATTCGTATCATACTGGTGGATGCCGATCGAAAAATAGTACCAAATTATATTAGATTGTTATACCAAAGTGTACCATAGAATTTTGTGTTATATTAGTTGTACTTGAACCTGTCAGTACAATGGTGAAGGCCATAATACCATAAAAATATTGGAACAAAATTATAAATTTTTAAATTGAAAAAAATAGTTTTATAGTTAAATATTTTAAAATAATATTTCTTATGTCTAGAAATAAATTATTGTTATTAGTGAGTATAATTGTGAAATATTTTTGTTTCAATTTGAAAGATAATATGAAATTGAATTTTAATTGTATAAAAATTTAAATACTATTTTATATTTTTAAAAATTACCTCAAAAGTTATTACAGGTAAGATAAAAGGTTTAAGGTTTAAAAATTCAACCGGTATTAAATCGTTATAAAATTGATATACAGTAAGGACAAAACAAAATTAAAAAACTTAAAATAAGATTAAAGAAAGATATTATTCTTACTTGTCAAAGAAGTTAAAATGTAATTGAAGAAGAAGATTATCAAATAAAAATCAACTTATTTATTCCAATTTACAAAAATAAGTTAGTTTATAAAAATAGACTAGTTAATTAATAAATTAACAATTTTTAATAACAAAAATTATTAATTTAAACCAAACAGGATTATTGGTTCATTTGAAATTTTTATAGTTGAATTGACAAAACCGATTCAATTACTATCAGATCTTTCCAGACCCCGCTTTATTGCGGGACTTCAGACTAGGTGTAACGATGATGATGATGATATTAGTCGATACTGATACTATACAGCACCAGTATATAGTATATATTGATACCAGATTTGGTACAGTATTTCTAACTTTAATTATAAAAAAAAAAAGCTTTAGAGTGAACTACCAAATGAATCTAGTTGCAAAATATCAGATTGACTAATCCACAGGTGGCTCGACAGTTTCCCTCTCATAAAAGGAAACAGTATATAAAACATGAAGGAAGGCACATGATTCTTGCAAGGCTGTCATATGTATATTGTATGGCACTATGAACATAGGCTATCTCTAGAGCTAGAACTACATATATGCTCAGACAATATTCTCTCTTTTGTCAAGACAGACCAGTCACTTCTTCCAAGACTTTTTATCCCCAAAAAATATATATATATATATATATCATATCACATACCCTTTTCATCTTCGTATCCGTACAGGTTGCTTAATTTGATATATGCAAGCAAAGTATTTTAATGAAGAAGATGGTAAATGCAATGCCAACTTACTTTTCCAATCTGAGTGAGAGGCAGACAAAGCTTCTTGAGATAAGCCACTCAGCAGAAGAACTCGAATCTATTTGTCCTCTAAACGACTAGATCCAATCACTGTTGGTTGATTAAACTCGAACCACGTCAAACGAATATGATTAGAGAATTCCTCCTTACCACAGTGAAATCTTTCGTTCCTTTGGTGTATATGACTATTCTTCGCATATCATCTATACATTTCAGCAGGTAATAAGCAGCAATGGCAAGCAAAAGCTAATAGGATAGGTTCCCACATCTACTGTCATGGAGATTTTTTCGGATGAATTGAATAAAATTACCGATATACGATTCCACGATTTAGCCTTTAAGGGTCTAGCACCTGCAATTATCGAATCCCTTCCGACTTGGGTCTACTGCAAGACTAAAACCTGTCCTGTTCTAGGTGCTGTGATGCAGTTTACTGTCCCTATCCTGATGCACTCAACTTGTTTTAGCTGGTAATATCGAATTCGGGTCTGATGACTTAGGACTTACTATTATAAGACTCATTTAACAGTCTTAAGAATACTTCAGGGATAAAATCAACCAAACCAAGGAGACAAGAATGTTGATCAAACTTCAGAGTTCAGGGACAACAATCGAATTTAACCCGAAAAATTTTGTAACGGAACAACAGATACATCAGATTAGTAACAGTTGAAAGAATACAGAAACTGGGTTTGATCTACGTTTACTTCATCTACCCAAACTAAAATTGCTCTACAGAAGACCTGTCCATAACCCTAGGCATCCTCTGCAGATTAGGATTTTTACAGTTTAACAATGCATTGGAACATATAACCTAGATTTGTTGAAGGATGAGTGAAACAAATTGAAGGAATTACACAGAATAATGAACAATGTGGAAACAGTAGAAGGATATGCAGTACAGAAAATTCAACCACATTCCTTCACATGTACTAAACCAATTAAGAACTGACCCTTCAATTGCATAGCCAGACTATAAAGAGAGATTGAGGGGCGCATGAGTAGGATTTGCTGTACTTTACAGCATTCTTCAGCTTCATCCACTTAGCTTGCAGTTGCGAACGTACGGATGATCATACTTAATATACTTGGTCCAGTATGATCGATACTTAGTCATTGACAACTCCAGCCATGGCTTCATGTTGCCATTATAGTGGACGACTGCTGCATTTTCAATCTCTGATTTATCAAGACTGGGATTATAACCGAGACCAAGTACATGCCATGACTTCTCAAGTGGATGCGTCAAATTGTAAAATGTAAGCAACCCGGGTGGTAGAGTTCCAAGCTTCCAGAGAATCCTGTCTTCATTCTATTGAAAGAAAAAGAAAATAAATGAAGGAAATTCAGAACAGTAGGAGAGTGCACTTACTGGAATAATACTCGAAGAGTTTCGGTAATTAGTTCACATAAGAAACAAATAGCCACTGTATTTAAGGCAGCAAGACAGGAATTACTTGCATTAGTAGCTTACCATGTTTTGCCACTTGTGATATATGCCAGTAATATCCTTTTTTTTCCACTCCTTGAGATCAAAAACATTCATCCCATATGCCCAACCACAAGCATTTGGATCAAAGTTTCTTGCAATGTGCGGATTTGAAAAGTTTAGGTACTTATCAAACCGATGAAAGCTTTCACCACAAGTTTCCACAGCCCCATTCACTTTCCCGCGTAGATTTATAGACCACAATCTGGTCAAATCTTTCTGGACAACAATGTCATCATCTAGAAACAGAATCTTATCCAGCTTGGGATAGACCTGTGGCAGGTAGAATCTTAAGTGGTTAAGCATTGAAAGATACTTTGGGTTCCGATACTTCAGATTTGAAGAGCCAGTTGAAAGAGATGCTGGATGGTTTGCCTTGAAGTAATATTCTTTCATTGCAGCAGACTCGAGTTGCCGCAGAACCGGGCAGTAGGACGAATTAAGCCACTTAAATTCATCAACATTTTCAACATGAATAGTGGCTTTTCCAGGAGGATTTAAAAGAAACCACATGCTCATAGCTCCAAAGTTGAGTTTATCAGTAACAAGATGGAACACATGTTTGGAAGGATCCTGGGATAACACCAAGAAGTATAAATGAGAACATGGAAAATCAATTTTGGATTTAAGAATCAATAAGACTGGATCACCTTCGCATTCATGACAGTTGAGTTGACAACAACTGAGGCAGCCAAGACATTGTCAGAGAAGAGTGCGTAATGATAAAGATTTGAGTTTTCCAAATTCTCACTCCTAGGGAATTTTCTCTTCTCTGGAGGAAGGAGATGGTAATCTATTGTCAGGCGCATTGACAAGCAATGAATTCCATTTGGAATCGTTTTTGCTGCTAACTGACTCAGGAACGCACTCTGCTTTTTCAAACTCCTTACTTGCTCATCTGCTGTTTGAAGCATTGCTCGGAGCTTCCCGGTTACCAACTTGCAATCATATAATTGTTCTCTTGCTTTTGATAAAACTTGGCCCATAGCTTTAATTTTCTCAGGAGCACTAAGCAGTAATTACATATGTAAATTAAGTTTTCAGGAAATTTCCATAAACATCAATAAGGAATCAAGAAATCAGCGAATATAACTTGACTGACAGTAAAGTCCATAATTCTGCTACCTGTTATGCAGATCGGAATCAGCTGATGCCTCTCCTAGGGTGCGCTGACTCTCTTTGAGCCGAATCTGAAGTTCTTGTTGCAAGTCTAGTTTGTTCTTCATCTTAGCAATACCTATGTATACCCTAGCCATAATCATCTGGTCCCGTATTAAGCGTACTGTTGAATCAGTATTCTCATTCTCATTTTCTTTTCTCCATATATTATATTTGCCAAGAATTGAAGAATCAACTGATTTAGAACGTTCAATGGCAGCATTTTCAAGCTTTACTATTACTTCATATTCTTGCTGCACCAAATCTGCTGCACGCTTTTCACGTCTTTTTTCTCTCAATTGCTGCATGATGTCTCAAGGAAACAACAGGTACATCAGACTAGATATTTATAATACCGTACGGAGAAAATGAAAGATGGCATCTCCAGGATCCTAGTTCACAAGTAGTTTTGCAGGATAAGGGCAGCAATTACCCTTCGAGCAAGTTTTTCCGGAGTGTCAGTGGATTGAAAATGATCGTCTACAAGGACAAAGGGAGCATATCAGTCGACAAACAAGAATCATATGCAATACCAAGTCAAAAGAATATAAATACCAGAAAATTCAACATTTTTTCTCTTAAATCCTTCTTGCTTGATGACCATATCTGTTTTCTTGCGCTGAAACATACATAAGAATCCAACCAAAAAAAAATTCTGATAAGCAACTGTGACTAGGGACAAATTCCACAAGTAAACAAAGGAAGACACAGGAGTCATCTTACCTCAAGAATTACATTATTGCCACCTAAAGTTTCTTCGGAAATAACCTTCCAAGAAGCAGACAAGTTGTTTTTCCTAAAGGAATCAAGACTTAAAGGTCCTAAATCTGCTGTGCTGGCAACTATAACATCAATAACCTAAAAGATTGTCATAGTAAAGGTGTCAAGCAACTAGAAAGCATACCTAAATGCTCCGTATAACGAATTAAGCCAATTAGTTGCAGACAGTTAAGTAACTATCATCAACAGAAACTTGCCTCTTTTGAGAAAAGGGATTTAGCATGTTGTAGAGCCAGCTGCTCTCTCCAACCCAGGCCCTGTGCATTCAGCCAATATTCCAGACTTAAACTAAACAAGAAGAAAAAGAATTCATTTTCTACAACAAAAGACAAGGAAGAATAGGAAGGTTAAGAAAAAGCCACCTGATTGTTGAAACCAGCTATCCTATTGGTTTGTACTGCACAAAAGAGTTCCAAATTTAGAGACAAGACTCAAAGACAATTAGAATACAACATTGATAGCATAAAAAGTACAGAATGGAACTGTCCAAAAACACTGTTAAAATATTTGAGCCAACCTACAGACTGTGGAAAAGCAAGGTAAATCAAAAATATTAAACTATTTGTCAAATCATCTGCCGTAATAAACGGTCAGGAAGACAACATAGTTATGAAATGCTTATGGAGAAAGAATTATGAAGACAACAAACTGGCATAAGCCGGATAATTAGTACTGACTAATTCAAGTTCAAATATATATATATATATATATATATATATGTATGTATGTATGTATGTATATGTATGTATGTATGTATGTACACATACATACAGCTATAGCACACTGCCACAAATTTAAAACAAGACTTCATTCGCATTAGACAGTCATCATTTCAGAAACCACCACCCAGATTCAACAAAAATAAAAGGTCAGGAATATTAATAATACATATATATGTTTATATATTGGTGAACATCAACATCAGACAATAATTGACAGTGCACGGGTGCCTACTGATAGTCTCCAAAATTTATAAATTATTTTCACAAAGCAGGCAGAAGTCCAGAATTTTTCAGACATATTCCCCTATGCGGACATAGAAATAGGTCACCTCCGCAAAGCACATTCGAGCCCGTAAACAAAGATGCATAACAAGCAGAACTTGCAAGCCCCAAATTGAAGAATCAATCCAGAATTTTTCTTACATATTCCCCTATGCGAACATAGAAATAGGTCACCTCCGCAAAGCACATTTGAGCCCGTAAACAAAAATGTATAACAAGCAGAACTTGCAAGCCCCAAAGTTAAGAATCAATACACATTCTGTTTCCATAAATTCACGTATTCTCTTCTACAAAAATATCCCTAGAACACCTGCTCAATTCTTCTATCAAATTATTATACGTTCACAACTAAAACTCTTCTCAAAAGGAGTATACAAATAGCCTCCTCTCCCAAAATCAACAGTAGCAATAACCACCTCACCCAATGCCATGTCACCCACCACGGCAATAAAAATTTGATAAACAAGTAACTTCGTGTTTCCATTTCTTATCTGATTCAGCTTTCATCAAACGGAAATTAAAAACACTAAATTAAAATAGTTGACAGAGACATGAAATCTAGAAGAGCTAACCGATCGAAGCGGTAGAATACACACTCCAACAAGCAAAGAAAACAAACGGCGCGAGAAGCAACAAAACAATGACGGAAGTGACAGGAAATCGAGATCCACCGGGCCGATACTTTTGGACGCTCGCATCAGATAATCCCTTCATCAACGCCATTGCCAATCAAAACCTGCAAAAAAAACGAAGCCGAAATCAAAAAAATCCAGAAAAAAGAAACAAACTGAAACGAACAAAAGAAATCATAGGAAGATAGAATACAAGAATTACGAGTGGAATTGAGAAGAGATCTTGGCGAAATCAAAAAGAAAACGCCTAATGCGTGTAATCGAAGCGAGAGTCCACCATTTTCTAGAACATTTTCTCACTGAGAAGACAAGGAAAGAGAGCAACCGGAGATCTCTTTCGATTCTGTATAACTCTCACTTCGCTCCTCAGTCTCTCTTCTTTCTTTCTCTGTCGCAGACACGGGAGAGAACTGGCTGATGCTGCTGATAGAACTTTTTTTGCTGATTTCTTTGGGAGTTTGCTTATTATCGTCAATTTTTTTAATTTTACTTTTTCATGATAACGGAGCAAAGAACGGCACGTCGTTTTCAAGATCCAATCTGGATCACAATCACACACTAATACTTTAATAGTAATTATAAATATGGGTTGTACCGTCAACTTTAGATATGAAAAATGGTCGGACCTAAAAATATGTAACTTTATAAGCATACCCCAAATTCATTTTGTTACAATTTAACAATTTATTTAATATGTATTTAAATAATAATAATTAAAGATGATAAAGATTAAATCAAGTCAAATTATTTAAAATTTCATAAAATTAAAATAAAATCAGGTTTAATTTCAAAATAAAATTCAATGGAATTTCAAAATAAAATTCAATGGCTTAAATTTTATTAATTTTCAATTAAATTAAATTCATTAATTTAGAGACGGTTTGATTTTATTTCTATTTTTGACCCCTAGTTTTTTTTTCAGTTTCTATTTTTTTACGTAAAAACTTAAACTTGGTTGTTATTGTTAATTAT
>JANZLD010000004.1:2836005-2848491 GCA_026413575.1 Erythroxylum carthagenense
ATGTGTAATGTTTGATTTTGTTTATTCTGTCTTGGGTGGCATCCATGTATCCTCCCAGGGGGTATTTGGGTGTTACATGTATAATATATCAATATGGACTATTTTGCAATTTTTAAAAAGTTTATGGACTATTTTATAAATTTAAAAAATATCCCGAAACGGTACCCGGTATCGACCCATACCGGTATAGTTCCGTTCTAGAGCCCAATCTGGTACTGAACCCGGCACGGTATTCGTAACATTGCATCAGACGAATCAGCTAACTTTGCTGACTTATCAGCATTATTCAATGTTTTGATGACTGTGCCTCAATGTACTGAATTCGAACTAGAAATCAGTGGAGTTGAATCCACAGGTATTGAATCCTTCAAATCTGAACCAACACCTACAACAACACCAGCTATGGTAGCTGCACAGCCGACAACCAAGCCTACTTCAAAACCTTGGTTCACATTTGAGATCTTCCACCTAAGAAATGGAGGGATCAAATGCATAAATTTGGTGCATGGATTGATTTACAAATATCCATACCTAATCATCATTTTCAGGATATTTTGTTTAAATTCACCTCTCGGTTTACTGGTACTTTGCGAGAATGGTGGCAAAGTATAAATGAGTATCAACGCCTTCAGTACATACAAGTATCTACAGCTGGAGCACTACTTGACATAATTCATAAAGAATTTATTGGTGATTTCCAATTGATTGATAATCAAATCTGTTAGGAATATTTCGCGATGAAATGTTGTTCTTTTGATAAGCGTGATATTCAAAAGCATTAAAAACGCGTGACGGACAGATATTATCTCTTGAATGGATGGAATGAGATTAACTTGTGTTATACTTTTATATCATCCCTTCCAGATGAATACAACCAGAACTACAACAGACCATAGTTTCTCTACAACGAGAAATGTCAACAATCTCTCTTGGAGAAATCTATGAGCTTGCTTTATCATCTCTTGACAAATTATGTTATCAACATACTTTGTTCAAGAACGCCTTCGAAGGAGGTCCAGTTCTAAAACAAGCTTACAAGAAGCCTTATCTCCAGATAAAATGCAAAGATAAAAAGACTTGTGAGTGCCATAGCAAGAAAAAAGCTCATTCTTATCAAGTCTACCAAAGGAGAACATTCCACAGGAAGAAGGAAAGGTTGAAGCCTCAAACCTTCAAAAAGAAGAACATAAACAAAAAGCACAGATTTATAAGGTTCTTCAAGAAATCCTCACATCGAAGAATCAATGTTTTATCTGTGGAAGCCCAGATCACTATTCTAATAAGTGTCCTCAAGCAACCAGGAAGGATGCCAAGTTCCTGGAAAAACTTGAAAATCTATTGCCTATTCATCCTCAGAGCAATATTAAAGAATTACTTGAGGAGCAATCTCATGAGGACAGTGATACACAGTTTGCTATCTTTGCGTCTACAGATGAAGAAGAATCATCGAGTTCATCTACCTCATCTGATGATGCTTCACTATACATGTTACAGCAGACATGTATGAAGATAGATCGTACACCAGTACAAGACCATATGCCCAGATCTAGATCTTGCAACAAGATAAATATGATAGACTCATCAAAGCTATTGAGTTTGTGGATATTGGCTCCAATCATACGATCATAAAGCCCAATATCTTATCATCAGAAGCATGGACTTTACATGAAGAGTATTTTATTGCCGTTGATGATAACTCTTTTAAGATTGGGTTTATTACAAGAAGACGAATTGGCATTCGCTTCTTTCCTCATTGTACGGTTTGGCCTAAAGTATTTGGAAGCAATCTACTAGGCCTAGATATTCTGATTGGAATGGATACGTACAGTAAAGTTCAACCTTTACTAATCCTACCCACAGGCCTCAGGTATCGAAACCTTTTCAGTCCATACACTAATAAAAATGTGTTTGAATTTACACAAGTTCCTGCACATTACACTGGACTTCGAGATAAACTGTTAGAATACTGTCCAGATTCTCATGCACAGTTTACTCATCCATATCCTCTGCGAAAAAATGTTGACTTTTTCATAAGTTTACCTTTAAAAAAAGAGAGGATATCAATCCCACAAAAGCTACACATCCAGGGATGAACCCTGATGATTTAAAACTCGTACAAGACGAGTGTGTAATACTATTGCAACAAGGATTGATTGAGCCCACAAAGTCGGATTGGGCTTGTCAGGCGTTCTATATCAATAAACGTTCAGAGCAGAAATGTGGAAAGAAACGTTTAATGATAGACTATAAACCTCTAAATGCTTTCCTGCAAAATGACAAATTTCCTCTACCTAAAATCAATACACATGTATTATTTCTTAAGGAAGTTGTTATATTCTCAAAATTTAATCTTAAAGTAGGTTTTTGGCAACTGGGTATTCACCCTGAAGAACGTTATAAGACTGCATTTTGTTTTCCCAATGCTCAATACCAATAGACTATGATGTCATTTGGACTTAAAGTCGCTCCATCACTATTTCAAAAGTCCATTACAAAAATCTATGAGCCTATCCTCAACAGTGCCTTGATCTATATCGATGAAATTCTTCTGTTCTCAATGAATCATGAGAAACATCAGGCCCTTTTAAAAAGAATTTTGGATCTCACACCATAGTATATGATTATGTTTTCGACCTCGAAAAGCAATATTGGTACAACAGAAATAAATTTCTGGATATGCAATTTAGGGATGGATTTTATCAACCAGGTCCACATATTACAAAAGAACTATTGCAATTTCCATATAAACATCTCACTGTGAAACAAATTCTACAGTTCCTTGGAATTGTTAACTGCATCAGATATTTCATACCACATGTGACAACCTATACCTCATGCTTATCTAAGCTCTTACGAAAGAATCCACCATCATGGGGAAAAGAATAGATTACAACTGTCAATTATCTTAAGAAGATTTGTCAGGATCTTTCACCTTTGAAACTTTCTGATCAGAGACTATCTCTCTCTCAGAAATATGTCAGTTAAGCCAATATAGATAATACAAAGTTATCTACACTCATCCGACAACATCCACCATGGCCACCTGATACATTTTTGCCCTATAAGTATCCCTCTTCTCTTCAGAAAAATCACTTAAAGATTTTTAATACTTCTTTTGATTCTACTTAATTTTGTAGAATGACTGATCAACCTATGCTTGTTTTAATAAAGAAGTCTTTTCCTCTTATAACTAGTCCTCCTACTAGTGTTTCTGAAGTTGCCTCACTTGCACGTAATAGTTTATTCTATTACATGCATCTATTTTTGCATGAACATAATTCTATTGGAAATCCTGTTATGTTCAACCTGAAAGCACCATACCTTAATGTGAATCTTCTTCAAGATCCCTTATCAGAAAACACGTTATGGTATCTTTCGACACTTTCTGCCCTTTATGTTTATGTTTTTACAATTTTTCCTCTTCAACTGTATCAGCATCTCTGTGAGCCTAACAATGGAAGTTCATTATTATGGACATTTTTAGAATGGTTTCAACCATTATCTCAATGGCAACATCAATGTTTTATCATTGTTCAACAGCATCGTCTATGGACAGCTTTAGCTAAACGACAAACTACTTAGTGCTTCTTCATTATCCATCGTCCATACAGAGAAACACATACTGGTGTTCTTTACGTTGAACAACATGTCCAATTTTGGCATACATCTTTATATTGGCTACGACATAAGGAAAATGTGTTAAAATCTTTGAGAAATTTACTTAAAAAGATTAATAATTTTCTCGATCATCCAATATTGACAACTTCTATTGGACCACATCCCGAAGAATTTATACCTGGTGAACCTGAAGCACCAAAAGTCAACATTCCCGGTCCCAATAATCTTGAATATGATACAAAAGACAGTGAAACTAACGCCTCACAATCTGCAGGACATTCTCAACCGTCCAACTCAGTTTTCCAAGATGCTTAAAATCACAATGAAGATACTCATAACATTGATGAAACTAAGTTATATCATTTCCTACATAAGTTACACATGCCTGAGTTTAGTCCCAGCAAAAGAAAAAGACATTATCTTGCTGACGCTGATGACTCAAGTGATCCAGATTCTCCATCAAATCTTCAAGGATGGCAAACACCTGTTCGCCATAAATAAAGCCTTGGTTACTTTGGATCAATTATGTTATGAGATATTACTTTACACCTATAAAGTAATCATGAGATAACTACTGACATGATGAAAGATAGACCTACATATCACCGTTAGTTGAAGATTTCATTTTATCATTTTTTTTTGTTTACCTTTAGACTTTTCTTAAAATAGTACTGTTTATTTTAAGACTTTTGTAAAAGCATATTCCTTTTTGATAAATTTAGGCGAATTATTAGATTACTTTTGTTAAAGTGTAATCATTTTGTCTCTAGGTAGATTTATCTTCTAGACCCTCGCTTCGCTTATAAAAGCAGGACTTAGTTTTAGTTGTAGGTAGACTTACATTTACGCTTAAATGAAATGAAGAGTGTTTTTTTTTTCTAACTCCCTTATCATTTCTGAAAACTTTAAACCTTGAAAAATCATGCTGCCTCAATGCCTAAGATGTACGATGAGTATGCTCTACACTCGCCTTAATTGAGAACTTTATGTATTAGAAAGTTTATGACAGTTTGGGAACTGCTGCTTCTAAACATATCCGCTGCCTTGAGTCAAAAACATTAACAGGGAATAACGAGTAAGAGTATGTGAGTGAAGTAGGGATTCCTAAAAGACAAGAGCATTTGTGCTCGTGTAAGCCGATGAACAGGCGTGGAGGGTTGTTAGCTCCGATATTTGAAACTACCTACGTAGTGATACAAATTTTCAATCCGACTTTGGTTAGTTGATGATGCAACCAATTTGGGTTGCTTAGAGTGAGCGTTAACCATTGGGTTAGCCAAAAAGGTGTCATAATTTCCATGTGTGCCCGGAAGGGTCCTTGAGTGGTATTATATTGGCATCGTTAAATATCAAATATTGTTTCAAATTATAAAATAACTTTTAAATTTTATAAAATTGTAAATAATCCATCAATATATACTCTTTTTATTTTACTTAAATCATATCTTAAGAAATTGTAACAATATAAATTTAATTTAACATATTTTTTATTAATATTATTTTCAAGTATTTCTTATAAATTAAAATAAATTTAATTTCAAATATTATTTTTATATATATTTTAAAAATATTGTAATATTTTTCATATATACATTTTAATAAATATATATTACTAATATAAATATATAAATTTTAAAAATATTAAATATGATGGTAATAAACTAATATAATTAGTTAAATAATTTATAATCACTTCGCATGTGTCTAAATAACATAAAAAGTTTATTTAATACAATCTTATTTATGTTTGTATTATTTATTAAATAAATAGTAAACAGTTTTATCATATTTTTACTTGAAAGTTATACTTTAATCAATTTAATTATATATTTTTAAAAAATTATAATTCTGACCAGTTTGATCAATAAATATCTGCAAATTCCTAATTTCACTTGATGGCTAATTGAAAACTCAAGACTTTCAAACCCAAGAAAGCTGAACCCTTTTTCTATGATTGGATTAATATGGAAAACTAATAATGGTAAAACCATTGTTACAAAATGAGCTCACAGTCAAATATCAAAGCGGTAATGTCAAAAAAGAAAACCCTTTTACCGCTCCTGATCAATCTATTTCTCTATCATCACACCCAAAGTCCTTCAGTAAACAGGACCTGGGAGATCTGAGTTAGAAAACCAACTTTCAAGAGGAACATGTTTGTACAAACAACACCAGCCCCTGAGTATGCACAAGAACCACTCACAATCATACAACCTGTCTTCATCAAATTGTTTGTACTCATGTCTTATGATGAGTCCTTTTGCAACAAAGCTGAAAACAGTGCTATTAACAGAGGGTTCTTTCTCAGGCAATATACAAAATTATCCTTGCCGACACTTCCGTCACCGTCGCCGTCAAACAAATTGAAGAGCCCGTGCACCTGAGAGTAAACAAATGAGGGTTTGGTTCAGATTTGCTGTTCAGACGTCCATTTCTGTGATTAGGCCAAAAACCTTACACAATCAACGACCCAATCACCACAAGCTAAACTACTAATACTTGTTGGTCTCTTCCCGTCATACAACACATTGAAGCGTAATGGACAAATTAGCATATGTTACACAAACTAAAAAATATGTTTCTCCACAGATTGATGTGATGACCTGAAGGATATAAAACACAGGCAAAGTTCGGTTACCTCATCCTTATCCAAGTCCGGAATTGATAGTCTAAGGGCGTCCCCGAACTGATGCAAAAGCAAATAGCAAACAAGAATGAAAGTCAAAACTCGTAAACAAACATCAAACTATAAATATCAAAAGGGGGAGAGAACGTACTTCTTGTTCTGAAATTTGATAATGCTCCCTGGTACTGCATTTACGGAATGCTAGTTCACAGGCTTGTAAGAATAGCGGCAGGTTCATGACGTGAGCTGATCCATATAGGAACTGCAAGGAAGAAACAAGGTCTAAAGCTTGCCAATGTCCATGGTAAAAGGACACCAACCAAAATCTATATGAAGCATGAATTCCTTTTACGTGGTACCAAAAACATAACATACAGTTTGAGTAACCACACATATGCAAGCAAGTCCACAGAAGATTTAAGCAGGCATGTGTGGATCTAGATTCAGAGGGTAGAAAGATGATTACTTGCTTGAATGTGATTGTTCCACTCCTCTCTACATCAATGAACCCGAAAACCTGCAAAACAAAAAAAAAAATGTAAAAGATTGAACTTGAACTGTTCTCCATCCTATTGCAAAGGAAGTAATAAGATACAGTACATTTCAGCAAAACAAAAAGGTTAATGGGAGAGAGTAGATCCAAGCAGAAGATCAAGATTTCCTGAAATAACTAACCTCCTCTGAAAGGCGGCAAGGCCTCAGTTTCAGAGCCCTTAAAAAGTTGCCATATCTAACTCGACCACTGTGTATAGAAGAAATGAGTCACAACCACTGCTTTTATAATAATTTTAAAACCAAAACTGAAAACAAACAAATTAAGAACTTTACACCAATAATTACAATCTCGTTATAGGATTTGCCACTAGCTCTTCACTAGAGAAATAAACATGATAAGCACAAATTGCTAAAAGCTCTCCAGATAAATGAAAAGCCAAAACTTCCTTTTATTCACGTACCTGTAATCTGGATTCATAGAGAGAAACCTGTCCAAGAAATCCACAGCTTCCAAGCTGTTGATGTGGAATAGCTGGCATGGAAAAGCAACCTCATCATTGTCGAATATAAAACACAGTAACATCTAGTCGTATGTCACTATCACACAGCACTCTCTCCCTTACCACACACAGACAAGGAGACAGAAACACACATCCAGGTGTACAAACACATGCAAAGCATTTCAATTTAGAAACATACCTCTTCCACCTTAGCCATTTCAACCATAAAACTTGAGGGATTCTCCTGCAAAGTTATTTTCATTAAGGAGAATGAGATATTTCTGCTGAATGAATGTGATTTATTGCTCTAACAACATGTGAATTCCAATTTCACTCGAGTGAGCAAAGAACCTATAATATATTAAACACGTACGCCCAGAGATTTCAATAGAACCACTACAGCCAATCCCATATTTCATTCAGCACAGACCTAATTGCAACCATCCTTGCGAAGTGTTTGAAATTATTTTCTTAAAATGCATCTATAAAGTTCAAAGTGACTGAAAGTCAGGGTAACAACGTATGGCTAAGACAACGACAAGTTGGGCTAATCCAAATAGCTATGTATCAATATCAAAATAAAGTCAACAAAGATAACTATTTTCCTAAAGATGTTTCATCTCTCAGAGTGCGGTTTTGCAGTTCAATACACTTCCACGAGAAGTCATCATTCAAGAATTTATAAATTGAAACACACTTTAACACCAATGCACATGTCAGCCATGATTTTTCCACAAAGACTAGTTTAAAAATCTGGATAGCTCGAAAAGAGTAAGATTTGGATGAAGCAGTCTTACCTTTCTACAGTCTAATGCTTTCATAAGCAGCAAAACGTCTCCATAGGAATGCAAAGTTTGAACAACATTAAGTGCACTAGCAATAGCACGACCAGTCTGCATAGTCATATTATATCACTCTATCACACTCACAAATGGAATAAAGAAATGTGCCGAGGAAAACTCATCACAGCCAACATGTGAAATAGTGAACCAAGATAGAAAACGTGGAGTTTGAACTTGAAAGTCAAGAAAATGCAGTGAAGAAATGAAATTTTCAACTTAATAAATGAACGCAAATTAATTACTCACCCTTTGAGCAAAATCGGCAGGTTGATCTTTGCAGCTATCAAGAGGGGAGACTATGGGTAGATACTCCACCTAATGAAAGCGTAAAAAATTTCAAATGATTAATGATTAGATCGAATAGAAGAGTTATCAAATTAGTAGATAAAACTCATAGAAACTAGGAATCTGGGCTTTTGGGTGTTGTTAGGCTGCTGAAAATTCAAATTTCAGGTCTGAAATTTTAGCAATAGCAGTCGAACTTCAAATATGGATTGCTGGAAACTTAGGCTGGAAAATAGTTGGAATTTCATTTAAGGAAACAAACATTGGGTAGTTCCAAGAAACACTCCAAGGGTAGGAAATCAAGAACTGCTCATAGGGTCTAAAGATCACTCTCAGAAGAGAGAACCACACCTAGTTAAAAACTCAAAGCTAGTAGGGAAATTTCAAAACTTGCTTTATTGAAAGGTTCTTATTTAACAAGGATTCTTATTATTGTTTCCTAGACTTAAAACCTTAGCTAAAAAGGAAAAAATAAAGAAGAAATATTTTTGTTGTCTAAAAAGAAAAAATAAACTATTAACACATTGTTAACATTCTTCATCAACTAAGCTTTGCATTATCTGTTTGTATGGCAACAAAAGATCTAAGTTATTGATCATGGGAACATACCTCCATAAAATTGTGGAACTGTGTGAACATTCTAAACATGAGCTTTCCCAGAGAAATATTGCCCCTGACAAAATGGTAAGTGAAAGTAAATATCACCGAGTAAAAAAGTAAAGAAAACAACCTAAATGAAATTTCATATGACAAGCAAAACTTTACCATGATTGATCAAAGTGAATATGCGGATAACGAACGACAACTGGTTGGATTGGATAGCCTGGGATGAATGCACCAAGTTGGAATGACGTAAGCACCCTTCCGTTTGTTGTTGTTCCCTCAGGAAAGAGTAGTAAACGTGGAAATCTGTCGCAAGAAGCCTTTCTCTGTATTCAGATCCTCGAAAGCACATTTCTGTATCAAATAGCTTATAAATTTATATAAAAATCATCTAAATTTCTCTTGCTACGTAACAGAACAGGATTGTGGAGGAGCATTTGATAGAGAGAAAATTCAAGTAATAAAAACCAGTTGGGAATGAGTGAAAATGCACAATGCAGGTACATACAACACTTTCAGATAGCAGGCACCACAACATACGGCACGATTACAACAAATATACAATAGTGTAGCTTAAGCGAAAACAATATATATCACTACTAGTAAAGAAGAAAAGCATAAAGGTAAAAATTACAGAAAGTTCCTACCTTTATCTCGTTTACAGCATTCTTCCTTGATGAAGGTGAAAACCGATCAACATATATAACCTGCCACGCATGGGAAAAATAACAAAACCATTTTTATCACCAAGAACTCGGGAAGAGAAAACACTAAAAGACTCTTGATAACAAAAATACCTGCATTGCTCTTATAATAGTTCCAACAAAAGGGATTGAATCATGCGACTCGGCTGCAACAATAGTAGGGAATAATTCGTAAAAGTAGAATATAGGATCGATATAAGATATGTGATTTGATACAACAATTGGAGCAATCTCCCGAGGAGCAGGCTTCCCTTTTCTTTTTATCCATTGGTAACTGCAACCATAGAAAAGGAAAAACGACCAAAGAACCATGAAATTTTTGCTAACTTTCTCCAACTTCAATACAAATTCAATTGCAAAATCAAGCATAGAAATGAAGACAGTGAAAGGGAAGAAGCTTTACCCAAAAGAGAAGAGAATAAAACGAGCACAAACCCTAGTGATCCACATAAGCCTCGAACGCCATTTGGGCATTGGATTATGCTTATCCTTCCAGCCCTCAAGAGCAAATTTGGTTGCAACAAACCCCACCACCAAACAAAGTCCAAAGAGGACCAGCCTCGCAACCGCAAACGGTAAACACACCACAATCTTAATCACCTCATAAACCCCATTAACATAAGGCGTCCCATTGCGAAACGGATCCACCGTGCACGATGGAGGCACGGAAAGCCCTTCCGACCCAATAAACTCAAAAGGGTTCTTTGAGTCAACGCTATATTTATCTTGACAATTATGATTGTTGACGCGGCCACCGTTGGATAGGGTTGAAGACGATCGTCGAGAAAAGTCCTCGTCATCGTCGTCGTCGTGAACGTTGAGGACGATCTGGGGTTCATCGGAGATGAGAAGGGGAGAGGAGAGATCGTCTGCCGCCATTACAGATGTCGAAACAGTGGGCGCAGAGACAGGCTTTACGGAAGAGCATGTAAGAAATAGAGCAGACTGGGGTTTGAGATCTCTGAACTAGGAAAGTGCACATGTTTTTCTTTTATTCTTCTTTTTTTGCATTTCTTTGTAAGAATAAGAAGACAAAACATATTGGTATGTGCACGTTCATGCTTTATCCACGTGATCTGTCATCTTTCCACCCTTAATTTTTCATTTTTTATATATAATTTAAATTATTTATTTTTTTGTCCAATATTCGATTTAGATGTCTGGACAAGGACAAAGGACAAGCAACTACACCTAGTTTCTTGGGATCATTAGGTGCCCCTAAGATTATCTATTTCTTTTATTCTGTGTCAATTTTGCTCCACTTTATTTTAATTATATATTTATATATGATTTGTGTCCTAATTATACTTTATCTCAATTATATATTTATATGAGATTTATTTAAATATATAATTAAGATAAAATAAAATAAGGTTAAAACAGAAGTCCCACATAAATATATAGTTAAGATAAAATAAAGTTAATATATGACCGAAATGAAGTAAAACAAAGTTGGGACAAAGTAGAGGACACAAATGTCTCAATTTTGCTCCACTTTATTTTAGTTATATATTTATATATAATTTTTGTCCTAATCTTGTTATACTTTATCTCAACTATATATTTATATGCAATTTATATAAATATATAATTAAGATAAAGTAAAATAAGGTTAAGGCAGAGGTCCCACATAAATATATAGCAAAAATAAAATGAAGTTAATGTATGACCGAGATGAAGTAGAACAGAGATGGGATAAAGTAAAGGACACAAAGAATCATATCCCCTTAGGTGTGTGTTGTTTTACTTTTGTTGTTCCAACGCTCTTTTAATTTATTTTATCTATATATTTATATAAATCTTACATAAATATGTGAATAAAATGAATTAAAATAGTGTTGAAATAGCAAAAATGGAATAGATGATCTGATTTCATATTTTAGAGATAATAAAATAAGATGTTGAAAATGTTTAAATGGGAATTATTAGACACGTAAAATATTACGATGCTTAAAAAATAATTTAATTATAATTTAAAATAAATTATTTATTTTCTTAATTCTTGGATATTATTTATTTTAGATAAATCTGAATTTAATTAATTGCTTTTAAAGGTTAGGATACAAGTGTTCGACCAATATCCATTACGACTCTTGAGTCTTTAGGAAGGAACAAAGGCAAGCCACCCACGTTTTGTGGGAGAAGTCAGTTGTCTTGTCTTTTGCTGGCACTGAATCGGACCGTCCATTGACAATTCAGCCAAGTGGTACAAAGTTGAATGGACAGGATCGCTTTTGTTGACGAAACGGATATGATACAGGGCTGATTTGAGTGGAAGTAATCGGAAGCCGACCGAAAGGCACAGCAGGATCCTGATAGTCATATAGTTCACACTCGTTGTACTGGGACAAAACACTCAGAAGGCCTCATACGTGATCTTAACTACGGATGGCATTTGATTGGGCTGAGCTCCGCCTAAGAGAACAAGAACAATTTTTAAAGAATTTGGACTCGCCCTTGATCGGATTTCAAGATTTCGGGTTAGGCCTGACTTTGATAGTTGTTGTTGATATTGATAATGACCGACCCAGTTCCGATCAATAAGCTCAACGTGAGTTAGTGTCTATTTGGATGAGTTTATATCAGTAAAGTTTTTGTTAGTATAATTTTTTTAGAAGAGTTTTTTTTAAAGAAGTCATTTGATTATTTGGTTGTCAATTAAAAAACAACTTTTTTGAGAGAGTTTCATACAGTAGACTGTTTGGTAACATAAAAATAAAAAATATTTTGATTATTTTTAAGTATATTTTATCATGTAATACAAATTATTTATATATATAAATATTATTTAAAGTATATTAAACAATATGCAA